>OX393580.1:50109949-50453475 GCA_947652605.1 Elmis aenea | reverse complement strand
TTAATACATATGTTCCTTGAGCGACTATTTCTAAACAATTTTAATTATTGATTTGTATATCACAGAAACAGTTTATCCATCGCCTCTTTACATGAATACAATTGTTTTGCATATGTCTTTCAATGAGCTGGTTTTAATTTTTAATAATTTCCTAAAAATACCGTGCTTTAGTTAATACATATGTTCCTTGAGCGACTATTTCTAAACAATTTTAATTATTGATTTGTATATCACAGGAACAGTTTATCCATCGCCTCTTTACATGAATACAATTGTTTTGCATATGTCTTTCAATGAGCTGGTTTTAATTTTTAATAATTTCCTAAAAATACCGTGCTTTAGTTAATACATATGTTCCTTAAGCGACTATTTCGAAACAATTTTAATTATTGATTTGTATATCATAGAAACAGTTTATCCATCGCCTCTTTACATGAATACAATTGTTTTGCATATGTCTTTCAATGAGCTGGTTTTAATTTTTAATAATTTCCTAAAAATACCGTGCTTTAGTTAATACATATGTTCCTTGAGCGACTATTTCTAAACAATTTTAATTATTGATTTGTATATCACAGGAACAGTTTATCCATCGCCTCTTTACATGAATACAATTGTTTTGCATATGTCTTTCGATGAGCTGGTTTTAATTTTTAATAATTTCCTAAAAATACCGTGCTTTAGTTAATACATATGTTCCTTGAGCGTCTATTTCTAAACAATTTTAATTATTGATTTGTATATCACAGGAACAGTTTATCCATCGCCTCTTTACATGAATGCAATTGTTTTGCATATGTCTTTCAATGAGCAGGTTTTAATTTTTAATAATTTCCTAAAAATACCGTGCTTTAGTTAATAAATATGTTCCTTGAGCGACTATTTCGAAACAATTTTAATTATTGATTTGTATATCACAGGAACAGTTTATCCTTCGCATCTTTACATGAAAAAAATTGTTTTGCATATGTCTTTCAATGAGCTGGTTTTAATTTTTAATAATTTCCTAAAAATACCGTGCTTTAGTTAATACATATGTTCCTTGAGCGACTATTTCGAAACAATTTTAATTATTGATTTGTATATCACAGAAACAGTTTATCCATCGCCTCTTTACATGAATACAATTGTTTTGCATATGTCTTTCAAAGAGCTGGTTTTAATTTTTAATAATTTCCTAAAAATACCGTGCTTTAGTTAATACATATGTTCCTTGAGCGACTATTTCTAAACATTTTTAATTATTGATTTGTATATCACAGGAACAGTTTATCCATCGCCTCTTTACATGAATACAATTGTTTTGCATATGTCTTTCAATGAGCTGGTTTTAATTTTTAATAATTTCCTAAAAATACCGTGCTTTAGTTAATACATATGTTCCTTGAGCGACTATTTCTGAACAATTTTAATTATTGATTTGTATATCACAGAAACAGTTTATCCATCGCCTCTTTACATGAATACAATTGTTTTGCATATGTCTTTCAAAGAGCTGGTTTTAATTTTTAATAATTTCCTAAAAATACCGTGCTTTAGTTAATACATATGTTCCTTGAGCGACTATTTCTAAACAATTTTAATTATTGATTTGTATATCACAGAAACAGTTTATCCATCGCCTCTTTACATGAATACAATTGTTTTGCATATGTCTTTCAATGAGCTGGTTTTAATTTTTAATAATTTCCTAAAAATACCGTGCTTTAGTTAATACATATGTTCCTTGAGCGACTATTTCTAAACAATTTTAATTATTGATTTGTATATCACAGGAACAGTTTATCCATCGCCTCTTTACATGAATACAATTGTTTTGCATATGTCTTTCAATGAGCTGGTTTTAATTTTTAATAATTTCCTAAAAATACCGTGCTTTAGTTAATACATATGTTCCTTAAGCGACTATTTCGAAACAATTTTAATTATTGATTTGTATATCATAGAAACAGTTTATCCATCGCCTCTTTACATGAATACAATTGTTTTGCATATGTCTTTCAATGAGCTGGTTTTAATTTTTAATAATTTCCTAAAAATACCGTGCTTTAGTTAATACATATGTTCCTTGAGCGACTATTTCTAAACAATTTTAATTATTGATTTGTATATCACAGGAACAGTTTATCCATCGCCTCTTTACATGAATACAATTGTTTTGCATATGTCTTTCGATGAGCTGGTTTTAATTTTTAATAATTTCCTAAAAATACCGTGCTTTAGTTAATACATATGTTCCTTGAGCGTCTATTTCTAAACAATTTTAATTATTGATTTGTATATCACAGGAAGAGTTTATCCATCGCCTCTTTACATGAATGCAATTGTTTTGCATATGTCTTTCAATGAGCTGGTTTTAATTTTTAATAATTTCCTAAAAATACCGTGCTTTAGTTAATAAATATGTTCCTTGAGCGACTATTTCGAAACAATTTTAATTATTGATTTGTATATCACAGGAACAGTTTATCCTTCGCATCTTTACATGAAAAAAATTGTTTTGCATATGTCTTTCAATGAGCTGGTTTTAATTTTTAATAATTTCCTAAAAATACCGTGCTTTAGTTAATACATATGTTCCTTGAGCGACTATTTCGAAACAATTTTAATTATTGATTTGTATATCACAGAAACAGTTTATCCATCGCCTCTTTACATGAATACAATTGTTTTGCATATGTCTTTCAAAGAGCTGGTTTTAATTTTTAATAATTTCCTAAAAATACCGTGCTTTAGTTAATACATATGTTCCTTGAGCGACTATTTCTAAACATTTTTAATTATTGATTTGTATATCACAGGAACAGTTTATCCATCGCCTCTTTACATGAATACAATTGTTTTGCATATGTCTTTCAATGAGCTGGTTTTAATTTTTAATAATTTCCTAAAAATACCGTGCTTTAGTTAATACATATGTTCCTTGAGCGACTATTTCTAAACAATTTTAATTATTGATTTGTATATCACAGGAACAGTTTATCCATCGCCTCTTTACATGAATACAATTGTTTTGCATATGTCTTTCGATGAGCTGGTTTTAATTTTTAATAATTTCCTAAAAATACCGTGCTTTAGTTAATACATATGTTCCTTGAGCGTCTATTTCTAAACAATTTTAATTATTGATTTGTATATCACAGGAACAGTTTATCCATCGCCTCTTTACATGAATGCAATTGTTTTGCATATGTCTTTCAATGAGCTGGTTTTAATTTTTAATAATTTCCTAAAAATACCGTGCTTTAGTTAATAAATATGTTCCTTGAGCGACTATTTCGAAACAATTTTAATTATTGATTTGTATATCACAGGAACAGTTTATCCTTCGCATCTTTACATGAAAAAAATTGTTTTGCATATGTCTTTCAATGAGCTGGTTTTAATTTTTAATAATTTCCTAAAAATACCGTGCTTTAGTTAATACATATGTTCCTTGAGCGACTATTTCGAAACAATTTTAATTATTGATTTGTATATCACAGAAACAGTTTATCCATCGCCTCTTTACATGAATACAATTGTTTTGCATATGTCTTTCAAAGAGCTGGTTTTAATTTTTAATAATTTCCTAAAAATACCGTGCTTTAGTTAATACATATGTTCCTTGAGCGACTATTTCTAAACATTTTTAATTATTGATTTGTATATCACAGGAACAGTTTATCCATCGCCTCTTTACATGAATACAATTGTTTTGCATATGTCTTTCAATGAGCTGGTTTTAATTTTTAATAATTTCCTAAAAATACCGTGCTTTAGTTAATACATATGTTCCTTAAGCGACTATTTCGAAACAATTTCAATTATTGATTTGTATATCACAGAAACAGTTTATCCATGGCCTCTTTACATGAATACAATTGTTTTGCATATGTCTTTCAATGAGCTGGTTTTAATTTTTAATAATTTCCTAAAAATACCGTGCTTTAGTTAATACATATGTTCCTTGAGCGACTATTTCGAAACAATTTTAATTATTGATTTGTATATCACAGGAACAGTTTATCCTTCGCATCTTTACATGAAAAAAATTGTTTTGCATATGTCTTTCAATGAGCTGGTTTTAATTTTTAATAATTTCCTAAAAATACCGTGCTTTAGTTAATACATATGTTCCTTGAGCGACTATTTCGAAACAATTTTAATTATTGATTTGTATATCACAGGAACAGTTTATCCATCGCCTCTTTACATGAATACAATTGTTTTGCATATGTCTTTCAATGAGCTGGTTTTAATTTTTAATAATTTCCTAAAAATACCGTGCTTTAGTTAATACATATGTTCCTTGAGCGACTATTTCTGAACAATTTTAATTATTGATTTGTATATCACAGAAACAGTTTATCCATCGCCTCTTTACATGAATACAATTGTTTTGCATATGTCTTTCAATGAGCTGGTTTTAATTTTTAATAATTTCCTAAAAATACCGTGCTTTAGTTAATACATATGTTCCTTGAGCGACTATTTCTAAACAATTTTAATTATTGATTTGTATATCACAGAAACAGTTTATCCATCGCCTCTTTACATGAATACAATTGTTTTGCATATGTCTTTCAATGAGCTGGTTTTAATTTTTAATAATTTCCTAAAAATACCGTGCTTTAGTTAATACATATGTTCCTTGAGCGACTATTTCGAAACAATTTTAATTATTGATTTGTATATCACAGGAACAGTTTATCCATCGCCTCTTTACATGAATACAATTGTTTTGCATATGTCTTTCAATGAGCTGGTTTTAATTTTTAATAATTTCCTAAAAATACCGTGCTTTAGTTAATACATATGTTCCTTAAGCGACTATTTCGAAACAATTTTAATTATTGATTTGTATATCATAGAAACAGTTTATCCATCGCCTCTTTACATGAATACAATTGTTTTGCATATGTCTTTCAATGAGCTGGTTTTAATTTTTAATAATTTCCTAAAAATACCGTGCTTTAGTTAATACATATGTTCCTTGAGCGACTATTTCTAAACAATTTTAATTATTGATTTGTATATCACAGGAACAGTTTATCCATCGCCTCTTTACATGAATACAATTGTTTTGCATATGTCTTTCGATGAGCTGGTTTTAATTTTTAATAATTTCCTAAAAATACCGTGCTTTAGTTAATACATATGTTCCTTGAGCGTCTATTTCTAAACAATTTTAATTATTGATTTGTATATCACAGGAACAGTTTATCCATCGCCTCTTTACATGAATGCAATTGTTTTGCATATGTCTTTCAATGAGCTGGTTTTAATTTTTAATAATTTCCTAAAAATACCGTGCTTTAGTTAATAAATATGTTCCTTGAGCGACTATTTCGAAACAATTTTAATTATTGATTTGTATATCACAGGAACAGTTTATCCTTCGCATCTTTACATGAAAAAAATTGTTTTGCATATGTCTTTCAATGAGCTGGTTTTAATTTTTAATAATTTCCTAAAAATACCGTGCTTTAGTTAATACATATGTTCCTTGAGCGACTATTTCGAAACAATTTTAATTATTGATTTGTATATCACAGAAACAGTTTATCCATCGCCTCTTTACATGAATACAATTGTTTTGCATATGTCTTTCAAAGAGCTGGTTTTAATTTTTAATAATTTCCTAAAAATACCGTGCTTTAGTTAATACATATGTTCTTTGAGCGACTATTTCTAAACATTTTTAATTATTGATTTGTATATCACAGGAACAGTTTATCCATCGCCTCTTTACATGAATACAATTGTTTTGCATATGTCTTTCAATGAGCTGGTTTTAATTTTTAATAATTTCCTAAAAATACCGTGCTTTAGTTAATACATATGTTCCTTAAGCGACTATTTCGAAACAATTTCAATTATTGATTTCGTATATCACAGAAACAGTTTATCCATCGCCTCTTTACATGAATACAATTGTTTTGCATATGTCTTTCAATGAGCTGGTTTTAATTTTTAATAATTTCCTAAAAATACCGTGCTTTAGTTAATACATATGTTCCTTGAGCGACTATTTCTAAACAATTTTAATTATTGATTTGTATATCACAGGAACAGTTTATCCATCGCCTCTTTACATGAATACAATTGTTTTGCAGGTCCATGTCCTGGGCCCCCCCACATTTGAAATGTAACTTTTTTTTTAATGTAGAAGGTTGTGCTAGCCTTGTGCTGGCGTGCTTTGTTAAAATTTTTGATTGTGCTGGTTTCGTTAGGCTACAAATTCAATTTGAATTTGGGGGGGCTGTGGACATGATAGCCCCCCCACCACGTAATTTAAACATTTTTTTTAGACAGATATGTTGTGCTAGCCTTGTGCTGGCGTGCTTTGTTAAAATTTTTGAGTGTGCTGGTTCCGTTAGGTTACAAATTCAATTTTAATTTGGGGGGGCTGTGGACATGATAGCCCCCCCACCACGTAATTTAAACATTTTTTTAGACAGATATGTTGTGCTAGTCTTGTGCTGGCGTGCTTTGTTAAAATTTTTGATTTGTGCTGGTTCCATTACACCACAATTTTGTTTTTAAATTGGAGGGGCTGTAGACATGATAGCCCCCCACCCAGTAATTTAAACAATTTTTTTTAGATAGATGTGTTGTGCTAGCCTTGTGCTGGCGTGTGCTGTTAAAATTTTTGATTGTGCTGTTTCGTTACGTTACGATTTTGGTTTAAAATCTGAGGGGCTCTAGACATGATTAGATTTGCTTTTGTATACATTGAACCATTATTGTTATCTCTGAAAAGGGTGACTTCTAAAAAATTTATTGAATAATCTGTTTCTGTAAATTAAATTTTTGGATGGTAACTGTTGAATAAGTTTAAGATGTTATTTATTGACTTTGGATTTTGGAACGCCTAAAATTAAATCGTCTACATATTTCTTTAAAAAAGGGATGTTATCAGATATTTTTGGCATTATTGTTTTTATTAAATCATCTAATATTATTTCTGCAATAATAGGGGGGGGGGGGGCATTTGTAAGAAATATTTTAAAGTGCTATGTTGTAACAATGTTTGTCCTATAATTTTTGTCTATGTAAAACAATTTTATGTATTTTAAATGTGTCTATGGCATCTAAAAAAAATTATAACAGTTTCAATTAAAATTATTAATGACATAAATCAAAATAAAGCTACATATGCCACTCATCAATTAAATAATACTGTAAAGTACAAGCACTTGTTTTTTTAAATTTTATTATCAGGACTTTTTGCTGATTTTTCATCACAGATGTACAATTTTAAATTTTAACTATACTTGTAAGTATTAAAGAATGTTCTTTGACTATGTTACAATATACGTACACGTACAGGGTGATTGATTAAGACCGGTACTTAAAAATATATGAAGAATGAAAAAGGGTATGGATCTGAAATTTTGGTTATGACCATAATGGTATCTTGTCTGTTTATTGAAAATATTTTCAATATGGCGACACTTCCGGAAACACCAGAAGTTGACGTCTACTTTCTTATTTCAAATACAATAGTCTATTTTTTTATTGCGTATTTGGATGTAAAACGTTATTTTAGAGGGACTTTTATTAGCATTCCCTATACCTAAGTGCAGTCATTTTTAAAATTTTTTGACTTTTTTGAAAATCCTTAGATTTTCATCGTGATGCTTAATATTATCTAACCCCGCCATTTTTGAAGAAAAAACGCTTAAATTTAGACCATGCCTAGAAGAAACCTTGGAGTACGTCCTGGAATTCATGCAATAGATGCATTACATACAGGGTGTCCAAAACTTAATTTTCTTTTAATACAACTTCAGACCACTAAAACTCGTTTTTTTCAAATACAATGCCCAAACTTTTTTTTCATTTTCTAATGCAAAATTACATTCTGCATCAATCTGTGTTAGCGTTTTCTATACCTATCTGCAACAATTTTCGAGTTATTAAGAATTTTTGGTAAATATAAGAGAAATTGTAACATTTTTGAGTAGTAAGCCTTGGAAATGACAACAAATGTCAATATTAATAACTGTAAACCACTTTTATTGCGTTTGTCTGAAGTGTCCATAAAAATGGAAAATTAAGAGTATTTAAACACGAATATTTTGAACTTATTTTATATTCATGAAGAATGTCACAAGATTATTGAAAGAACTTGCCGTGTGTTCAGTGAGAGGTATCCTCATTTAACTGTAATGACCAGACAGAAATTTCAATAAATAGAATCAATTTTTTTGCAATATAGAAGAGTGAAATCTGCAGTATTCGTGTTTAAATACTCTTGATTTTGCATTTTCATGGACACTTCAGACAAACGCAATAAAAGTGGTTTACAGTTATTAATATAGGCATTTGTTGTCATTTCCAAGGCTTACTTCACAAAAATTTTACAATTTCTCTTATATTTACCAAAAATTCTTAATAACTCGAAAATTGTTGCAGATAGGTATAGGAAACGCTAACACAGATTGATGCAGAATGTAATTGTGCATTAGAAAATGAAAAAAAAAGTTAGGGCATTGTATTTGAAAAAAACGAGTTTTAGTGGTCTGAAGTTGTATTAAAAGAAAATTAAGTTTTGGACACCCTGTAAGTAATGCATCCATTGCATGAATTCCAGGACGTACTCCAAGGTTTCTTCTAAGCATGGTCTAAATTTAAGCGTTTTTTCTTTAAAAATGGCGGGGTTAGATAATATTAAGCATCACGATGAAAATCTAAGAATTTTCAAAAAAGTCCAAAAATTTTAAAAATGACCACTTAGGTATAGGGAATGCTAATAAAAGTCCCCCTAAAATAACGTTTTACATTCATATACGCAATAAAAAATAGACCATTGTATTTGAAATAAGAAAGTAGACGTCAACTTCTGGTGTTTCCGGAAGTGTCGCCATATTGAAAATATTTTCAATAAACAGACCAGATGTCATTATGGTCATAACCAAAATTTCAGATCCATACCCTTTTTCATTCTTCATATCGTTCATTTGCTGCAATAAATGACATAACTCAAAAATCGCGATTTTTGAGATAATGGTACAGGGAGAAAGGTTGTTTTATGTACTATTTGTGGCAAGAACGACATATCTGAGCTCCCAAATCTCGCCACAATAGAGCACTGTGTCGTTCTTATGCCATTTAAGTTATTACAATTCAAATGTTTAAAACGCCTCTCCTGAAAAATCGCTATTTTTGAGATGTCATTATTGCAGCAAATGAGCGAATTTTTAAGTACCGGTCTCAATCAATCACCCTGTATAGTGTATATTGTAACATAGTAGTGTAACATTCTTTAATAGTTGAAAGTTAATAGTTTAATAGTTAAAATTAAAAATTGTACATCTGTGATGAAAAATCAGCAAAAAGTCCTTATAATAAAATTTAAAAAAATACGTGCTTGTACTTTACAGTATTATTTAATTGATGAGTGGCATATGTAGCTTTATTTTGATTCATGTCATTAATAATTTTAATTGAAACTGTTATAATTTTTTTTAGATGCCATAGACACATTTAAAATACATAAAATTGCTTTACCTAGACGAAAATTATAGGACAAACATTGTTACAACATAGCACTTTAAAATATTTCTTACAAATGCCCCCCCCCCCACCCTATTATTGCAAAAATAATATAAGATGATTTATTAAAAACAATAATGCCAAAAATATCTGATAACATCCCTTTTTTAAAGAAATATGTAGACGATTTAATTTTAGGCGTTCCAAAATCCAAAGTCAATAAATAACATTTTAAACTTATTCAACAGTTACCACCAAAAAATTTAATTTACAGAAACAGATTATTCAATAATTTTTTTAGAAGTCACCCTTTTCAGAGATAACAATAATGGTTCAATGTATACAAAAGCAAATCTAATCATGTCTAGAGCCCCTCAGATTTTAAACCAAAATCGTAGCGTAACGAAACAGCACAATCAAAAATTTTAACAGCACACGCCAGCACAAGGCAAGCACAACACATCTATCTAAAAAAAATGTTTAAATTACTGGGTGGGGGGGCTATCATGTCTACAGCCCCTCCAATTTAAAAACAAAATTGTGGTGTAATGGAACCAGCACAATCAAAAATTTTAACAAAGCACGCCAGCACAAGACTAGCACAACATATCTGTCTAAAAAAAATGTTTAAATTACGTGGTGGGGGGGCTATCATGTCCACAGCCCCCCCAAATTAAAATTGAATTTGTAACCTAACGGAACCAGCACACTCAAAAATTTTAACAAAGCACGCCAGCACAAGGCTAGCACAACATATCTGTCTAAAAAAAATGTTTAAATTACGTGGTGGGGGGGCTATCATGTCCACAGCCCCCCCAAATTCAAATTGAATTTGTAGCCTAACGAAACCAGCACAATCAAAAATTTTAACAAAGCACGCCAGCACAAGGCTAGCACAACCTTCTACATTAAAAAAAAAGTTACATTTCAAATGTGGGGGGGCCCAGGACATAGACCTGTATATTAGCCAAAAAGCCGGTAAAATCGTAGGTATTATGTGATCGTAGAAAACGTATGCTACATAACACGAGTTGTAAATTGACAAGACAACGTAATTAACCTTTCCACTCGTGCGTAATATGCTTCTTACAACTCTTGTTATGTTGTAGATATACTATTATTGCATTAAGTAACAGCTTATTATAAAGTGATAAAGTTACCTTTTTTGCTGATATACATTTTTTTCTAAGACTCTTTTTCTTTCTTAATAATTCTTATAACGGATGCAAAAACAAAAGCCGTACTGGAGGAACATTTAATGGAAAATTGGAATTAAAATAACAACACTCTTAAATACCAAATTACTTTATTTAATATTGACGCTTGTACAAAATAAGCAGTAAATAAGCAAATATTACATATTTCATTGTTTTACAATAATAACTCTTGAAAATCGAACCCATTCATTTATCCCACTCACCACATTTTTATCCAGTTAATATCAGTTTCACGTTATTGTGTCGTTTTATCCCACACACAGCTGCAATTTGCAGTCAACGCATATTATGTTTGCATTGTTGATCGGATTACACTTTTCGCCTAATAATTTGCAATCAGCTGTAACACAATTGGCGTTAAATACCCAATACCAATTATGCTTTCACGGTGAGCGTGTTTTATTTTACTTGCTGGATCAGAAATTGCTACCAAAAAAAGAAGACAGAACCATAGTAATTTTAGAACAGTCTTTTGAAACGTAATTTAGTAAGTAGGTATAAGAACAGTCAAAGTTCATATTGTAGTATAAAAAATGCGTTGTTGAACCAGCTTAAAATCTATAATTAAAGAGTCCGCAAAACTAAAAATGTGGCATTCGACACGTGCTCGAAATTTAAAATTGTAATCAACTTTCCGTTTACAAAATTTGTACATTTATATCCCGGGTTTATTAAATATAACTTATGAGAAAGTGCCGCCATAATTCGGTAATTTCACTGCCACTGGAACAGGTGTTATTTATTACGTTTAATGCGAGCATAAATTTGAAATGTGCGAGGAGAAAAACTATTTTATCTTTTTGAAACACTGTATAGAATGAAACACTGTTCTGTTTTTCGTTCTTTGTATGAGTCGATTTGTCATTTTTTGTACAGAATGAGAAAATAAAGATATCATAATTTTCACATTAGACGTATAAATTACACAAAATAAAAATGGTCGTTTAGGTTTTTGTTTAGTATTATTTTATGTAGTCACTGAGTTGGTCGCATATATAGAATATAGTTTAATAATTTAAAATCAAACTTTAGTTTATTCATTTAAATTTAAAATACTGAAGACATTTTATTTGTTTCTGGAAAGTGATTTCTTGTGGGTAAGGCCATGCCACTTTTGCGGCCCGGGGCCATAAATAAAGAATTAGGTTTTGTAGAAACACTTGGCATTGTCCACCAATAACCAAAGTGTTAGATTTACCAAAGAACTGCCTTAGTTTCAAGTTTAAAAGTATGAAATTGATCGTTTGTAAATGAGTTACTATTAACAACTAAGCGTCTTTGTTGAATTTGTCAAAATACGAATACTGTACAAGTTAAAAGTGTTTCCCGGCCTTAGTTTGTGGTTTGGGTCCCTATATCATGTTATGCAACTGTATGAAGCTTGTCAACTTATTAATAACAGTAAATAACGCAGTTTTTAAATCGAAAAGGTATGTTACATTTTATCAGAAGCTTAGGAATAATTGATTTTTCAGAAATTAAGTTTAATTATTGATATTATGAAACAACTGTGTTAGAATTTTTAGTTTGGAATTGTTTGATTTTGTAGTTATAATGGTGGGAAGGATCCAAGTTAGTTCGGCTGGACATTAAAATGCACATGAATCTTAAGAGAACACCACCAACCAATATCTCCTCAAAATAGTTTTCTCTATCGCATACCACTCCACTTCCTTTAAAAACAGTATAATTTATTTTGTCTATCCTAGTAATGTCTGTCCAAAAAGAGTTTTTAGCCATATGAATGATGTATGGACTAAGGCTCAGAACACAATTAATGCTAACTTGGTAAAGACGCAATTGCAAGTCAGATTAAATAGTCTTAAATAAATGTAGAGATGAAGAATTGACAAACACAACAAAGATTGAAAAAACAATACTATAGAAATATAGAAATACTATAAAAATATTGTGAATAATATATGTATATTTTTGTTCTGGAATTGTGTCAGAAACAGTTGGTAAAGGGTTACCAACTAGGGAGCAGTATAAGCTTAAATAATAACTTAATTCGGATTATTCAAGTGAAGAATTATATTTCTTTATGTAACTTGTACGTAAGTAATAGTATATTACATAACAAGAGTTGTAAGAAGCTTATTACGCACGAGTGCGTATTTCCACGAGTGCGTAATTACTTTACAACTCGTGTTATGTAGCTTACTTTTTCTAAGAACACACAATACATACGATAATAACGGCTTTTTGGCTAGTATACAATGTAATTTCGTTGTCTTGGCAATTTTGGCGTAAGCCTACTCTTTGACATTTCTAGACAAGTATGCGTTTTGCTTACCGTGCATTAGGAGGTTAGGACCCACGTACTATGCATGCTGGCTGTACGGTAATTTACATCAGTGGTAGTAAAATAAAGTACATTATTTAGTTATTTATTTATTTTTCGCGACACACCTGAACGATGATCATGGCACAAAGTTTAAGAAACACTGTGCTAAACTGTTTGATACAAAAGTTTTTATGTTATAAAGAAACTCATTTGTGCTAGTATTAAAAAAAAAAACACATAGTGCACAGTAGATATACGTGTAAGTAATAACTGAAATTGGCTAATTAGTTTTGTTGCGGCCTTTGACATAAAAAAGGCCATTGGTGAAAGAGCTTGCAGATATTAGTAGAAAAAGTAATCTGGCAACAATTATTTCTTACGCATTCCAACGGGGCCTATTCTGGCAAGTGCTAGGCATAAAAACGCGTTTGCTAATTTAAACATTCTTTTATCTGTAACGGCTTACGAAATCGCCTTTTTATGTTGCAACATTAAAAAAAAGTGGCAAAACTCGCAAATTAAAATTAAAACAAAACGTTATTTTCTAAATTAAGTGAAATAAATCACTCGAGAAAGATTTTTCTTTACAATAATTTATAGTAAATTGAAATTCGCGTTTTTTGCGCTGACATATTTTATTTTAGTATATTTTATTTATAGAACAAGTTCTCACAGACAAAATCAATAAAATGCTGGAAGTGGCAGTATTTTTAATACACTGGCGTGTGATTTATCATCCTTTGTGTCCGTATATTAAATTGATAATTTCAAATATATTCCAATAAAGCAATGCTGAATATTTTTAATGTGAAATATTATTTTTTTTAAATTTCGATTCTAATTCTCTCTAATAAATCAGTTTTTGATTTAAATGTCTAGTTGGAAAACGTGTAACATCAAACAGCGGCTAAATATGATTTATTGTTCGTTAGCTGTAAAAGTATAATAATTTTCAAAGGATATATTTTTTAATACAGAAATTGTCAGTAATATTAATAAAAAATTTGACGACCTTTAAAAAATATATAGAGTAAAGTGCCCTAATATGGAATACTTTTTTCTATTCGGCAATAATATTCACATTTATTCAACAAAATTTTGCAAAACAAATTATAAGGAATTTGTAATGAATACGCAACACATTACTCGAATTCTGGTACGATATTACGGTAGATATTTCTTACATAGCTATTTTTTTTTAAATGTTACTACTATTCCATATTAAGCTCCCGGGGAACCTAATATGGAATACTAAGAGTTCTTAATATGGAATATAGAATATAGGAAATATACATTAAAATAAACAACTGCTCATAGATTAATCTTTTATTTCTTTCTGATTTGCATTATTACTTAAACCAAACCAAAACTCTGTTATTTATGTAAATTAAATTATAATTCAAGTGTCATTTCAACTAAATGTTGATAATTTTTTTTTTTTTTACAGGTAGGACAATAGAATTGTTTTTTTGGATATTTTGCACATTTTTCGTCTGCCCATTTCTGACACTTTTGACACTGAACCCATATTGCTGTACTTAGTGACCATAATCATATTCATTAAAAGGCACCTCTATGTATTCCATATTAGGCATCAATGTGACATTTCAAAAATCGGTATATGTAAAACATGAAATGGCCCCAATCAAAATTTTGGTCTATTTAATTGAAATGTAAAGGCTCATGCTAAATAAACATGCAATAAAATATTTTATATCATTTACCCTAGCATATAATATTTTGCACGGAAAGATTTAGCCTAAAGTAGCACGTCAAAAATGTATATGAATCTGTTATGTAATCTAGTGAATATTTTTTAACCCTTTTACATTTGGGAATGTGTGATCAATGTACAAATAGGTATACAGGGTTCTCGTTTTTCGCGGGCCACTATGGGGATCTCGTAAACGGTAAGAGTTACTGCTTCGGTTAAATTAAGGCAAAGTTGTATATTCAGGTGCTTAATAATTCGATGCAAACAGAACTTATCTAGCTCTTTTAGTTTTTGAGATATAGGGAAAAAAGTAAAAAAGTGGATTTTTGTTTTTTACCCGTAACTTTTTCATTTGATGTCGAATTTCATTTCTGTTAAAACTTTTTTATGGCCACTTTTTGCAAGGAATCAGAATCCCCAATTATATTTTCCGTGCGACGTTTCGTTTTTTTTTTTAAACCATCATCAGGTCAATTTTTTCTTATAGACGCTATATCTGATTTTAACGCCAATTTGTAAAGCATTTTTTTTCTGAATTCGACAATGTATAACACTTGGGACTTTTTTGAAACAATTGTTGTTAAAAATGGCAAAAACAAATATTTTATTTAAAACAAATTCTAATCGGCATGGTAAATAATTGTCTTTGTCCCTTTTTCCTTGGAAGAAGGTGAGTAAACCGTATGAAATTACTATTAAAGGGATTTAATTAAAAAAATCGGTATTAATAAATATGTTAGGAATGCATTAACATTGTTCACTTATTAGCAAATATTTTTAGAATATTTTCTTCGGTTAAGTAATAAATGTCTCTAAAATGTGTATTTAATCCCTTATTTGACATACAATTATTTGTAACAAAATGTTCGTAATCAAATAATATAAGTGTTCATAGTTTACAAAAAACGTCTAGAAATCTGTTTACGCTTTTTGCTTATTAGAAGTCATTAACGCAGAAAAAAGGCATAACTCGTTATTTTTTGTTACAAATAATTGTATGCCAAATAAGGATTAAATACACATTTTAGAGAAATTTATTACTTTACCGAAGAAAATATTCTAAAAATATTTGTTAATAAGTGAACAATGTTAATGCATTCCTAACATATTTATTAATACCTATTTTTTTAATTACTAGTTTTATGCGGTTTACTTACCTGTTTCCAAGAAAGAAGGGACAAAGACAAATATTTACCATGCCGATTGGGATTTGTTTTAAATAAAATATTTGTTTTTGCCATTTTTAACAATGTTTCAAAAAAGTTCCAAGTGTTATACATTGTCGAATTCAGAATAAAATGCTCTACAAATTGGCGTTAAAATCAGATATAGCGACCATAAGAAAAAATTGACCTGATGATGGTTTTAAAAAAACGAAACGTCGCACGGAAAATATAATTGGGGAATTTGATTCCTTGCAAAAAGTGGCCATGAAAATAATTTTACAAAAATGAAATTTGACATCAAATGAAAAAGTTACGGGCAAAAAAAAACACTTTTTTCTAATAACTCAGAAACCGGAAATGATTATTTTTGAAAACGGTTCTGGCTTGTCTCAAAAAACTGCACATTTTTGAGAGTGTAATCGTATTTCTATCTTAAGTATTAAGCGAGATACTCATGTAATCTCATCGAATTTGGACCACAAACTGAAAATCTGTTTCTTTTTTTTTATTTGCCTGTATGTTTATTAAACAATCCGTTTTCACATGCGCTTTGTATCAAAATAAGCGACTCTTTTTATTGTGGTAGTAATAGTCATTAAATGTAACCATGAAATCAATTATAATAGAGTCTGTAAGCGTGTAAAGATCACAGAGCGACCATTTATTAAAAAATAGGCTTTTGATTATAGAGTGATATTACTTTTAACACCTATTCGAAAAAGATGAAGAGATGAGGGAACCCGAGTTCCTACAAAACACCTGTGCCGGGATCATTAGTTATGATGTCAGTGGGAGAAGTAATAGGCTATAATTTTGCAATTTGGAGTAATTCGTTACGTTACATTCTTCCCCAAGCGGATCTGTTAAAATTAATTCTCTCGGTCGGCTGCTGTCATTCTCGGCGAACAAAATCACAAGAAACAGTCTTTGTTTTCTCGGAACGAAGCAAGCCAAACTAAGATGCGTAGTCGGAAGGGGAACACGTCCTTATTAAATTACTTTTCACGAAACTTCCTACCTATTCGAATTGATTTCGTCAACGCCTGCGAAACTTTTTCCTTTTTTATTTCCATATTTAATGCACATTAGTAACTTTTAACTTTTTTCGTCGTTAAGTCGTTCGCGATTCATTTTAAATTTAAATTAAACAGAGTCAACTCTTGCTAAAACGCCGCTGAAGTGCGGATACGTTTGACACTTGCGTCTCGACAGCCCTTCATAATTTCTCACTCAGGTGTATGTGTGTACAGTCTCATGAGACTGGGGGAGAAAATGTCGAACAATTGACAAACGTGCCCGACATAAAATATTACAAATTGCAAAGTGCTACGAGAAAAATGCATCGAAGTTGCCTTGGTTTACAAGTCTACACGGTTCATATAACGTTGGTACTTCCAAATTGAAAATAATTGAAAATAGCTTTGGTGTTGAGTTATAAAAATTAATTATTACATAAATGAAATAGTTAAGAAATTGCTAAAAATTTGGGATATAATCAGCCCAATTCACTATGTACATTGCTAAGAGATAGCAAGAATGAAACTTGCTATTGGAAAGATTTCTTGCTATGTAACTATAAACTTTTATTTTCATATTCTGTAACTACCTTGTCAAGATTATTGCTTGCTATTGCTAAAGTTTATTGTTAGTGAACAAGAGCCTTCAAATTTCGCATTCAGGAGCTCTATTTGTAACAATTCTTAATGTCAGATGAGCAATAATTGTTAAAAATGATCTTTAAGTTAAAGTGTAGAATTTTGTGCTTGTTGGCAGTAGCAAGTACGTAGGTCACGTTGAAATTATTGAAATTTTTGTAAATTACGTCGTTTTATTAACCCTTATCTGGTATAGTACCTAGTTTTCTGTAACGTAACTAGTATAGTGGGGTCTTAAATGACCCCAAATATATAAATGAGATACTTTGTAAAATATTTATAAAAAAAAATTTTTTAAATTTTTTTCTATTAATTTGATCATAGTAGAACTAATTTATAGAAAAACATAATTCAGAATTTAAACAATTTTATTTAGAAAAACGAAAATAAAATATAATGCAATTTTTAACATTTTTTTACATGAATTAGTAAATAGGGTATAATAAAATAAAAAATTAAAATCATATTCATGACAGGCTTTTCTCCAATTTCTTTAACCTTCATTGGACTCCCGAAATTAAAAATTAGTGTTATATAACACTATTAAAAAAATGACAGTACCAAATTTTACTGGTATACTAGGGTCATAGGTGACCCCAAACAGTAATATTTCGGGGCTCATAAAAGACCCCATAAAGTCCTGAGCTGTTGTGTACCATTTTTTGTGTGCCCTTAAATAATTCGTGACAAATTAGGAAGATTATTAATATAAATCCTGTAGATTTAGAATTTCATTACAACTTCTTAAATGAGTTTGGAAATGCTGAAGCCTGGTAAATTAACAATTATTTATATTGTAATGTAACTAATCAAAATAGTTGCAAATAAAATTATAGTGAACGTCTCTAGAATAAAGACAAATAATAAACGTTTTTGAAATATCTGATGCTAGTTTTATAAAATTATACAGACTTCCAAAGTGATTAGTGTTAAATTTGATAAAGGAATTAGATTAATATATGCAATAACCTGAAAGAACAACTGCTATTCCATTTCATTTGCAGGTAAATAATATCAAATTTATTTGTAATACATAAAATTAAAATATAAAAATGTTGTAGGTGTTAGTTTGTCTAAATGTTTATGGACATGGTTCTTACCAAACCATGGTAGGACAAAATTTACATTTTCCAATGACTCAATCATCTATTAGTAGGATTATAAATAGAATATCTGATATATTTACAATCCATTTATTACCAAAATATGTAAAATTTAAAAAGCGGGAGATTTACACTGATCACAATACGTGCACCGACAGCGTGTCAACAAATTGAGGTTAAGAAAATCATTGCGCATGCGTAAACGAGTCGTGTTAGCGATCGCATTTAACAAGAATTGCTACAACAAAACTCTAGCAATTTTTGCTACCGCTATTTTTACAGAATACAAATTTAACACATTCTTGCTGGCATCCTTGTTACAAGTTACGACCTAAAGATATTGCTAGCCTAACCATTTTGTTAGCAATGTACTTAGTGAATCGGGCTGATTAACTGCATATTGCTGATGCTTGGCAACTGTTATATCTATGTTTTTTAACCTTTTTAATGTCGAGGCACACTTTTAGCGACGCTAAAATTTCGCGTAACAATATACAGGGTAGTCCAAATTCGATGGGATTGCATGGGTATCTCGCTCAATATTTAAGATAAAAAATTGTTAGACTACCTAAAATATGCGGTTTTTTGAGGCAAACTCAAAACCGTTTTCAAAAATATTTCATCATCTCCGGTTTTTGAGTTATTAGAAAAAACCATTTTTTTTTGTCGTATTAATAATGTGTCATATGTCCGTTATTGTTGCAAATATCGATAAAATGTATTGATTATTTTTAGATATTTTTATGTAGGAAACGATTACACTAAAAATAAATTTTTACGCTCGGCGTTAAAAGGTTATGACACAAACTTGACGTTTTTGTAAATGGAAGCTATGGTTGGCTATGACTTATTTAATTTCCTTATTTTTTTCTCATTCCAATTTTACTATAAAGGCTGATGTAGTTATTTTCAATACAAGTTATGAGCGGTTTTTTAGTATTTTTTTTTAAACAACTTCATAGGCTGTAAAAACAAACACAAAACAAGAGAAATGGTTAAATCAGGGGTGGCCAACCTGCGGCCCGCCTTGAACATTTTTCCGGCTCGCGAGATTCATCACACTTTTACAAAATTTATTTATTTTATAATGGCCAAAGTAGTGAAAACCAATGTATTAAAAAAATACATTATTTGTGCATCCATATATTCAAAAATTAACTGTCGAAATTATTTTTTTATTTTTGAAATATTTTCATCTCCCTTTCATGTTGAAATTGAGTCGGCCCCAGAATATCTCCAAATGGAACTGTTTGACTTACAGTGCAATATTGAATTAAAACACATTTTTGAAACATCAGAATCAAATATAGATTTTTATAAGCCTTACGTCACAAAAGAGAAATTTTCCAAGTTGAGAAATCTGGCACAAAAAGTTGTTAGCGCTTTTGGTTCAACTTACACCTGCGAATCATTTTTTTTTTTGAAAATGAAATTGACCAAACACAAACCACGCTCAAACATAACGGACGCTAACCTGCAACACCAATTACGATGTGCAAATACCCAAATTGAGATCGATTTGCAAAAGCTAAGTGAAAGAGTGGAGAAACAAATATCGCACTAATTAAATAAATATTTTTTAATGATTACTATATTATCTATGTTTACATGTAAGAATAATAGTAAACACAATAATAATAACTCATTATGTTTCAATTTTTCACTCCAAAAAAATGTCTATAGTGTATCTAAATCTAATATGGGGATATATAATTTTATATGTGGCCCTCGGAGTTGCATTTCCAAAGTGGCCCGCAAGACATTTGGGTTGGCCACCCCTGGGTTAAATGATCAAATTTGCTGTTTTTTGAGCTATTAGAAAAAAAATGTTTTTTTTTTTGTCATTTTATGAAAAACTTTGCTCTGCAAAACAGGCACAAGGGAGATATTAATTTTTTAATTCATTGTTACTTTTTAGTTTTAGTTTAGTTGATCGGTAATTTTGCAATATTTATTTGTAACCATACCATACCACGAAACTTTTGTATTACTAAACGATTTTTCTGAATGTTATATCTAATGGTTTTAAAAAAATACATTTTATACATGAAATTAGTAAGGCATAAGATTCAATTACCAACAGAAAAATATTTGTATTATTTTGGAAAGTTATAAAATGATAAGGAAGTAGTAGTAGTAGTAGTCTTTATTTGTTCTGAAAAATCCAAAAAGGCGTAGAACATGTCACAGTAATGATATAAAAGTTTTGTGAATGCTATATGTCTTAAAGAATACCAACAGGACTGAATTTTATTGTTATTTATTACGTTTATAAATAAACATCTACCACGAAACATATTTTTTATTTTACAAGAATAATATACAACAAAATTAATTTATTTTTTGCTTGCTTTTTTCTACAATACTGAAGAATGACATTTGAAACTTGTTTATTATTATTAGCGCACAGCACAAAAATAACAACGAAACAAACAATGTTTTTGTTGGCTTCGATTAATGGTCTAATAAATCTTATAATATTATATTTTCCGCCGACACATACAAGCTGTATTTAATCATCAATAAAATTATTGTGGATTGGTGGACAAGCTACTGCTTTTAGCATCCATAGGATTATATTATTTAAAATATATTAACAAAATATATATACTAACAATTAGTTTCTGTATAATTACCACAAATATTTACAGGTTAGTACCTATATAGATTTCCTCAAACGCAATTTTGCTTAGAAATTAGATAATTTTTATCTTCTGTTAAAATTATTTATATGTTTTTTAATACAACGTTGGGTTCTTGGAAACCGTTAAGGATAGAATGTTGATTATTCACCCAACACCCTTACTTTGATGTAAAATCTTTTTTTTTAAACATTGCATTACAATTTTTCTTAAATCGCCTGATCCTGCGAGCCACTCTGCACTTAGTTATATATTTATACTGTTTAGATTAAAATTCATTTACATTTGTGAAGCAGGTAAACACTTAGCTTCTCTCACTATATTTTCTGTTAATGGCATAAAACAAAGTTTTACGAATTCGTGGTTTTAATTTTTAATAATTTCATAACACGACCTTGCTGTAGATAATACATGTGTTCCTTGAGCGACTATTTATAAACAATTATAATTATTGACTTGTATATCACAGAAAGAGTTTATCCATCGCATCTTTACATGAAAAAAATTGTTTTGCATATGTCTTTCAATGAGCTGGTTTTAATTTTTAATAATTTCTCAAAACGACCTTGCTGTAGATAATACATGTGTTCCTTGAGCGACTATTTATAAACAATTTTAATTATTGACTTGTATATCACAGAAAGAGTTTACCCATCGCATCTTTACATGAAAAAAATTGTTTTGCATAAGTCTTTCAATGAGCTGGTTTTAATTTTTAATAATTTCATAAAACGACCTTGCTGTAGATAATACATGTGTTTCTTTAGCGACTATTTATAAACAATTTTAATTATTGACTTGTATATCACAGAAAGAGTTTATCCATCGCATCTTTACATGAAAAAAATTGTTTTGCATATGTCTTTCAATAAGCTGGTTTTAATTTTTAATAATTTCATAAAACGACCTTGCTGTAGATAATACATGTGTTTCTTGAGCGACTATTTATAAACAATTTTAATTATTGACTTGTATATCACAGAAAGAGTTTATCCATCGCATTTTTACATGAAAAAACTTGTTTTGCATATGTCTTTCAATAAGCTGGATTTAATTTTTAATAATTTCATAAAACGACCGTGCTGTAGATAATACATGTGTTCCCTGAGCGACTATTTCTAAACTATTTTAATTATTGACTTGTATATCACAGGAAGAGTTTATCCATTGCATCTTTACATGAAAAAAATTGTTTTGCATATGTCTTTTAATAAGCTGGTTTTTATTTTTAATAATTTCATAAAACGACCTTGCTGTAGATAATACATGTGTTCCTTGAGCGACTATTTATAAACAATTTTAATTATTGACTTGTATGTCACAGAAAGAGTTTATCCATCGCATCTTTACATGAAAACAATTGTTTTGCATATGTCTTTCAATAAGCTGGTTTTAATTTTTAATAATTTCATAAAACGACCGCGCTGTAGATAATACATGTGTTCCTTAAGCGACTATTTCTAAACAATTTTAATTATTGACTTGTATATCACAGAAAGAGTTTATACATCGCATCTTTACATGAAAAAAATAGTTTTGCATATGTCTTTCAATGAGCTGGTTTTAATTTTTAATTATTTTCTAAAAAGACCGTGCTTTAGTTAATACATGTGTTCCTTGAGCGACTATTTCTATACAATTTTAATTATTGACTTGTATATCACAGAAAGAGTTTATCCATCGCATCTTTACATGAAAAAAATTGTTTTGCATATGTCTTTCAATAAGCTGGTTTTAATTTTTAATAATTTCATAAAACGACCTTGCTGTAGATAATACATGTGTTCCTTGAGCGACTATTTCTAAACAATTTTAATTATTGACTTGTATATCACAGAAAGAGTTTATCCATCGCATCTTTACATGAAAAAAATGGTTTTACATATGTCTTTCAATAAGCTGGTTTTAATTTTTAATAATTTCATTAAACGACCGTGCTTTAGTTAATACATGTGTTCCTTGAGCGACTATTTCTAAACAATTTGAATTATTGACTTGTATATCACAGAAAGAGTTTATCCATCGCATCTTTACATGAAAAAAATTGTTTTGCATATGTCTTTCAATGAGCTGGTTTTAATTTTTAATAATTTCTTAAAACGACCTTGCTGTAGATAATACATGTGTTCCTTGACCGACTATTTATAAACAATTTTAATTATTGACTTGTATATCACAGAAAGAGTTTACCCATCGCATCTTTACATGAAAAAAATTGTTTTGCATAAGTCTTTCAATGAGCTGGTTTTAATTTTTAATAATTTCATAAAACGACCTTGCTGTAGATAATACATGTGTTTCTTTAGCGACTATTTATAAACAATTTTAATTATTGACTTGTATATCACAGAAAGAGTTTATCCATCGCATCTTTACATGAAAAAAATTGTTTTGCATATGTCTTTCAATAAGCTGGTTTTAATTTTTAATAATTTCATAAAACGACCTTGCTGTAGATAATACATGTGTTTCTTGAGCGACTATTTATAAACAATTTTAATTATTGACTTGTATATCACAGAAAGAGTTTATCCATCGCATTTTTACATGAAAAAACTTGTTTTGCATATGTCTTTCAATAAGCTGGATTTAATTTTTAATAATTTCATAAAACGACCGTGCTGTAGATAATACATGTGTTCCCTGAGCGACTATTTCTAAACTATTTTAATTATTGACTTGTATATCACAGGAAGAGTTTATCCATTGCATCTTTACATGAAAAAAATTGTTTTGCATATGCCTTTTAATAAGCTGGTTTTTATTTTTAATAATTTCATAAAACGACCTTGCTGTAGATAATACATGTGTTCCTTGAGCGACTATTTATAAACAATTTTAATTATTGACTTGTATATCACAGAAAGAGTTTATCCATCGCATCTTTACATGAAAAAAATTGTTTTGCATATGTCTTTCAATAAGCTGGTTTTAATTTTTAATAATTTCATAAAACGACCGTGCTTTAGTTAATACATGTGTTCCTTGAGCGACTATTTCTAAACAATTTTAATTATTGACTTGTATATCACAGAAAGAGTTTATCCATCGCATCTTTACATGAAAAAAATTGTTTTGCATATGTCTTTCAATGAGCTGGTTTTAATTTTTAATAATTTCATAAAACGACCTTGCTGTAGATAATACATGTGTTCCTTGAGCGACTATTTATAAACAATTTTAATTATTGACTTGTATATCACAGAAAGAGTTTATCCATCGCATCTTTACATGAAAAAAATGGTTTTACATATGTCTTTCAATAAGCTGGTTTTAATTTTTAATAATTTCATTAAACGACCGTGCTTTAGTTAATACATGTGTTCCTTGAGCGACTATTTCTAAACAATTTGAATTATTGACTTGTATATCACAGAAAGAGTTTATCCATCGCATCTTTACATGAAAAAAATTGTTTTGCATATGTCTTTCAATGAGCTGGTTTTAATTTTTAATAATTTCTTAAAACGACCTTGCTGTAGATAATACATGTGTTCCTTGAGCGACTATTTATAAACAATTTTAATTATTGACTTGTATATCACAGAAAGAGTTTACCCATCGCATCTTTACATGAAAAAAATTGTTTTGCATAAGTCTTTCAATGAGCTGGTTTTAATTTTTAATAATTTCATAAAACGACCTTGCTGTAGATAATACATGTGTTTCTTTAGCGACTATTTATAAACAATTTTAATTATTGACTTGTATATCACAGAAAGAGTTTATCCATCGCATCTTTACATGAAAAAAATTGTTTTGCATATGTCTTTCAATAAGCTGGTTTTAATTTTTAATAATTTCATAAAACGACCTTGCTGTAGATAATACATGTGTTTCTTGAGCGACTATTTATAAACAATTTTAATTATTGACTTGTATATCACAGAAAGAGTTTATCCATCGCATTTTTACATGAAAAAACTTGTTTTGCATATGTCTTTCAATAAGCTGGATTTAATTTTTAATAATTTCATAAAACGACCGTGCTGTAGATAATACATGTGTTCCCTGAGCGACTATTTCTAAACTATTTTAATTATTGACTTGTATATCACAGGAAGAGTTTATCCATTGCATCTTTACATGAAAAAAATTGTTTTGCATATGCCTTTTAATAAGCTGGTTTTTATTTTTAATAATTTCATAAAACGACCTTGCTGTAGATAATACATGTGTTCCTTGAGCGACTATTTATAAACAATTTTAATTATTGACTTGTATATCACAGAAAGAGTTTATCCATCGCATCTTTACATGAAAAAAATTGTTTTGCATATGTCTTTCAATAAGCTGGTTTTAATTTTTAATAATTTCATAAAACGACCGTGCTTTAGTTAATACATGTGTTCCTTGAGCGACTATTTCTAAACAATTTTAATTATTGACTTGTATATCACAGAAAGAGTTTATCCATCGCATCTTTACATGAAAAAAATTGTTTTGCATATGTCTTTCAATGAGCTGGTTTTAATTTTTAATAATTTCATTAAACGACCTTGCTGTAGATAATACATGTGTTCCTTGAGCGACTATTTCTAAACAATTTTAATTATTTACTTGTATATCACAGGAAGAGTTTATCCATCGCATCTTTACATGAAAAACTTGTTTTGCATATGTCTTTCAATGAGCTGGTTTTAATTTTTAATAATTTCCTAAAAAGACCGTGCTTTAGTTAATACATGTGTTCCTTGAGCGACTATTTCTAAACAATTTTAATTATTGACTTGTATATCACAGGAAGAGTTTATCCATTGCATCTTTACATGAAAAAAATTGTTTTGCATATGTCTTTCAATCAAAGCTCGCACAAATCCTTTCAGCTGTCAATATTTAAATGCAATCTGTTCTATTAATAACATATCATTAAGTTTCGGGCTACATAGTTACAACAATAAAAACTTATTACGAAATTTGATTTCACATTTTATGAGAACATGTCAAATTTTTACGATCTTATAGTTAATTAAAGAATACGAGAGTAGCGTCTTCCATCATCTGGCTGTCAAATTAAAAAGCAATTTACCTTCAACCACACGATAACTGAGTTAATGCTCAGTGTGGTTACAACAGCACGCAGATGTATAATATTTCGTATATAGCAATTACATAAGGATGAAAATTTATTTTAAATTTCATCTTGCATAGGTAATTGGTAATCGCAAAAAATATATTCCACATTAAATTAGCAAAGAGACAAGTGGCGCCTTGCAAATTATTTTAGTGACGATATTGCTTTATTAATTAAGTTAATACTAAAGGGATACATTTTATACTTTCATTATTTGTTTACTATAAAGGAAAATTTCTATGCATCTTGTCACATTGTCTTTAAGGCCTCCATTTAAAAGACAACGCACGCTTCGGGGTGAAATTTGG
Source organism: Elmis aenea (assembly GCA_947652605.1). Classification (NCBI taxonomy): domain Eukaryota; kingdom Metazoa; phylum Arthropoda; class Insecta; order Coleoptera; family Elmidae; genus Elmis; species Elmis aenea. The sequence continues at coordinate 50,426,826 of OX393580.1, read as the reverse complement.
AAAACGTAAAGATGCTAAATAATAATTATAATTTACAATGATCAAACGCTTACAGAATTCCTATCAGTTTTACACATTTATGTACATTTAACCTTCAAATGGACAACAGGGGTTCTTGCGGACCCCAAGCCTCTATTTTTGTTCCCAACTATTTTATTTGTTACCTATATCTGTTATTGGTGCCTCTAGGTCTAGGACATCTTTCGTTAGTGTTTTAGCCATCTTTCGCTGCATTCAAATTTGTTGTAAAGTTTACATAACAATTATTAGGCTAACGAAAACACAACAGTTACGGTACTGGACATTTGAAAATAATAAACCTCTTTTATTTCGAATAACCTACATTTTCATTTAAATTTAATTGGAATAAAAGCATCCTTTAGTGCTGATACTCCCGACAAACTCATAAAGCATAAAACAATAACGAGATGCAGTATTTACCCCTGCATTAGTCGAAGACAAACAAGCACTACAGTAGACGTGTGTTTTGCTTTTACTAAAAAAAGCACTTCAAAGTGTTTTCCGGTATATTCATGAGAATTTAAGAGTTAAATTTATGCATATCACCTAACTGCGTGTCAAAACAATATTAGGCATTCAAATTTGAAGCACTTATAGAAATCGATTTTCGTGTCAGGCCTGACAGCGTCCAGACAAAACCGATTACACAATTTTGGGTAAACGGATAACCAGCTTAGGTCGTGATTGAGATTGGCACGCACCAACAGTTATTGAATTAGCAGGTTTCCTAGCCACCTCCACCGGTAATTTAACGGGTGTTCGAGCGAAACTCAGATGACCTTGCAATCACTACTTAGGTAATTCCGGTGAAGCTCTGATTCCTGTTTTGTATGGAAATCGGGGACTCGCGTTGCATCCTACCAACCAGTAAAGCACTGGGAAATTCAACCGGCCCGGGAAAAAACCTTCTAGACCGGCCCCCAAAAAAGAATTAACCCAAAAAAAATAAATTTAAAAGGTTGTCATTTTTAGATAATAATATACTCCTAATTATTTCTACAAAATTTTCATGTTCAGTCTCATTGTTCTCTAATGAGAATGAATTAGCAGATTCCGATCTGTGATCCCGAAAAGCTAAACCCCTTTTTCTAATTAGTTGTACAACATCTATAATTCTTTTCAATACTTGCTTGCGTTCAAGAGCATTTTTTTGACGTATGCTTTCTTCGTTTGAGTACGTTAAACCATAAATTAATATAATTGCTTTTAAGTTTAAGCATAATGGCTATAATCACAATTTTCATGGATCTTATTATTGTCATGTTGTTTAACACGTTGCAGAGTATGGGTGATATGAATAAAAATGAGCTCATACTTTATTCTCACAAAATTGGAATAAATGCTTCAAGTCACAATAATAAAAATTAGAAGCAGATGCTCAGGTTGAGCATATACTTTTATATACAATTTTTGTTGAGTATGTTCTCACAATTCGTATGAATAAAATTAATTTATGCTTCCTGAAGGCGAGTTTCTGCTCGATATATTTGGAGTCTGGTTCTTAGCAGACTCAGTCGTGTCTTGAAAAGATAGTTATGGCTGAATTTATATTACATTTGCGTTTTAAAAAATATTAAAAACCAAGAAAGAATACGTGCAATCGTGACTTTGAAGCCATATATAGATTTTCTGAAGAGAATTTGCAATGGATAGCAAAACATTTTTTGAATGTAGAATCAGGAGATGCGATATCCAAAATGGATAAAATGAAAATATTTTTAAAATATGTGGGAGATCCTGGATTCCAAGCAGGAGTAGTAGAAGATGTTGGTGTGCATCAAATTTTAGTATCAAAAGTTGTACAAGAAGTAGGGGATAAGATAATTGAAAAAAGTGGCCAATGGATAAAATTTCCTCAGAACGTTGCAAATATAATGCAAGCCAAGCATAATTGGCAATCACGTTATAATTTTCCATGCGTCGTCGGTTTCGTTGATTGCCCACACGTAAGAATTAAAAAAAAACATCGATACACGGAGATGAATACATTAATCGAAAAGGATATCCTAGCAAGCGACGTGTAACGCAGATAAGTGGTTTAAAAGTGTAGACGCCTCATGGCCAGGTTCTGTCCACGACTCAAGAATTTGGAGCACTTCGGAAATTTATAATATTGCAAGAAATCTTTTTGAAAATAGCCAAGCATTACTTTTAGTAGATGAGGGATATGCTATCGCGCCATGGCTGATGGTTCCTTTTAGAAACCCGAATACACCTCAAGAACACGCCTATAACAACCTGTTTACAAAAGAACGGGTAATAATTGAAAGATGTTTTGGCCAGTTATATAATAACAACGATTTCCGATTTTAGAATATAAAGTCCGAGTTTCCACTGAAAAAGTCCCAAAACTTATTGCGAGCTGTTTCGTTCTGCATAATATAGCAAAATCTTTAAACGATGAACTAGACTTAACAGAGCTTTAACTAGTCGATATTCCAGTTCAGCATATGGCAAAGGACGAGGACTAAAATACCAAAAACTGGCCTCCCATTGTTTTTTAATGATATCAATAGCTTGAGATTTTGATTACCTTGCAGCAGGTATTTGTGACTTCGAAAACACAATTGGAAAATCGCAAAATCTTGACGAATGCCATTTAAGAAACATTGTTTTTATTAATTTCTTCTTCACTATCACTTATGATGATTTATTGATTGACACTAGTAATACGTGTAAGCAAAACTGAGGACCATTTGCTAGTCAAAATTTGTGTAGAATTCATCATAACAAACGTGTGTTTGTACCGATATAAGAGTATATACTCAAATTAACAGGAGCATTTACATCTTGAAGTTAGCTCGTTTTTATTCTTACGAAACTGAGCATAAACTCTCACTTTATGCTCATGCTCAGAGTACATACTTAGAGTATAAACTCTTGTTTTATTCATACCACCCTATGTTACCAGTCTTTCATTCCATAATTTACAAACGAACAGTCGTTCTTATCACTGTATGCCAAGCACACGGAACAAAAAAGAGATCATTTTCCAAACAATATGATAGTTATCCTCTGTTGCGATTTGCATCAATTGATTTAATTACGTCAACAAGTATCTAAAAACAATTTCATAAATATTAACCGACATTAAAATTACCTAAATCGGCTTTCAACGTTGCGACCTTAATGAACGATAGGTCTCATACGTTTTTCGTAACATTTTGTTATTAAACTAAATATAAAGTAAATGAATTAGCTTATATTAATTGCAGTAATACACATTTGTTGGTCTTGCGTTGCAGTTAGAAAATAAACTATTCGACAACATTCTGTAGCAGGTGCACGGCGAACCTATAAATATTATTGTTACAGGAAATAACAAAAATACACAATGAATACATTTTTCACAGTGACATCTCTATCTTATTCGGTCGGAGCAAATATAAAAGAGATATTTTGGACCTAATGATACCTTCATTGTTATTTAGATCAGTGACAGCGAATTCACAACAGAAAGAATATTCTTCATTTGTTATTCAGGATGCAGATGCCAATCTGATCAGTTAGTCAAGTTTCAATTTGACCACCCCAAAGCTGAATTGATGCACGTACAATGGCGAGTATTTAAATTTTACTGGAACACGTATAAACGGGCATCAATTTTGGACGACAAAAAAGCGCCACAGGAGTCACTTTCATAAAAGTTAATATATAACAATCAATTATTTTAATGTAAGGTATAGAATGTGTTTGCGAGTGATCGTATGGTGCACTTGCTTTCGATGAAATCAGGGTGGAACATATGGTAGGGCCCTGGTGCCTGATTTGGATTTGGGTGTCTGACTTCGTTGACCTTTGCGCCTCTTGTTTTTATATTTCAAATCCTTCATTGAAGTTTTTTTTTGGTCTCCATTTAAATAACGCTTATGTAATATTTATCAGAGGTTCGTTGTATGTAAAATAGGAATACATTGTTAAAGCTAAAAAGAAGTGTTTTCAAGTTGAAGCCACCTGAAAACTTTTGAAAGTCGCCGAAAAGCCATGATTGATATTATCGATACCTGTAATACAATAAAGCATTATACCGGGTGATCCAGTTTGACTGTCCACCCCTATAACTTTGTTATCTTCAGAGGAAACCCTTATGAACTCTATGTTTGTGTAAATCGTAAATAGTTTTTGATAAAATGATGTTAAAAGCTTAAAATATACCAAAGTTATGTAAATAAACTGTTTTTTATACAGCGTCATTTAAAAAGTCTGCAACAAATGGGAAAAAAATTATTATTGATTTCTCAGAAAATTTTATTCTTACTACTACTACTACTAGTACTAACTAATGTTAAGTTAAAAAAAACTTCAATATAAAGTCATAGGACACTAGATTTGAGCGATTTTTGAAATATTCGCAGGGGTAAAGTGCCCTTATTTTAAGAGATACAAAGAAAGTATAAAAAAAAGTTATTTAGAATCTAAAAATATGCCTAGATTTTGATTTTGACAGTCAAGTTTCAATTTTTATTTTTTAAGAAATTTCAACATTCAAAAATTAGGCAACAAATTGAAAACATTTTTATTATTGATTTCTCACAAAATTTTATTCTTGCTAAAAGTTGGTGCATAGTCTTACACTAATTTTAAGAAAAAGAAGTTCAATAAAAAGTCATTGAACATTAGATTTTAGCGATTTTTGAAATATTCGCAAGAGTAAAGTGCAGATATTTCAAAAATCGCTAATATCTAGTGTCCTATGACTTTTTATTAAACTTATTTTTATCTTAGTTTTAGACCATGCGCCAACTTTCAGCAAGAATAAAATTTTCTGAGAAATCAACAATAAAAATGTTTTCCATTTGTTGCAGACTTTTTGAATGACGCTGTACATAGTACCTATACTTTTAATTTATTCTGATATAAAATTTAATTCTAAATCTGATCATGCATTAAAAACAATAAAAATTCATAAAAACCTTTTTGAGAGAGTTACAAAATTGTTATATTTTACGAAATCTATTAAATTACAATAATTAACTACATTAATTAATGTTGAGAAATTTTTAAAGTGTTGCTTTTGTGTCTGTCTTTTTTTAAAATTTTATGTTATCCGTTTTAATTTACATTTTTACACATAAAATCCTTTTAATGAAAAGACTGTTTACATTTTACAATAAATTAGTGCGACTGTATCACTGTTATTTTTGACTTTCGAATTGTTCTACACATTCAAAAAACAAATGGTTATGTGCACCATGTTAGCCTTGTCAATTATCAATGAATATTGTTAAAATTGTAAGTATTTTTATTGTATAATTGTTTCAATCTAATTTGTAACTTGTATCTAGTATTTAAAATTTATGTTATTTATATTTAATCGTTTCAAGTCATGTTAAGAATAGTTTTATAAATGAAATTTGTAATCACATTTGTTTTCAGCCCTTGAAAAAGCCTTAAAAACATTAAGTGCGAAACGTCGGATTTTTAACCAAAATCAATAAAACCGTCCTGTAAATCCAGAGTTTTTAATTTCTAAACCTTAAAACAACGGACGTTCAACAATTTATAATACATTAATTAATTCATATTATAGTGCGACAGAAATTAAAAATCATAAAAAATTAAAAAATTTAATTTTTTGTTTTTCGCCCTAAATTTGGGTCTTATTTGTCATCTAGGTCGAGCTAATTAATTTTACTTTGACAGTACGTTAACAAAAATTACTTTTCAAGTTTTTTCGTCACCTATCACTTCATAGTTGAAAAACGTTTGAAAGATAAATGTTCAGAAAAAGTGTATCGCATCTCCAGTTTGGGATCTCCAACTTCAATGGTTACTTCACATTAATGAGTTCAGAACTGGCTCTGACAGATGAACGAAATAGCCACCAAATGTGAGACACCATTAAAATGAACTTGTAAAATTGTTATTTTAATTTAACATTGGGATTACTAACGCCAAACTTGTAAATTAAATTAAGTTGAAGTCTTTAAAATGGTAATTAAATTTTTTTATAACAAACTTTAATATTTTTATATAAGTAGAAAAATGCCATTGCACTATCGGTCCATGTTATCTAATAACTAAAGCAATTTATTCAGGTTCCTGATAAAAATGTGTTATTTATTGTATACTTTGAATTTAAAAGACGCCCAATTTGATACAGATTAACTAAATCCTGTGCTAGGTAATTTTTCTATAAAAATCATTGAAATTGGCTAAATATTCCTCACAATGGCAGTTCCAAAAATGTTGAAATTACATACACAATCAAAGGCAAATTATATCAGATTGTCTTATTAGACAAAAATCATTTTTAAGTTTAGTTTTGCATCATATTGATGTTAAAATTGACAACCCAGTTTTCATCGTGAACTACTAATAAATTATACTAATGATGGACAATTCAACAAAAAATCTTCACTTCTATATTTTACAAATGTAATAAAAGATATAGCAAGGCCAGCTAAAAAATGATTGCAGCCAGTTCATTATAAGCAATTTTTGTTATCTTTACAGTAAAGTCATAAAATATAAATGGCGCATAAAATACCTTTTAAAATAAACTTTTTTTACACTTTTATTTCAGCAAGGATCTGAAGGAGCTATAATTATAAGTTGCAATTAAATAGGTGCCCTAATTATGCCTAGCTAGGAACATTATTAATATAATTTAAAATATACTTGCCTTGAGTAATTTTAATCCTTATAGAGGAGCAGTAAAAAGTTTGTTGTGAAATAAAAAAACAACTTTTTTAATGATCTGTTTTAATTGTTGTGTCGGTTGCAATACAAACAAAATTATATAAAGCGAATGTTTTAAAAGCGTTTGTTGCTCTTTGACTATTAATGGTTTTTTTAATTAGTTTTTAATTAGCAATTAACCATAAAGGCTTGTGCCTTTTGTAAATATGTCGTGAAGGGATTTTTATATTCATTTAACCTCGCTGTTGGGAGAACTTCACCCATTTTTACCGTATTTCTCTTACAGGGGCAAATTTAGCTTTACTTCTTCTTTGTTGACGTGTAGGCTTATTATCAAACCGTGTTTTTTTACAAAAATAGTAGCGAATAGTATAAACGGTTATTAAAAAAATTATGTTTCATTTAAAAACAAATGTAAATAGTAACGGTAAATTTTCAAAAACGATGAAATTTAATTTTTCGTCTGTAGTGCAAAATGGAAAGTGGTAAAAAAATCTGTTAACACAGGTGCGTTTGTCTCGAAAAAATAATCCAAGAGATCAATATCAGATTTTCGCTAATTATTATATATTATAAAAGAAAAAATGCTATTTCTCCATAATAATCATGTTTAAAAATGAAGAGTAACAAATTTAAATAATCTTAAAGTAATATATCCATCAAACCTGTTATAACGAGCAAATAAAATTCATTTTGGGTCATTTAGACCCGAATAGAACAGCAGGGTTAAGTTTTATGCTAAGAGAAAACCCGAAGCAAGATACCTAGGTGCTATTAATTTTACAACAAACCAATAATTAAATCGTCAACATCATATACGAGTAGATAGAGCCTTAATGTATATGCAGAGATGAATCTTGTAAATTACTAATGACACAGTATAACTCAAAAGGCAGGTGCATCCCTCATAAAATCGTATGCAACTAAAGAATGGTTTACGAACTGCGTTCTTTTGTATAAAACCGAGCGTATGCTTTATGTAGCAGCATGCAAATGCAAAATTAATTGTGTTTTTTTTATCCTCTACCCCTTCTGGCTAGCAAAAAACATAAATTTCCTGAGCTTATTGCTTTATTTGTCCTGTGGAGTATTTAAAAGGCTACAGAGAGAAAAAATCCGATTATATAATGCTTACAACTTCTTCCTCGACAACAGAATACAAACTGCATTTGTACTTTTGATGCTACAAGTAAATGTTGGCTTTAATTAAGTAACCGTTAAAGCTTTGTATGGTTTTTAGAAAACAGAGCCGTATTTGTACGAAGCAAGGTTTCTTATTACGTTATTCATAATCATGAGTCATTTTAATGAAAAAGGAGACACATAAAAGTAATATTTTGCTTCTACAATAAAACCTTTTGCCTTCCTTAAATATTTTACTGCAAAAACACTACTAGATAGCCCACAAAAACATTTCGAAAAACATTTTACTACATTTTGTTGGTAGAAGTGGTTCTCAAACATTTAAAAGTCGTGAAAAGTTCAAGAATTAAAATTAGAATTACAAAATACTATTCTACAGATTCATTATCTTTATGTCTAACATTCAAAACGTCAGTTTTAATGTACGTAGAATTGTTATGGGTTTTGTTGTTATTTTAATTTTGTAACGTCTTCAAGGATTTTTGTTTTATTATTTAAAATCGCGTCAAAGTGGCAGTATAAGTGACATTAGACTGGGCAGTTGTCATAGCATAATTCCAAGGTACTACAGATTTTTGTGAAAACGCGGTTGAAAATTAGCTTAATTTTCAGTGATTAAAAAACGAAAAATTATTATTGATTTCATTTATATGTATTCAAAGAATTTTTTGCTCTACAAAAAACCTATTTGCACTTTTTTTCTAAAATAATTAGGAGAGATAATATACGACTTTGGAAATTTTAACTTTGAGATTACTATGTTTCACCATTATATAATGTAATAAATCAAATTCTCTTCTAACCGTAGGTGTAGGGGATGTGTGCATATCTATTTATCTATGTATTATACATGAATTCGCGCCACTGTTTTTTGTTCTGTGCCATTTCTTTCGCTTCGCGCCATGATTTTTTTCCTTTCTTCTCCAAGATTTTTGATACCGCCTTTTCCCATGTTTCTCTCGGTCTTCCTCTCTTCCTCCTTGTTTGTATTCTTGCTTCCCACACTCTCTTTACCTGTCTTCTTGTGTCCATCCTCTGTAGATGTCCCCACCAACGCAGTTGTCTAGTTTCTATGAATTATTCCAAGATAGATTTTACTTCTAATTAATTTCTAATCTCTTCTTTTCTTATTCTGTCCGTTCTTGTTACACCTATTACTCTTCTTAAAAATTTTATTTCGGCCGCTTGGATTTTACTTTTTTAGCTCGATGTTAGTATCCATGACTCGCACCCAAAAGTCAAGAACAGTGTATATTGTACGGTATACATTCATTTTAATCTGTTTTGAGACTTCCTTTTTATTGATGTAGGTTTTGTCGATAGCATAGTATGTTTTCATTGCTTTTTCTATTCTCTTGTTAATTTCCACTTCTTGTAGTCCTGTATTTTCGATTGCTACTCCTAAGTAGTCAAAAAATTGTAAAGGTTCTATTTTTTCTTCTTCAATTTCTATGTTTATGTTCTCGTTTCCTTCGTTTGTCGTCATCACTTTTGTTTTCTTGTGATTTATTTCCATTCCATTTTCTTCTAATTTTTTTTCCAAATTTCTATATTAGTTTTGAGATCCCTTACATTCTCTGCCATAATGACTACATCGTCTGCGAACGCACACTCTGCTATTTCGACCTTCTGTAAATTCTTATAGCCTACGAATAAACTTTTAACTTTTTGTTCGCATTTCTTAATTGTTATTAAAATATAACTTCTGAAGAACATCCAAAAAGAGTTTCAATTACACTATTCTGTAAGGTAAAAAGCGATAATTTCAAATTGAAATGTATGATAAAATTGACCCCACAATAATGTCCCCGTACTCCAAACCGATTAATACCGGTCGATTTTTAACTTGGCAGTTTTTGAAGCGTTCCTATTTCACTTAAATACAATTTTTGGATACAATGCATACGTTTGTTAATTTTAAATAATACTTCATTTCTTATAAGTTTAATTAGTTGACAAATAAACGCTTATACGCAATTTCTAACGCAAATTGCAAACATTTGTTTTAAACCGAATGAAGTATGGGGGCAATCATTCAATAAACCGATTGAATAATGAATTGTTTAATACAACCGACTCGAAGTACACTCAAATAAGGTATATGGAATGTATATATAATACTGACGTGCAATCATCTATTTCTCATTCCGGCCGACAAGCACAACTGCGAATAATTGTTGATGCGCGCTTGCTCATTCGGACGAGCTGGTCGGAACGCAAGCAACTTTGCCACCCCGTTGTGAGATATGGCAGCAATTTTTCTTCAATTATTGTAATTTTGACTTGGAATACATAATAACTCGACACAGCTGCATGTTTAAAACTTTTTTGCGGCGCTTCTTCACGCGTTATCTGCATCTCGGTCACTTTGTCTTGCATCGGATTAAGGAAATAAAGAGGCAACGTTCGTTGTGGAAACGAAATGAAGGTCGTAAACATCTTACGCCACAGGGATTCTAAGTTGTTTATTTTTACAAAGCTCGTTCCTTTTGTGAATACTTTAATATTAAGGACTATAAAAATTTAATAGTGTGCGCCTTTTCTTTATCTTTACCTTTGAATATGTATGGGATTGCTTCGGTGTCGAATAGCAGAAGCTAAGATCCATTTAAGTTATAATAGATTTTTGTGCCAATGTAGGTCTTTTATATTACTCGTCGCCTAAATTGTACCTCTTTTCATGTTACCCGTAACAAAATATTCCAATTTTGATAAAACCCAATGCCTTTATTCGTTCTTACTGTGTATTACATAATAATTTTTTTAATTTTCATTTATACAGGGTGCGCCATTAGTGCGATAAAGTCCATTATTGCCCTTAATGTCAACTTAATAAAAAAAAGTTTTTAATGAAACTTATAGTATTTCTACACGTGCATGTTTTAAAATTAGTTTCAAGTATACAGGGGGTTTCATAAAAGTGGGGCGTCACTAAAGGTATTTTTTTTTAATTTCACACCCAGTATATTTTTGCATAATCGAATTCAGCAAGAAAATCTCCATATGACAGTATTTTGTTTTTTTCATTTTTTTACGACGTTGCCAATTTATCTTAAAAAATCTTTGAATTTCCAGAAAAACAGGGTACAATACTTGTCAAGAGCACAACCTTATGAATAATAATTGGCAAATGATATTTTGCACATACAAAGTCAAAAGGTGTAGTCATCGTCTAAATACATCAAAATTAATTTATATTATACAGGGGGTTTCTTATAGATGTGCCAACTTCCCAATTTTCAAACATCAATAACTTTATTTTTTCAAATGGAACACCCTGTATATTATTACGTCATTTTGTTGCATTTTTGTTTTTCTTCAACTTTTCTTAATACTTACCTATACCTAAAATGAATATTTTCTGAGATATTTACATTTTACTTATTCTTATAAGCGTTGTGTAGGAATTTCCTAGTTTTCTCGAAGTAGGCCCCGACTTTGACAATAGAAACAATAATTTCTGTAGTAACAAATGTCAGAGTTAATTGCTGTCAATTGTTAAAACATAAATAAATGAGTATAACATATGCAATATGAATTTTCCAAAAAAGAATTCATTGATACGGTCTATGTTCAGGGTGGCGTACTTTCGATGCCCATACAGGGGGAGTATTTCGGTAATTATCAGAGATTAAAAGAAAAACTATATTTCGAAAATTAAAAAAGATCAAAAATCTGTTTACGACAATAAATTCCTCTCGAAAAAAGAAATCGAGACTACGTACTTAGTTTTTTTCTATCTCTGATAATAATCGAGATACCCCCCCTGTATGGTCATCGAAAATAGGCCACCCTGAACATAGACCGCATCAATCAATTCTTTTTTTGGAAAATTCCTATTAAATATGTTATACTCATTTATTTATGTTTAAACAATTGACAGCAATTAACTCTGACATTTGTTACTACAGAAATTATTGTTTCTATTGTCAAAGTCGGGGCCTACTCCGAGAAAACTAGGAAATTCCTACACAACGCTTATAAGAATAAGTAGAATGTAAATATCTCAGAAAATATTCATTTTAGGTATAGGTAAGTATTAAGAAAAGTTGAAGAAAAACAAAAATGCAACAAAATGACGTAATAATATACAGGGTGTTCCATTTGAAAAAATAAAGTTATTGATGTTTGAAAATTGGGAAGTTGGCACATCTATAAGAAACACCCTGTATAATATAAATTAATTTTGATGTATTTAGACTGTGACTACACCTTTTGTCTTTGTATGTGCAAAATATCATTTGCCAATTATTATTCATAAGGTTGTGCTCTTGACAAGTATTGTACCCTGTTTTTCTGGAAATTCAAAGATTTTTTAAGATAGATTGGCAACGTCGCAAAAAAATTAAAATAACAAAATACTGTCATATGGAGATTTTCTTGCTGAATTCGAGTATGCAAAAATATACTGGGTGTTCAATTTAAAAAAAATACCTTTAGTGACGCCCCACTTTTATGAAACCCCCTGTATACTTGAAACTAATTTTAAAACATGCACGTGTAGAAATACTATAAGTTTCATTAAAAACTTTTTTTTATTAAGTTGACATTAAGGGCAATAATGGACTTTATCGCACTAATGGCGCACCCTGTATATTACGCTGAAAACGAATATTAAAATATTTCAATGTTTTACTCTTATATGCTTGATGGTACACGTTATGTACCACTATTTTTGTTACCAATGTTGCATGGTGGTACTGAAATTGTACCACATAATTTAATATATCTGCTGTTCTACACGATCGCTTAAAAACTGTACCACCTATCCCAATATGTAATGGCATACCATAACTTTACGCTGCAGGTCAGAACCCGATAGAAATTGCTTGCATTGATTGTCTGATGTCTGTGTTATTTTTGTTGTAGTTTGTACCCCAGTAACGTGTACCAAAATTGTTTGTTGTAACTCTAATGTAAAATAATTGTCTTTTTGTTAAAACCATGTACTTGTAGTAAGGTTTATAGGTACTTGATATTGTTTTCAAATTTAAAATAAGTTTTTCTTGTGTTTGTTTGACAATAATTTGGTGTTACGTTATTTGTACCACTGTGAACATTTAAACAAATAATCGTTAATAACATGGCAAAATTCAATTTGGAAAACTTGTCATTTGAATTGAAAGATATGACGATGGATAAATCTCTAGCGGAACTTTTAATAATAAATGATAAGATTCAAGGAGGTACAAAATTTGGTCTTTGGCAGATAAATCAGATTATTTATGTAAATTTAAAATTGACACTGGCAGAAAATGGGACATTATCGAAAAAAAAAATTAGGAGCACGAGTTAGTAACAAATTTAATGGAGGGATTAGAAGGAAAAAACTACTTTAATTAGTTGATCGTAGTTAACAAAAAAAAAAAGATTTATTTGCTTGGGGTACAATAAATGTTTCACGAAAAAATATTCCTTAAAAGAAAAGTGACAAGTTATTGAAACATGGTAATATATATATTGGAAGATGAGCGATACGGATCAGGTATATTCTTAATGACAAGCCTACTACTAGAAAAAAATGAAAATTACCTAATTTTTTCTATATTGTAAAGAAAATTAATAAATCAACCTCACAAGATATACATTATTGGAATGGGGGAAAATCCTCTTTTTCGTGATGCCACAGCATATGGGTTCCGTAAAAAAAATACAAATTTATGTCACAACTCGAACTTCGTTTTTTTTTTTGAAATTGTCTACGCCACTGCATTCTTATCAAAAAAGTGCTTGTAGAATGTCCAAATTATTTTTCTTTATTTTCATAAACAAGCGAGATATAGTCATAAAACAAAAAGTCCAAGTGATAACTCGAAAACAAAAGACGATAACCAATTTTAGTTTTCACCATTAACTTTTTCTCGTAAAAAGAGATCGAGGATGCGCGGTCCGTTTTTCCATAACTCTTATAGTTACCGAGATTCCCTATTAAAACATCGAAATTTGCCCACCCTGTACATACAAATCGTGCCGAGTTTTGCTTGATGCAATTTTTTAAGACGCGAACCGTTTTAAACCGAAAAATTGTACCGGTGCTGTTAAACGTGCATAAGTAAATGTGCAATTTTTTGGGTTTTGGCACTTTTTTTTACGTGTATAATTTCAAAATGAAACAAAATCAAGTCAAAACAATTGAAATCTACTTAGGAATCGGTTTTTATCACATGATATTGTTGATATAGGCCTACAAAATTTTTCTAACAATTTATGTTGTGCATTTTTGGACTTTTAACTAAAGCTGTACCCATTAGAACAAAGATTTTTTAAATTATACACGATTATTGCGCGTTTTGGCCGTCATCAGCAGCTCATTTATGGTTTGGCAGAATAAATAATTATGAGTAACTATTATTCAGCACCATATTTTGTCTTGCAAGTCAGTGTTTAGTTTGTTATTGTGTGTGCATCGCGAATTTAAAGGTTATAAGTTTTACCCATTGTGTTCATTGTGTAGAAGAACTTCATAATTTTAATTTTTTGCTCGTTGTTCGCGATAGTTTTCTATGAGTTAAGTTTTTGTTGTCCTTGTAACTTTGTAACACATATGAAGTTGCACATTCTAAAAACGTAACTAAAGAAACTTGTATTAATTGTTTTACTTCGACTATATGTGTTTTACAAATAACTAAAAATTTGGATTAACGTCTTTTGGTTAATAAACGCTTCATAACTTAACATACTTCATTAAATTTGAACTTTTTTTTATTGAACTTAGAATGAAGAACAGTTAAGCGAGAAAATATTACATTTACTTAATAAAGAAATATTTCGCTAAGTGATTTATTTACCGATATTTTAATTATTTTCTTAAAACTTTTACTAGAACTCAAAACTATTACTTATATTGTGTACTGTTTCTTACATAAATGAATCTGTAGCAATTTTTTTGTAAAAATTGGGCTATAAATATAAAGTTTTAACAAACGTACCACAATAGTTTCACAGATTAGAAGTACTTAGTGGACATGTAATGTTTTTATGTGAGTTATTTTACATCATTTCGGTAAAACCAACATTGAATTTCACGATACACGCTCCATGATTCATTATCGCGTAATTAGTAGGACACAAATAACTGTGCTATTGACAACTCAAACAAATTCAGACCAAATTGTTTTAATTAATGCACAAATGAACTGAGTAATGCAGATGAATGCAGTTGTATCGTGAAGTGTTGCATTAAAATAAGTGAATTTACATGTCAAGCTGACTAGTATGTTAAATATAACATTGTATCTCGAATTAATACTTAGTTGCAATAATATAGCACAGCAGAGGGTCTACTTGCACTATATAACTGTGAAATTGCATGAATAGGTGTTGTAACTTATCGTGTAATGGGCAAAGACACTTACATTACCAGTTTACAATTTTAATTTAAATAAATTATGCAAAATATTTTGTAATTTAAAAGCAGATCATTGCAAATTACCATTTTGTTTAATTATATTGATCAGTCCCGTAAAAACACTTTTATTCTGGAATTTTCATCTGTTAGTTCAAATAACTTTAAATAAAAATCTCTTTTTTTTACAAAGGTTTTATGTTTTATGCAGTACCAGCTTTAAGACTTTTGTTTTTTCATCAACTGCAACCAAAGCTGAGGAAAAATTCCTGGAAAACAAAAACAAGAGATTATTAATTAAACTTACTTATATCAAGATGTTAAATGATAGAATCAAAGTATTTTTAAAGTGCTTTAAAATTTGAATACTAAGGAAAATCTTACAGATAGATTGCAAAACGCTTTATAGATATGTTGAATAACTTTTTTCAATTTCCATCTTCGCCCGACTTTGCGCCTTCAGATTTCCATTTGTTTCGCTCTCTTCAAAATTCATTGCATAGACATTGGACATACTTTTAACTCTAAAGAGGATGTAAAAATTGACCTGTAATGTTTTTTGCCAGTAAAGACAACAACTTCTTTGAGAGGGAAACTATGAATCTGCGCTGAAACGAAATGACAATTAAATCATTACCTGAATAAATCGCTTGTTGTTTGGAACTTTGTATTAATTGCGCTTAAAAAACCGAGCGGCATTTTTTGTCAACTTAATACTACGAATTCGAGAATCAGGAAATGTTGTAAACTTTAGGCTAGGGCCGGCGCAAGAGTATCTGACGACTCCGGACAAAGAAAATTTGATTATACTTAATCTGTGATATATTTTTCAGGATTTACCCAAACGTTGAGCAGCAAATAAACAAATTGTATCCCCAAAAACATATTTATCTTAATAAAAATAGTATTATTATAAATTTGTAAATATTTTTTTATAATTAACACTAATACCTACTTTTGTACATACATATCGTCGCCTGAGTTATTTTGTTCCGTACGCCATTTTGCGGCAAATTGACTTATAAATATAAAGATTATGTTTAAAAAGTTCCCTATGCTTCAACACAAACAAAATTTAAATTCGTTACCTAATAACAAAGTTCTGAGTGTTAACTTTGTTCGATTTAAAAAAATCTATTAACAAATTGCGGTTTTATTTGTTCCATATCCATACATTACAAGTTTTATCTGTTATTTGTTCCTTATTTAAAATATAACGTTAACTACACCTATAAATGTAAATAGAAAAATAGTTAAGGATCAACTTTGAAACAGTATTTGCATTATTTGTTTTGATTTGAAGAATGTGTTTGCTTTACGTAAAGCGACAATTATATATTTTATTTTATAAAAGTAAATATAACTGCTACAATTAAAGCGCCTACTGTAGTTTTAATTACATTATTTATTGTGCAGTATAGCACATGACCACAGATGGAAGAGCTGGTAACAATATTACCAGTGCCCTAATAAAAATTTTAAAAACTTTTACCTCAAAATACCCTCCTATCAATTACCTATATAATTTTTTGGTCAGATTTATGTGCTCCTCAAAACAGAAACAACGTAATAAGTACCGCTTTTTTAAATTTCATTTTAAATTAATGTAATACCATTCACATCATCAAGCAAAAATTTTCAGAAAAAATAAACTTGTACAAGAAGTGGATGCCTGCCATCCACCGTAAAATAGAAAAGCAACTGCGTTTATAGTTTATAACCCAAATTCATTAATTAGAATTATTCCTGCTACTCCGAAAACCAAACCGCTATTGCAAATTGTGTAGATGTCAAAAGAAATTGTTTAATTTTAAACTAACAAAAAGCTGCTTCGTCTCTTTGTTTTAATAAAATGCCTTAAACTGTTTTTTTGTCCATATACTAGAAAAATACCATGCACAATAGACAAACTAATAAAAAAACAGTATAATAATCAGCTTAGTAGGTTGTTCCATGTCGGTTTTGAAATTGGTAGTAAATCAAAATTTCATTAAACCTTAATAATTTTGAATTTTTCATTCAAGTAATGTACTAGTTTAAAGCATATATCATTTCCTGGGGAACCATACTAACGTTCATTCAAGTTTATTCCAATAGAATTTTTTTCTTTTCTGTGATAGGTGTACAAAATATATAAAAAAGAAATATTTACAAAAATGTATCATAAGAATCTATGTAGTTTACATTCTTTTTATTTACTTAAAAGTTTGTCAGTAAATCTGAAAATCTTAGCGATAATATATTTAATCATACTAAATAATTTCAAAACGTAGTTTTGTCTTTTTATTCTAATAATTTTTATCCCAAGCATAAATCAAATTAAGACAGTTTTACTAAGCTAAAACACAAAAAAAATCTTTAGCAATTGATTCACAAAAAAGCTACATAATCCAGGAGATATACAGGGTGTCCCCATTATACACCGCCAAAAAGTAGGTGCATATTCTTGAGTGAAAATGATGATCATTTGTCAAATATTTTGTTATCCGAAAATGCTTCCTTTCAAAGTTAGAGACCTCCAAAGTTGCAAGACAAAAAAATCAAAAAATCGATTACGTCCTAGCCGTTTAAGCTAAAGCTATCAAACTTGGCCGCAATGTGTAGGTGTTTCCCATTGACTTTGTGGGATAATTAGAAAGAAAACACGTAATTGGAAGTATGATTTACAGGCAGGTCATCAGCTTATCATCTTCAGCATTTTTTTCTCTGGAATAAAATTGAAAATGTCATTCGTCCATAAGAAAGTACGACTTAAGAGAAAAAAATTCGTCCCTCTTTGTTTTTTGCTGTAAACGTAGCTGTTTTCGAGAAAATTAGCGCTAAAGATGCATCGACAAACTCTGTTTATACACATCAAATATTTTTTTTACTAAACTCAGTTGGCTAATGTCATGCTTGACTTAAGCTTAACCTAACCTTTTTTTAAAAATATCAGCCACAAACTTGTATACTCTAAACGAATTAGCCGACATTACCTTAGTTTATGAACAAGCCTTAAGTCAAGCATTACATTAGCCAACTAAGTTTAGTAAAAAATATATTTGAGGTGTATAAACAGAGTTTGTCGATGCATCTTTAGCGCTAATTTTCTCGAAAACGGCTACGTTTACAGCAAAAAACAAAGAGGGACGAATTTTTTCCTCTTAAGTCGTACTTTCTTATAGACGAATGACATTTTCAATTTTATTCCAGAGAAAAAAATTCTGAAGATGGTAAGCGGATGACCTGACTATAAATCATACTTCCAATTACGTGTTTTCTTTCTAATTATCCCACAAAGTCAATGGGAAACACCCAAACATTTCGGCCAAGTTTGATAGCTCTAGCTTAAACGGCTAGGACGTAATCGATTTTTTTATTTTTTTTTCTTGCAACTTTGGAGGTCTCTAACTTTGAAAGGAAGCATTTTCGGATAACAAAATATTTGACAAATGGTCATCATTATCACTCAGGAATATGCACCTACTTTTTTGCCGTGTATAATGGGGACACCCTGTATAGATACCTAAATAACTCCTAAGCAAATGAGTGTTTCCTAATCGTATAGCAAATGTACGTTTTAATTAAAATAAAATTTCTTTCTGAACTTGCTACCGATACTGACAATCTCGCAAAATTTTTTAGAACAACAAACACATTTGGAACATTATATTCTAAATAATTTTGAGTCTTTATAACGACATTTATTAAAAAATGGTTTTCTGTTCTGGCCTTGCTATTATTTGTAATTCACTACATAAACATATTCCATAAATAGCTCTTAAAATTTTATGTTTTAAATGATTTAACAATGTCAAACAATACTCAAGCAGGTATGCTGAAATTTAAAAAAAATTAGATATGTTTACTTTTTTGAACTACACATGCAATTGCTTTATCAATAATTAAAAAATAGAAGTCTTTCTCCATTTTACTTTAAAATCTGTTATGATTTCATCATCTGCTACATACACAAACTGTTTTTTTTTTGAGTCGACGCTTGTTCAAAATTAGGCATTACACCTTAGCCCTCCCGTATCTGTTAACATTTTTCGAAATTCATTCTTTTTTTGTGAGTATAAGATTGGCGCCCCTGTATCTTGGCGCTCCTAAGCAACTGCACCTTATGGTAAAAACGGCCCTGCTTAAAAACCTTATTAAGTAAGTAACTAATTTTAACAAAACCGTTTTATTACTCTATAAGTTAATACGTTGAATTTATTTAATTTTTAATAATCCATCTTACACAGAACTGGTTGTATTGTAGTCAAATACAAGATTATGTAAATTAGATTATACATTCTCAACGTGGTCATAATTAAAGATGAAAAATTGTGCATTTATCATAGACGTCTTTTCATACGTTTCTACCTGTACGTTTTTGATTATGCATGTTTACTGTCTTGTACAAGACGACTTGCATGCAGTGCCTAAATAAAACGAGTTATGATATATGCCAGCGTACAAGACAGTTCAAATAATCGTTGTCGATGTTTTTGTCAAAAGTGACTTTAATTTTATGATAAAGCATATTAATATGCCGCATTAATCTCAGTCAACCATTGGCTGCTTACTAATTACATATTAAGAGCTGGTAAATACTGCGAAGTTGACATAAAAGCAATATATCATGGTATTACTTTATTGCTTCACGTGGTTAGGTCATTTACGGTGAAATTAATTCTTCGTTATAAAATTAAGCGACTATAAAATTTATGACCGATAAATTTCATGTATTTCTTTGTCTCCGAAGACAGTGAGGTGAGCGATCATGAAACGCGTCTGAAAAATTGAATTTCCTAATACAATTTTCAAACGTCGAAATAGAATGTCGAAGGCACTAAAGATAATTTATGACAACGTCGATTTAAAACGTCCATTTAATGAAATGTCTAGCAGTTGATTAAACGATTTTATTGCGTATTTTTATCCAGTGACAACAGCCACCTAGATCGGTATTCCTCCGGGCGTTAGTCATTTTTTTATACCTAATACATCTTTGTCATTTTACTACACGGTAAATTAAAGTTATTGCCAATTAAATGTCGAAAAAAAACTTAATAGAAATTCCTTAACCTTCCTCTATTAGGTGTAGCTTGGCGTCGCGTAATGACGAAATTAATTTTGCTTAACGGAAACGCTATTTAAGTAAATTGCTGGCTAATATGATGATAAAAAGCTCTCACACTCACTTACTTACCATCTTCTTGTCTTATTACATGTACGAAGTAAGCTGATACACCATTAAAATGCTAATGCAAGCGGGATGTGCCGACAAATTCCCGAGTTTTGCTGGTTTTATAAGTTAAAGGTAATCAGAATAAGTATTTCACGTATTTACCTTCATTTATGATTAAATAAAAAGCTTATACAACAAAAAAATTTAAACAAATTCTGGATTCAAACGGACACTGGGAAATTTGCGTTACCGGACATCAGGGCTGGTATTCTCAACTCCTCCTGTTCAGCGATATCGCTACCGTTGAACGCTAGGGGGCACAAACCACTGACAATCGTATTCCCAACGTCTCCTCTCGCAGGCGCTCCATTCGCGTTCTACGCGAGTGGGTAGACCCACTCCTCTAGGCAAATACCGCTCGCTTTGCACTCAAATCGTAACCTTTGTGTGTGTTGTGAGTTGTTGTTTTCTTTTATTATGGATGATATTAAATTTATCAATTTAATTGAGGACTTAGAACAGGCTTAAAATGATGTGGCCGAACCTTATAATTTAATATTATTAAATTCATTTACATAGGGTTGCCAGAATACCACTTTAAAGAAACATTTTCTCCTTTTTTAATTCTGATATTTCTTTTTCTTTTTTCATGTAAAAATGTTCACTTTTGTTCTCTTTTTCGGTTACCCTTTTTTGAAATGAGAATGTTTAGTGAAGTTCATTTAATATTCGAACTTAAACTTAATGCATACAATTACAAGAATATTTCTTGTAATTATTTTTATGATGAGTTTAAAAATAATACAGAAAAACATCCTAACATCTATTACTTCAAAAATTAAATTTAATTAAAAAGGAATGAATGTATGAAAAAAATGTTTCTTAAAGAACCAAAAGATTCTAATAAATTAAATAAACGAAAAGTTGCTGGTTTTCAAACAGGTTTATTCGTTGCAAATTTTAAAAAAGATCCGACATGTTTCGCCGATGTTATTTTATCGGCATCCTCAGGGATGTTTTTTTAAAAAGTTGAAAAATGTTGAATTATGTTAAAATTGTTGAACATTTGTGAAAAAATTGAATTATCTGTTGATTTTAAAACAACACAAATGTTCAACAATTTTAACATAATTCAACATTTTTCAACTTTTTAAAAAAACATCCCTGAGCATGCCGATAAAATAACATCAGCGAAACATGTTGGATCTTTTTTAAAATTTGCAACGAATAAACCCGTTTGAAAACCAGCAACTTTTCGTTTATTTAACCTATAATCAAACAACAGGAGAAACCAACTTTATCGATTCTAATAAATTTAGGTATTTAATGAATAAATATTTTTTTCTTATTAATAATATGGAAAGGAATCTAAATAACCGATTTTATTGGGGAGAAGGCTGCTTTATACTAGGTATGTTAGTTTATTAGGACGTGATTTCTCCAACCAAAGAAACTAATTTTCAATGGTTTATATTATATTTATGAATATATGTAAATAATTTTACTGATATATGTGTAATTAGAAATAATATATAAGAATAATCTATTTTTGCTACAATTGTGCAAATTTTTTCTTAATAAATGTGTTTTTCAGTTAATTCCGCAATGTTCTCTTTTTTGATTTGTATTGTTCTTTTTATACATTCAGGATATCTGGCAACCCTACATTTACACAATTAAATGTCGATGAATTTCGAAAAAAATGTAGACTTTCGAGGGATACTCATTCCAATACATTTTACATACTATTTAAATTTGTAGCAATTACACTCCATTGCTTTTGGGCATCGTTATATGTAAAATTTTGTGAAAGTTTGCCACAATAATTAACTATATAAATATTAACAAGAATTTCTACTAATGCTGGTTTCTGCTGCTCCGTTAATTTCCCCATAATCAATCAAAACAAAAACCACAGAACATTCAAAAACTGGCGGCAAAGTGACAGACCACGCAAAATTCCAATCTACCCACTCGCGTCGAAGAATTGCAAAGGCAGGGGTAGATGAGAATACAGAAGCGAGAAGCGACCACTCCACTCGCATTGACGACGCTCGCTTTCATGAGCACTGCTGTTCAAAGCGAGCGAGTTGGGAATAGCGCCCCAGGGGTACGCATGGACCCATAAGGCAAAATTATTATTATGATGAATATTATTGGACAAGTTTATTATATAATGCATGTGACTATAAGGCATTGGTGTCATTAAAAGAAATGCTGAACACTTTCTTGTAAATTTGGTTATTGTACACGATTTTGTATGTGTCCGTGGACTAATTGTCTTCCTAATTCTATAAGAAATCCTCTTCGGCAAGCTTTATATTTATTATTTCAATCTGTACAATTTTTAACATAGAGAATATAAGCTGCAGCACCTGCTATATCTAGAATATTAAAAAAAAATTACTGGCCATCATCTTGTTTTACGTCTGCAACTGTAATTGGCCACTAAATGGTCAATGGCAGGGGTGGGCAAATACTTTTAAGCACAGGCCAGAAAGCTCTTTTTAGTACGCCAGAGGCGGATCTAGGTTCTTCGGGGCCTAGGGCTTATTGAATCCAATAGGGCCCCATTTTGTTGTTAGTTTAAGAATCTTTTAATTGGGGTTTAAAATTCATTTTTAATATTATCAAAATCCGAGTTAAGATATATTTATTTATAAAATGGTGTTGAATTATGTTACATTGATTAAAATAAAACAAATAATACTAAAAATTATCATTAATAATATTAACTATTTTTTGCTATACGATAAGTGCTCATTGTTAATGAAAAAGTATTAAAAATGTATGATAATAATTCAATTTTTGTAGGCCCTTGACACCACTAGGGGGTCCAGGGGTTAGGTTAAGCCCTATTAGTCCCTATGTAGATTCGCCCATGTAGTAGGTACGCAACAGGCGGGGGGTAAAAATAATACAACGTTAAATAGCATTTTATGCAAAAAAAAATTAGACTTCCAAACACAGTTGTCCTCTATGTGTAACTGCTTTTAGAGTCTAATTTTTTATGTCAACGTTTATTATTTCTTTTTATTTTTATTAAAAATTAATTTTTATTACATTTCCATTGATAGTTATAGTATAATTTTTAAGATTTGATCGTTTTTTGTTGAATAAACTTGGAACTGATTTTTCTCGAAAATTTTCTTATTCTTTTTTAATACATGGTCGGATCCAGAATTAAATTCTCTAGCCGAATCAACCAAAAAATGTATACTATGTAATTTAAAAAAAAAACATTTGCCTATCGCGGATTTGACATACGTCATCGTAGAGATAACAAATGCACATAATTTAATAGAGAATTTGTCGCCGTTTCCAAAAATATAAGCTTTGTTGGGGTTATTTTCAATAATTAAAAAGTTATAGGGGTGCGACAGTCAAACTAAATCACCCGGTATATGCTCAAATAATCCGATTTTTTACACATATATCATATTCCCAAAACTTCATTCATTTAATTAAACGCAAAACAAAAGAAAAAAAAGGAGTGTACCATAACTCTGTTACCCCTGGTATTTATTAATTTTTAGGATCTTCTTAACGTTTAACTTTACAAATGCCTACTGAATTTCTATAGATATGCTTTTGTTTTTTGTAGAAAAACAAAACACAAAAAGATTTTAAGCTTTCCTGATGGATACACACATCATTTTACAATAATGCATCAATCGTTTTCGAAGTTAACTTTATTTAATATGCTCATCTTTAAACAGAATAGAAAACATTTAAAGCTGTTGGTTCAGAGGTTGCTAGATAGCATCTTATATATTACATTTAAGGTCAAAGGTTAATGATTTACACTCTGAGGTATCTTTACATAACGTGTTGCATATAAAACACCTGTAATTTCTATATCTATTGTTACGGTAGTACACTTTTTATTTACTTCCAAACTTTATTGGTTTCGTATATTGTTCTAAAACGAAACCACATAATTTTAATAGCGAATGCCCTTAATTCATTATTTAGTTATTGAAATGTAAATTCTTTGGTCAGTAGTAGGTAATTTTCAATAGATTCTTTCAATTTTTGACGTGACATAAATGGACTGTTTTTCATGAAAGTGGTCTAAGTTCCTTATTCTCTATATCGAGTTATTAAAGGGTTTGCAATTCAGTCGATTTATAGATATGCACAGGTTTCTATTAATTTATATATGTGTAAATCAATTAACAAGTAAATCCTTTTTTGAAATTTTTTTAAAAAGTTCACACTACTAAATTATATCTAAAATACTTCTTAATTTTTTCCAAAATTGGACCTTAATCCCTTTTATCACTTAGATTGAAACCCTGTTTATTTATAGTGATACCAATATTACTTTACTAATATTCCTGATATTAAAATTGTTTCATGATGCATACGTTATCTGGGGAATCCAACTAAAACAAACATCTTGTAACTACCAGGCACCGTGTATTTATCGTATGTCTGGTAGGTATGTTGTGTTAGGGTAAAATAGCACGTGTACTAAATGACGCAGGCAAATCACAATACGTCAATTAGTAACAGCAGTAGAGACGTGATCAAGATAGCTAGATATGTACCCACCATTAGTAATTTGTCGTGGTTAGTGCATCAGGTTTATGTTGTTCGCTACCGATGCGATTCGTAGAGTACTTCTAATCTTAACAGAAGTAAAATATTGTGATCTACATTTTTACAATTTTTATTTACTGGATAATTCTCTGCTTTTTTCTCCTTTGTTTTTCCAAGATCAAGAGCAATAATTGTTAAATTTTTATTTACTTTGGAATTCTCTGCTTTTTTCTTCTTTGTTTTTCCAAGATCAAGGGCAATACTTGTTTATTTTAACATCCTCATCTAACAAAAAAAATAGTAATTGAATAATAAAGTAGGTATTATTATAAATAATTGCCAATATTTCAAAAATGGAAAAAACAGATTTATCTGGGCGTTACTTCATGATTTATATCTTTTTTTAAAATCTAGAAATCACGTAACTGAGTAACGAAATAACCAATAGTTGAACAATATGAAAGTGCTGTAAGTTCATTTTTAGAAAAAATGAGACGACAAATAATTTACATCTACAATTTAGCGATAAATATTTATTTGCAGACAATTTACAGTTTATATTTTAAAATATACATTTGAGTTGCCCAATTAAAAGTTAGTAAATGACATTCAGTAAATTTTATAATAAAAATAGTTGAAGTCCAAATTCCGTAAACTAATTAAACAATCTAACAATCTAAACAATTGTCTGTACTTATTTATAAACAAAAGCGGGCTAAAACTTTGCGTAATTTAAAGAAAATTGGTTGAAAAAATTAGGCTTTAATGGTATTTACAATTCAATAAATATGGAATTAGCGTAAGACCGTTTATGGTCCAAAAACAAAATATTGATTTGAGGAATTTCTTAAAAAAATATTTGCTTGAAGTATGGGCAAATTTAGTATATACTTCATCAGTATTATTAAATCCCTCAAAAATATCTCAAAACATCATTTTTTATTTTACTTCAATTTAAAAATATTCGCTTTGTGTCCCAGATAACATTTCCAGCATTTCCAGTGTCATTCGAACTAATGTTGATAATTTGTTTATTTTTTACAGGTAGGACAATAGATTTTTTTTGTTGATATTTTGCACATTTTTCGTCTGCCCATTTCTGACACTTTTGACACTGAACCCATATTCCTGTACTTAGTGACCATAATCATATTCATTATAAGGCACCTCTATGTATTCCATATTAGGTATCAATGTGCCATTTCAAAAATCGGTATATTGTCACAATCAGAGTTTTTGAAGTAAATTTTGTAACGCTGTACTTGCAAAGTTCGTTAGATTTTTTCATTTACCGTTATGTACCCAAAACTCAGGCGGAAGGACCCCCGCTACGGGGTAGTATTTAAGCAAAGATGTAATGTTTATCTGTCTATTCTACTTGCTGCGGGCTGCGGCTACTCTTTGCTGCGGCTACTCCCGCCGGCCGCTTTTGGGGGCAGTTGGCCCAACCGGGCACGGTCTGTGCATTTGTTATTATTATGGAAGTAATCATTTTGTATCGTTTGACTATTGTTTGATTGTGTTATTTGTGAATGATTCTTGTATTGTGAGACCCATGTAGTTCTATGTAAAGCCAAGTGAAGTAATTGTTAATAAATAGTTTATGCAAAGCGAGTGCCCATCTGAGTGTTATTTGAGTTAATCTGAGTGGTTTATTAAAGTATATCTAGAGTTTACGCCCCCGTAACTCGCGAATAGTAAACAAACGTCAGTATCCAAATTATAAAGTCCGGCAATTCTTTCAAACGACCGCGACAAGGTGTTGGCGGCTCCGGGCAGGGCCCAAAGTTTTTTGTAAAAACTTCCAAAAAACGATCCCGTACGTACCTCGAAATTGTAAAAGTTTATTCTGTATTTGGTGTTGGCAATTTTAAATTAAGATTAATTTGGAATCATGGCGTTTGTGAATAGTAACTCACATACATTAAATCGTGCTCCACTTTTACCGTCATTTACGGAACCTCCTGTATTTTATCCAGGCGTCGATCCAATTGATTTCATGAATGAGTTTAAAGCTGTTGCTTGTATAAATAATTGGAATGAAAGGCACTGTTTAATTTATTTTCGAAATTCATTAGTAGGTGATTCTCAAAATTGGTTTGATCATTTTAAAAGGTGGAATCCAAGTGCAAATTGGCAAAATGTTGTAGATAAATTTTATTTAGAACATTTGGGACGTAGTTATGAACGTGAAATTCAGTATAGGCTTATGAGAAAACGGCAACAGCGTAGTGAAAACTTAAAAACGTATTTCAGAAGTGTTGTAGTTTTGTGTACCGAGAGCAATAAAATGATGTCAGAAACCGAAATTTTAGAATATTTTATTGATGGTTTATTGCCCGAGTATTTAAGTAACTTGTATTTGTGTAGGGCTAAATCGCTTAAGCAGGCTGAACAGTTGGTTGACCTAATAGTAAAGGCAGAAGATGCTGTTAATTTGCAAAAAGATCGTGTTGATGGTTTTAAAAATAGATTTTCAGTCAGAGAAAATGAATCATTAAGAAATGATTATAGGGTTCCGTTTAATAGAAATTTAAATAAGAATAAATTTGTTGAACAGCCAAGATGCTATTGTTGTGGAATTGTTGGGCATATTTCTCGAAATTGTTCACAGCGCAGTTTTAGTAAGCAAAGGCCGAATATTTCTAAATTTAACAATGAAATTGAAAGTGGTCAGTCTAGGGCTAGGGCATCAGGTAAATTTTACGACAGGGATTATACAGTGAAAAGTAAAAGTTTTGAAAATGTTGATTATAAACAAAATTTAAACAGTTGCTTGGTAGTACAAGATGAAGTAAAAAATTGTTTTTTGGTTTCTAGGGTCTCAAATGTTGATAATTCAAGTATAGAAATAAGAAAAGTTATTGATGAAAGTAATGTTTGTGAAGTTATTGTACAAAATAATGTATATGATCAGGCTAAAGATAATGGTAACAGTAAAGTTTGTGAAAATGTTGAACAAAGTCATGTAATGGAACAACTAAGAAACAATGATAACGTAAATGTTGAAAAGTCAACCACAGAATTAAGTAAAGTTGATAACAGTGGGGTTTGCGAATTTATTGCTCAAATTGATGTAAGTGATCAGGCTGGCGTAAATTTTGAAATTGAAAGTAATAGTAATTTGCAAAAATTTGTAAACAGTTGCAGTGAATTAGGTAGCATTGACAAAGATTTTAATGAGGTGTTGTCTCAGGTAAGCGTCGAATTAGGTATAAATGATAATGAGGGTATTTTTGTAGACAATGGTCCGCTAGAAAATGGCGTAGATGGTAACATTGTTGTAGATGATTTAATTAGTTGTGTTGATAACGAGGAAGTTATCGGTATTAATGAAAATGTTAATAAATTACCTGAGTATGACGCGAGTAATGTTCTTGAAAGAAATAAGCGTAGAAAAATTGTTAATGTAGATTCGAGTAACTGTGAGAATTTTTGTAATGTATTGCCAGAAATTGAGCAAGTAAGTGTCCCAAAAAGTTTGAAATTGGGTGTTGTTACTGATAATGTTCAAGTGGAGCCTAATTTAATTGTTGATCATTTTAAAAACGTTGGTAAGGAGGAGCCACGATTTTTAAAATGTGTTAGTACAAATCGCAAAGTTAGAAACCAAGACGTTGATTTGTTTTTGAATAGCAAAATTAATAAATGTTTAGTAGATAGTGAACGCATGAAGTTTGTTGATTTTAACAAGATGAATTTTAAAAGTAATGCTTTATTTACCGAAGGTCAGTATGCACCATGGGATCGTGGTAGGAATTAATTTTGTCAGTTTTGTTAACTTGGCTTGTAGGTTGTAGGTAGTTTAAAGTTTTATGAGGGGTCATGTTATTTAAGAATGTTTGAAGTTGTAGTTATTTTGTAATGAGTTTGTATTAGAACTTTCTAACGTTGGTTATTTTTGTAAATTTCAACTGAAAACCGGCCGAGTATCGAGGCCACAGATGACCATAAAAGTGTGTTCGATGATTTGGATGTACCTGCTACTGGGTGTTGGAGTTCCAAAATGGTTCCGAGTTGGGCTTAGGACAATCAGCTGTGGCGTATCGTTTGGGACGTGGTCCAGGTTAGAAAAGGATACGAAAGGATGGAGTCTTGGGTCTGCGTCGGTGGACATCGCGCACGAGTCCGTTGAGGAAGAAGAGGATGTTGACGGCCATTTCCTTAAAATGCCGTTAAGCGCTGAATACTCTGGGCGACAGCGAAATTTGGACGATGGTATCTGCCGCATGGATTATCGCGACCGTTGGATGAAAATGTGGTTTTCATGGACACGCGCGAAATTGCTATTGTGTTTTGCTAAGTTAACTGCAGTTTATGTTCGACATTGAGGTTTTTTCGTGCTTTCCTCAATATTTGAGTAATGGTTTGATTAAAGTAAGCTGCTTTCGGAAGACGGGCACGAACGGTTTCCGAAGTCGCGCGTTTTGATTTAAAGTTAATTGAGTTTTGGGGATATTTTGATTGTTGTAATGTTTTGAAAATGGGGTCCATTTTTGTAACGGAGGGGGAAATGTCACAATCAGAGTTTTTGAAGTAAATTTTGTAACGCTGTACTTGCAAAGTTCGTTAGATTTGTTCATTTACCGTTATGTACCCAAAACTCAGGCGGAAGGACCCCCGCTACGGGGTAGTATTTAAGCAAAGATGTAATGTTTATCTGTCTATTCTACTTGCTGCGGGCTGCGGCTACTCTTTGCTGCGGCTACTCCCGCCGGCCGCTTTTGGGGGCAGTTGGCCCAACCGGGCACGGTCTGTGCATTTGTTATTATTATGGAAGTAATCATTTTGTATCGTTTGACTATTGTTTGATTGTGTTATTTGTGAATGATTCTTGTATTGTGAGACCCATGTAGTTCTATGTAAAGCCAAGTGAAGTAATTGTTAATAAATAGTTTATGCAAAGCGAGTGCCCATCTGAGTGTTATTTGAGTTAATCTGAGTGGTTTATTAAAGTATATCTAGAGTTTACGCCCCCGTAACTCGCGAATAGTAAACAAACGTCAGTATCCAAATTATAAAGTCCGGCAATTCTTTCAAACGACCGCGACAATATGTAAAACATGAAATGGCCCCAATCAAAATTTTGGTCTATTTAATTGAAATGTAAAGGCTCATGCTAAATAAACATGCAATAAAATATTTTATATCATTTACCCTAGCATATAATATTTTGCACTGAAAAATTCAGCCTAAAAACTCAGTAGAACGTCAAAAATATGTTTGCAACTGTTATGTAATCTAGTGAATATTTTTTAACTATTTTACATTTGGGAATGTGTGATCGATGTACAAATAGGTACATATACTTTTCAACAGATATCGCTTATTCATTGTCATAAAACTGATGTATTCCATAATAGGTAACTGTTCCATATTAGGGCACTTTACTAATAAAATTGATGTAATGAATAAAACAAAAAAGTTACAAGATAAAATTCAACATTTTCATATTTTTTGAAGTACGAGGAATTTTGTACTTTTGAAAATTGATTGTGGCTCCTCTCATCCTTAGAAATAATTCATCTAATTTAAGCAAACCTGTATCTCTTATAATAAGCAAGATCCCCATGCTGGAAATGTAGTCCGGGACACCCTGTATAGCAAGAAAAAAGCTGTCTATATTTTAAAACTTTGTGCCTTTGTTTCCCCGTGAAGTGCACTTCTTAAATCGGAGGTCAGCGCTACGCTAATTTGGTTGTACTCAAAAGCACTAATGTAGATGTCATCATGTTGGCTAATACCAACAATATGGATGAATATCCATTACAGCCACTGCCAATTAGTACATATTAATCCATCAACCCTCTCCTGTTAAAATCAGTCAGTACTTTTGCTGTTCACCTGCTGCGTGGCTTTCCATTAGATAAAATGTTCACGTTTTTACTGTATCATCTACTCGTACACACAAAACATTTTACCCCTATCTCTTATTCATCCGTTTGTTGTGTCAATACTTTTTTTGGCTGTAAATAATTTTTAACATCAATCTTTGCGCTGACGATGAGTCAATCCATTTATGTTCGAACTACTGAAGTTGACATAACATTCACATTGCCTAAAACTTTAATCTTATTCAGTCAAATTAACAGGCAGGATCAATTTTTGAGTTACATTTTTTTGCTATGAAAGGCGAGGGTATGACTGTTAAAGTAAAAAATGAAAGTTATTTTTAATCGAAGTGTTGGTATAATTAAATTATTGAGAACCGATTAATCGGCTAATAAAACCTATTACCGATTTATCGTCTAAAAAGCTGATTTAATAAATTAATCGGTAGATAATCAGTACAACTATAATGTATATTTCAATATTGCTTAATTATCAGTCCAAATTCCTTTCAACGATGTAGAATATCTTAGTCATGATTCAATTAATTATTTTGCTCTATTTGTATTACATAGTTTTCTACGTCTGTCTACAGGGCGTGTCTTAATAATTAACGCAATAACAACAACGGTAATAACGAGAAAGTGGTTATTACGGGTGTATGTTTTTGAAAACATAACTTGTAACTGCAATAATATTTACTTTAATATAACCTAAATATCTAAGGTACTAATAAACAATTGCTGACATGCTGCAGAAACATTTGAAACGTAATACCTGTGTAATGCTATTTATAATAATATCATTCTGCTCTAAAGTTAATATTTAAGTTTAAAAATATAATAATTTCAACTCCAATGCTCAATTATTAATAAAAAATTTGTCTAAGACTTTATGAGGGAATATTTTCTGACTGTAAATATCCTGACGTACACATTTTTATAAAAAGAACAGAAGTTGTCAGGAGCTTTTTGCAAAGGCGGTATATTCATGTAACATCAATGTGTTACCAAAGATAATAAGCCATAATATTTGCCTCTATTTTTTATAATTCTCTTTGTCGATCTAGTAAAACGATGTGCCCTTTTAGCAATTTCTCATAAAGCTTTTATTTTTCTATAAGAGCATAAATACACTAGACTGTAAAAAACTACCGCCTAAAGCTTTTATGATTCATAGAAGAGCTTTTGTAATATTAAATGTAAGGATAATGCATATGACACTGATTTTACTTTGTAGTAGCGAAATATTTCATACATGAAACAGTGAGTGCTTAAAGCATGTGTGATTATTGAGTCATTTATTAGAAATGCTCTAAATAAGCTAATGTAATATTCTCTTTGTAGATTTACAACAGAATTAACAAACACAACTATTTCAACATTGTCAACAGATTTCCTTGCTAAATAATATGGTGTTAAACACTTTTTACAAATTTACAACTGTATTTAATAACAATGAGATATTTTTTAAATCGTTGCTTTAAACAATCGTAATATATTTGGAAATAAAAAGTGTTTACAAGAAAAAAATAATATATATAAGCTGCATGAAATTAATGTAAAATTAGCTTAAAGCTTAATAAAGATTTCTTATTGTTATTAATAACTTAACAATTTCTCTACTGACAAGCTTATGGCTCAACCGAACTAATATTTTGCAATGCAGTTGTTCTACGTCATCGACTTGTTCCTTTCGTTAAGAAATGGTTGACACGCTAAACAATATATCTTCAACGAAATGATGGACGTTGTTATATTCCATACATCACACACCCAAAAAGTCCATTTCCTGTACAACATTACCAAAGTGTTTATAATCATAGTTTGAAGATAACTATAAAATATTTAAAGGTGCAGTGTAGGCGATGGACATCAGATAATGAATTCATAAGCATTACACCGACAGTCTGGTATTGATGTAACCTTTTAAATTTTTTTGTAGTACATTCGACCGAACGTGGTAAATGGCCCAGGTGTAAGTGACTTCGTAACAAAGGGGTTATTGAATTTGATCGAGACTCTAATGGCTTCACTCACATCACACGTGGTTTGATTGGATTGTCAAGCAGCGGCGCAGTATGTGAAATAAAAATACAAACATCGATAAATTGTTAGCTCTCATTCATGTGTTTGTGTACATCGGTGACAGGCTCGTACAAAACGCAAAATGTTTAACGTACCCGACAAAACTTTTAACAATCATGTCAGGTTACACATAATAGTAAAACATTGTTGACGTTTATTGTAATTTAACGTTGTGGTTATAAAACTATAAAGTTTACTATCGGCGAATACATTAGAATTAAATTAAGGATGACAGTACATTGCGTCGCCTTCTTTGATAGGTTTTTGTATTATCGCGAATGGAACAATACTGCCAATAGCAATTTAAACAATTGGAAATAAACTCTGACCAAGGCTCGGTTTCTTAAAGAGCTTCGTTCGAAAAACCAATCCCAAATCCAGACTCTGTTATTAATTAGTATATACAAGGTGTCCCCGTTACCACCGCAAATATTTTAAGTGGTGATAGAGGACCTTTTTATAAGAAAAAATTTCCAAGTACAATTTTTTTCTAAAATCAAATGCTAAGCAGATATCAACACATCTACTTGATTTTCTTACACTTCTGCATTTCAAAGGTTCTGTAACCGGAAATATTCAATTTTTGTATTTCGATGTTTCAAACTAATAAAATATGCTTGCACCAAAATATGTGCCCAAAAACGTACATTGTTAATTAATATTCTTAACATGGAATGTAAAATAATCCCAAGAGAAAATGCGCAGCAAAAAAGTCCCCAGTAACCCACAATTATTAGATTTTTGTGTGTATTTCTATGTGGATAATGATACCTATTTACGAAGATGTAAGGTCTTTTAATAATACAAATTATACAGCAATGCTGGTGACCGGTTAAATAACCTTGTCATATATTTCATTAGGTTTGTTAAAAAGCTGTTATTTCTGAAATATTTGTTAGATCATTGTTAGTATTTCATGCAAATGTGAAAAAGCATAATTAGTTAGAGCTCAAATTACCCACATATGTCAACCATATTATTAAAATGCACTACTTTAATATATTATAATATAGGAATACATAGGTGTAATAAAGATTTTCTGTAAAATTTCACACTAATGAATTATTTAAATAAATCAAAATTTGTTAAGGTAGATGAGACAAAATATCTGATTATTATACGAATTTGTTTTCGATCGTACATCTTTACTTAATTTACATAAAAATATACTACAACTTAGCAAATAAATTCTCATTAAATTCATTGATACATACACACGGAAATAATTTTAATTGTAAATACCTCTACAACGGTTCGAGCAATCTATACTCAGTTAATTTTAGAGCTTCTATACGTAAAAAGCTAATTAAAGCTAAGATATTAACATTTAATGCCCATAAAATTAAAACAACGTAATATTTTCATTTGATTTTACTTGCCAATGGTTACAAAACAGTTACTTCAAGCATACCAAAGTAAATGCTATGCTAAGGGACTCTTAACTCGGTGATAATTGCTGTTTTTTGTAAGTTATTTAAAAACATACCTCTAGATTAGCATGCACAAGATTATCTAATCGAGCAAAAAGAGAAAACGCAAATAATTAGTTGCTAGACTTACACTTAACGATGGCGCGAAATTATAAACCATCTCCAGCAAAGTATCACCTGGACAAAATGAGAATGGTTTAATCTTGTATTATTTTAAATTGCTTACAAGGGAGGGTCACGATACGTTGTCGCTAGAATTTGATTAAGGCTGTGTTTATTGCATTAAGGACATCAAAACCAAATGTTTGCCAGAGTTATACGTGCCACTGGCCATTTCCTTCGGAAAAATTGGGGAAAAACTGGAGAATTGGTATAAAAAGGTCATTTTTGCGATCGCGTTGGCCATGAAACCGTAAGAGACAAAATTAAAATTCTTCTATTTACCAATGCGCACATCCTTTGCAAGTAAAATGGTGCAAAGTTTTTGAAAAAATGTTGAACGGTTTTGGAGAAAAACCTCAAAAACAAAACCCCTGCCTAGGCGCTATGATTTGAGAAGTTGTCGTATATCTGTACTTGTATAACTATATCTATGCGACTTGCATAGGCGTTTAACATAGGGAAAACCGTTTTTCTCCGGAACCGTTTAAGATTATTTCAAAAACTTTGCACCATTTTACTTGCAAAGGATGTGCAAATTGGTAAATAGAAGAATTTTGATTTTGTCTCAGACGGTTTCATGGCCAACGCGATCGCAGAAATTACTTTTATTATTCAACTTTTCAGTTTTTCCCCTATTTTTTCGAAGAAAATGGACAATATAACTCTGGAAAACATTTAGTTTTGATGTGCTTAATGCAATAAACACAGCCTTAATCAAATTCTAGCGACAACGTATCGTGACCTTCCCTGGTTAGGAAGTCTTTAAATCTTTAAAATTATTAGAAAATTAAAAGACCATTGCAAAATATCGAATTTTAGCCAAAAAAAAAAGTAAGGTTGTATACAGGGTGTTTGAAATTCGAGTTTAAGCATGGGGATATCGTTTATTACAATATTACCATGACTTTTAGAATTTTTAATTTCTTGATTGGTTGTCATGGTAACAGCATAAACTACAACGACTGGGCTACATGATTTGTAGTGGTTGTTTGAAAATGAATATAAAAGTAAAATACCATAATATGAAGGCAGAAAAATGGTTTTATTAGATTATGCATCTAAATAGCAAACATTGCACACATAAGAAAAAAGAAAGTTGGGTGTCGTAAAACAAAAATGAATCGATTTAGGAAAAGTTGGCGATTTTCATTTGATTCAGCTTTTAAATAGTTGCTCGGGTAAAATTTTAACACATTTGAAAAGTTTCATAATCCAAAGGCGTTCTATACATATATCTTAACATTTTTAGACAATGCAAAGAGCATTGCATAATTTTCGATTATAACCATCTCTTACTGTTTACGAGATCCCCTGTTGTTCACAATAAATGGGACACCCTGTATATGAACAAAAATAGGCTTCTAAAAATGTAATGCTATATTCTTTAACAAAGTTTAAATGCGTTACCTTAAAAAACTACATCCTTTTCAGTTAGCATTTTTAATAATACGCAAACTCCATACAGTTTTATTAAATCTGAAGCACCTACCACCAGAATGCCTATTACAGAAGTGTTTAAATTACTAAAGTGATTTTAAAATATCTTATTAATTACTGGGTGCACAAACTATGGTAGCCTAAATACACGCCTTCATTTTCAATTAAAAATAATCTTAGTTTTTACAGGAATTCAACAACTCTTGAAGTTTTTAGAGTAATTAATCATCTTCAAAAAAATAACTCCTCTATTCATTTCGTTTAACATATTTTAGTGGTCTGTACTCTGTAGCGAAACCCTGACGAAACAGTTTCGAGAGAGACTTTTTTGTTACTTTTTGTCAGAGTGATTAGTTTAGAAAACGCTGTGGTCTGGACATACTATATTGATTGCTTAAAGTTAAGAAAACTGTACGTTTATTTATTTAGACGACACAATATTCGTTAGGCAAAAGTATTTCACGCTTGGAAATAATAAATATATAATAATTTGTGTGCCAATGCAGTAAAGTTCGACTTTTTATACCACGAGTGTGGATAATCACGCATTTTGGGGAAGTTCCCTGTGTTGTTCTTTCTTCATAATTACAACAAATAAAATTGGTTGTGAATTATAGAAAAGCAGCAATAATTAATATACCCCTGATATGTCACAATCGACTTAAAATAATTTATTATCTATAATTACCCCAAAAATCATTAAACAAACTTGTTAAATAAGTTTCTAGATAATGCTACTACTTAAATTGTGAGGTTTTAAAACAAAATATTTTGTTTTATCGCCTGAACTATTTAAATTCATGATCTAAATTCGTAGGTATCATTGCAGTGTTTCACCTCTTTGATGGAATTTTTTGTCAGTAATAAACGAAATTAGTTTTCCGCTATCTGCAACTCAAATTAAGTTGGGAAAGAAGCAATTAACTCCACGTTAAATATTTTTCTCTGCATTAAACCTTAACATATGCAATTACGTTATTAATATACCGCTAATTTTCTAACTCTTTAGCTTTACACAAAGCGAAGACTTCACAGGTTTATTGAAAGGGTTCAGTTTTTCATGTTTTTCTGAGACACGCTTGTAACAAAGAAAAGCTAAATTAGGAACCAATTTGCAATAAATTTAGGCAGAACACATTTGCATGCAATAGGATAATAATGATACACGCGGTTCTATTATAGTTCGGGATATATAAGTTACGTTAACAGATGCCCTATTTCCTTTGAATTTTAAATGTATCGCCTAAAAACACTGTTATAACAAAATAAGTATGGACTTTTAATTTATACAAATGAAACATTAAAAACTATATATATAACGCTTATAACTGAGGAGGCAGATTATGAAAATCTCGAAAACCGTTAGAAATAGGAGAATACTTGAATTAGCAAATCAGTTTTTTAATATTATTGAATTCAGTTGTTTTAATATCTTAGGTATTACAGTTTTCTTTTCTAGTTTATTTTTGTCAATCAAATGTGACCTTACATTTTTTAATGCGTCATTTAAAGGCTCTGATATTTTTCTATTATAAAGGGTTGTCCACTTTTTTGTAGCAGGACTTTAACAATCGATACAAAAACTTATTTTAAAGCGAATATTCCATATCAACATGGGTTCAAAAACGCTTCATTTTAAAAATACAGGAAGTAAAAATTTTCGAAAAAATATCGATAATTTTTAACCGTTCTTCAACCAGTAGATATATTCCAGTTTGATTTTGAACAGGGCCGTACTAGTTTTTAATAAAACTTATTGAAACTGCCCCCTCACAATTCGGCCACAGTTTGCGTAATTACATGTGTATATTAGCCAAAAAGTCGATAAAATCGTAAGTATTATGTGATCGTAGAAAAAGTAAGCTACATAACACGAGCTGTAAAGCAATTACGCACTCGTGCGTAATATGCTTCTTACAACTCTTGTTATGTAATATACTATTGGTATTACTACGAAGCTAAGTCTGAAAATAGCTCCCGAAAATCGTCCAGTCATGTAAAGTTTGTTCTCTTTGGCGAAAACCATAATTAAAATGGTTCAAAAAAGATAATACTCTTTAGAAAAAATACTGTGGTTCCACAAATTCTTTGTAATTAACCTTAAAATTAACAAGTTACAGACGGATTTTTTTTCAGACACCCTGTATAAAATGATACAAAATGAAATGTTAGCCATTTCAAGTATGCTGCGATTTCAATATTTTTTGTTGACTGACGGTCACATCTTTAATAAACTGCAGTGCCACGATCAAAATTTAATTATCGCTGGCAGTTTCACAGCCCCAAGCAAAAGTAATTATATTTTGCCGTTTTCACGTTTAGTAAATATAAAATATTGGCATGATTATGTCATAGCCAGAAATTAATTTGTAAAATGTATTGGTCACAAACAAACGAATGCAAATAAATGATATATTGTGCTAACAAAAACAAGTTCTTTTTTTTTTCAACTGTTTTACCGGCACAATAATTGAAAAATATTTATTACCTATAGACTTTCCAGCGAAGTAAAACTCACAGAATGAATTTGTTAGTTTTTTTTGCACTCGAGTTTAAACAAAGTTTTCATGTCATGCTTAACACGATTTTTTTTGAAAGGTTTTTATGAAACGACATTTTGAAGGCGGGTATTTGTCGATGAAACTCCAACTCTATTACGAAAAAAAAATCGTAGCTGTCCGTATGAAACATTTTTTATAAATTAGCTACATTAACTTGCAATATGTTGGGTATTTTGTAAAATAATTTCGCTGTAGTAGGCATAATTAATATCTAGCGAGGTATGTTTATTGTCATGTTTGAAACAAGTTATTAGACAAAGTTCACACTTGAGAATTTGGGCACATTCATTTAATATCTGTTGTGCGTCTCGGCACTCGACGTTATTAAGGAAATATTTCCCTAGAACTATAACCCTAAAGCGAAATTCCATACCTGAGTCGAAATATGAATGATAAACTAGCGTAGCCCAATCCAATACAACTGAGCCGTTAATAATTTTAATGGCTCAGTTTGTGGAGGACATTTTATTTGATTATACCTCCACGCATTTCAAAACAATCATTCCTCTCGATAAATTCCAATATGAATAACAAAACGAAATGTGCTTTATTTTATTTCCGTCTTCTCTTTTCATTGCACTAATCCATGAGGCATATTGATTTATTACAAATGCATCGTTAAAAACTATTTTCGTCATATTTATTCTCTTTTCAAGATCTAAGCAATACGTGTGCACCATAATTTTGTTCAAAAATAGCATAAAGAGTTTTCTGCATCCAAAGATTTTAAAAAGTTTTAAGTGTATATACAGGGTGGTGCTTTTTTCGATGCTCACCATTGCTATCTTGGAAACGGTAAGAGACACTAGGTCGGTTAAATTGGAGAAAAGTTGCACATTTTTATGGCGATTAAGAATCTGAAAAGAAATCCTGGATATTTTGATTAATTTTTGATTTATTACAAAAAAACTGAAAAATGTGATTTTAGAAAAATATTATTATCTTTCCTACCATTGACGCTATTTCATTTAAACTTAGTAACTTTATGTTTTTGACCGACCTGGGTTTGATGACGTCAACACAAATTTTCTAAGCCTTCTAGATTTCAAGTTGCGATAGTCAACTTTTTTATTTCTTATGGCCGCCATATTGGATTTTTACACCATTAGACAGACAAAAAAATTAGCTTTTCAGATTAGTAACCAACATACCTTTTTTCTTTCAAAAAACTTGTTGAAATTTGAAAATTTGTATAAATAATCTATAAAATCGCCAATGCTCTGAAAAACAATTGAAATTATAAGATAAATAAAAGCTACAGAACATTTTATTGGTCTAATGCTCTAATGATAACGAAATTGAGATTGTTGGAAACATATTTAGAAGATATGTTAGGCTAATTGCCATTATTAACAATTCAAAATCATCAGTAGTTTCAGCAAGAAAGAGCTGGTCCTCACAACGCCCGCATTGTAAAAGGATATTAATTTAGATGTACGCTTTCAAAATTCATGACTTGGTACGTTTGGTCCTGTTCATTGGCCTCCGCGATGGCCATGTTTAACGCCTATGGATTACTTTTACGTTGATGTTGTTTATGCAACCCTAAAGAAAAATATTGAACTTCTTCGCCGTAAAATCAAAAATGCTTTCGACTCTATTTCGAGACAAACTATCCTAAAGGCAGTGGACGAAATGAATTTGAGGACTAACCACTATATCATACATAACGGCGCGCATTTAAACAATTTAAATAATTAATTATCTGGTGTTTCAAATTTATTGTCATTTCGTTATTTTATTAGACCTATAAAATGTTGTGTCACTTTTATTTACATCATAGTTTCAATTGTTTTTCAAAACAGTCACGATTTTATAGATTATTTATACAAATTTTCAAATTTCAACAAATTTTTTGAAAGAAAAAAGGTATGTTGGTTACTAATCTGAAAAGCTAATTTTCTTGTCTGTCTAATGGTGTAAAAATCCAATATGGCGGCCATGAAAAATAAAAAATTTGACTATCGCAACTTGAAATCTAGAAGGCCTAGAAAATTTCTGTTGACGTCATCAAACCCAGGACGGTCAAAAACATAAAGTTACCAAGTTTAAATGAAATAGCGTCAATGGTAGGGAAGATAATAATATTTTTGTAAAATCACATTTTTCAGTTTTTTTGTAATAAATCAAAAACGAATCAATATATCCACGATTTCTTTTCAGATTCTTAATCGCCATAAAAATGTGCAACTTTTCTCTAATTTAACCGACCTTGTGTCTCTTACCGTTTTCAAGATAGCAATGGTGAGCATCGAAAAAAGCACCACCCTGTATATAACTTTGTATTTTGTTACTGGCAAAAATTAAAAGTTTAGCTATTGTCTTCATATTTTCTAGAAACATTAAAGGTCGGCCACGAATTCGTCCCCAGCTACCTGGGTCCCTTTAATCCCACACACGAATTCGTCCCCGGCCAAACGACTAGGCCTAATGACTTATTTATCACTAGTTTACTAGTTAATCCTGTCTATACTACTAAACGGTGATTTCTTCGTTTCCAATATAACTTTCGTTTTCATTTCTCTGCAAAACCTTGTTGAAAATGGATGTGAAAAAGTGTGACTGAACGTAGCCAAAAGGCATTAATTGTGGATTACAACAAATTCACCAAGCACAAACTTTTGCGAAGTAGCGAAATATCTTGGAGATGCTGTGTGAGAAGCTTCCAAGCAAAAGTGTTTACGATTGGTGAAGAATTCACCATAATCAGAAGTGTGTTGGTGCACAACCACGAACTAACAACGACTATTTCTTGTAGAAGTAACAACTTTGTTAATGCGTTTTTTGACAAGTCGGAAGTAGCGACCACTTTTAAAATATTACTTGTTTTGGCTATTCGTTTAAAATTGGTCAAATAAATTAATATTTTTAAAGTGGTCTAAAACAACACCGACAAGCGCGAGGTAAACGTGTTTATAGAGGGATTACCGGGGACGAATTCATGTGCCCCTTCGCAGGTTGACGTAGCAGCTTAAGGATTACCACCGAGCTTGGTGGCTGGTTGGTAAAACAACCTAACTTGTAATCGGGGTCCTAGGTTCGATTCCCAGCGCCGACTGTCATTGTAGAGGTTCCAGGTGGTTTCCTCTATGGTTAAGGCAAATGCTGTGGCAGTACTTCCACCTATCCTTGCCCATCCTTGACTATCCACATCCCTACCCATTATCCTTGTACCTCTTACGACTGAAGAGGGGGCCAACCCCCCATAGCAGTCTCCGCGCGAGCGGAAAAAACGTGACCTTTGACCCCTTTGACCTTAAGGATTACGGCTTATCTTGGGACAAATTCGTGCACGCCCACATTAAAAACACTCTAAGTAATTTATTTTGTTGTTTTTACAGCCATTGAAAACTTTGAAAAAAGTTCTCCGGAACCGTTTAAGATTTTTTCAAAAACTTTGCACCATTTTACATGCAAAGGATGGGCGAATTGGTAAATAGAAGAATTTCTATTTTATCTCTGACGGTTTCATGGCCAAAGCGATCGCAAAAGTTACCTTTATTTTTCAACTTTTCAGTTTTTCCCCTATTTTTCCGAAGGAAATGGACAGTGGCACGTAATAGGTGAAGCATTTCTTTACTACTTTAACCATCTTTCTATCTCCAACGGTTTTTGAGATTCCGATGTTTTTAACGTTAAAAGATACACCTGTTTTTTATTAATCACAAGCAGCTATCAAAATTTGATTAACTGTTTTTGTCAAACAACCATGTAACCCTTCACACAATTTTTTGCTATTTAAATATTACAAAATTATAATCCATCTCTACGCAGAAGGACATCGGGTAAGACAATTATGATTAACGACGACATGATTATTGTTTTATAATGAAATTAATAAACCTGTAAGTTATACCTACGTGTTTTCGTGAAACAGAGGGTTTTAAAGTCAACTCGCAAATATTTTCAAAAGGTGTTTTTAAATGTATCACCCAATACAATATATTAATAGAACTGACCCATGGAGCCCCGGGCGGCGGCTCTCCAAGACAAGACACGGGAATCCATTAGTGAGCGCGCCGCACAATTAAAGTACTGTGGTAATTAATCTCGCCGCGGGGGCTGCCCATGTTCGGGGGGTCCAGAGGAGGGAACTAGGGGGCCGCATTCGACAGTCATCTTCGATGAAGGCCATGTGTTCATCACATAAATTTTATTTCTTAAACTACACTTGACAACCTGCTTAAAGTCAACTCGCTTAAGTAATTTAGCAATTAAATACTGACAACTATAGTTATATACCTACAAATTTATACCGGGCGATTCAGCTTGACTGTCGCACCCCTATGACTCTGTTGCTTTCAGAGGGAACCCGTATAAACCTTATATTTTTGTGCATTGCAGAAAATTCCCTACAAAATGACGTTAAAAATTTTTTGCAATTATGAAATATGTCAGCAAATTACAAAATATACGTTTTTAGGTTTCCTATTCTGATAAAAACTTATTTTGAATTCCGATAATGCAAAAAATATAAAGATACATTTGATATTTTTCGGCAAAAAAAAGTTTTAAAATTATTTATTATTTTTCACGAAATCTTAAAGGGAGGGTCACGATACCTATGTTGTCTCTATACAATCTGATCAAGACTGTGTTTAGTACATCAAGAACATCAAAACTAAATGTTTTGCAGAGTTATACATGCCACTGGCCATTTCCTTCTGAAAAATAGGGGAAAAACTGAAAAGTTAAATAATGTATTATTTATTAAAAGGTAAAAAAATTGATGCAATAAACACAGCCTTGATCAGATTCTAGCGACAACATATTGTGACCTTCCCTGGTTAGCACTTTGTTTTTAGTTTTGCTAATTTCCAGTTCTTTTTTCGTTATTGTATCTTTTTAAAGAAGACACCATGTCGAAAAAACAGTTTCACAAATGTTATTATTTGAAATATTTTAATTTTCAAATGACTTTAGTTTCATTTTTCTTAGTTTAAAAAATAGATACTTTGTACCACTTTGTGGTTCTTGTATCCTCTATTTCTATTACCATGTGAATTATTTTGTTAAAGTTCTTTATGCTAAGCTGCATCTGCTGTAAACTTTGTCATTTCTTTGGTAGATGGAGCTGAGAACATGTTAAATCGTTTGTGAAATGATTTACAAGTCCCGATCGCTAAATAACCTGTACTCAAATCAATTTTAATTCTATTAATTAATAATAGTTTATTTTTACACATTGAATATTAACATTACTAATGCATTATTAAAAGATATTCTAAAAGGTTGAGGAAAAGTAATATTATTTGGCAAGTCAAGCTAAGCCAAACATTTGTTTAATTCACTTCGTATAAGTTTTTTAACTCCACTATAACAAAATGCTTCTCGGGTTTTTTAGTTGTTTTTTTTTGCTTAAGTATTTAAACACAAAAAGCAGAGTTTTATAAATCTATCCAATCTTATTCTGAAATCTGCGATGTTCATGCTCCTTACAAATTGTTTAAATCAAAAACCTGCATGTAGTATTTATACATGCAGTTTTTAATATAGGACCCTGTTGACAAGCGGTGGGATGTAATGAACTATACAATAAATAAAACACAATTTATGCTCTTCTCGTGTGTAGTGAAGTGGTCTTGCAAATTCTTTTCGTGTAAGAAAGAGAACACAGCATGTAAAATATTGGTTTACAATGGTACACCGCATAAGAACATGTCACGAATCACTGGATATGTTAAAATATATTACGATAATTTTGTATCTAATTAAAATAAAAAACAACCAGTTTCGCTATGCCCATAGTTAGTATGAAAATGAAAGGATGTACCTTAAATTGTTGTTTCGTTGGCAAAATATTTGAAATATTATTGATGTATGTACATAAACAGGGCCGGCCCAAGGCATGATGCAAGTGATGCACAGCATCAGGGCGTCTCCTTACAAGATTATTTCTTTAAATAAAATGTGTGCTGTTTTTAAAATTTTAAAATGTCAACCAAATTTAATGTCAAAATGAATTTTATTTTAAATAAGCTAGTATAAAAATAAATTTAAAACACGTGCCAGTATGGATAAGGCTAAATTTGAACAGCGCGCCAACACAGAACTCGGCTAATCAGAGAGTGGGCAAAGCTCTGTGATTTCAATTTAAATATAAGTTATATGAGAGGACAAGGCTACGATAACGGCGCAAATATGACAGGTAAAAATAAAGGAGTTCAAAAGCATATTCAAAATTTAAATCCCAGGGCTTTCTTTATTCCGTGCCTGCGCATTCGTTGAATTTAGTTGTGAATGATGCCGCAAAAGTAAATGTCGAAACAATT
Organism: Elmis aenea; assembly: GCA_947652605.1. NCBI lineage: Eukaryota > Metazoa > Arthropoda > Insecta > Coleoptera > Elmidae > Elmis > Elmis aenea. The sequence goes on along the minus strand of OX393580.1, from coordinate 50,382,194 downwards.
AGTTTTTTTTTGGCTTCATTCAAGAACTTTGATTTTTTTTTTAGTAGTTCTACTAAAAGGTGGGACATTTTAAAAAAGAATTTATCAAAATTAACATTAAAACCTTCATCTGCAACTAGATTGGAATCTAGAGTTGAAGCACTGCGACCATTAAGATACGAAAATATACGACGCATTAATAGACATTTTTGATGATAATAATAATAACGACTACAAAGTCGACATGAGGCACAAAGTTTAGCAAAAAAAATTAAGAATTTTAAATTTATTTGTTCTACTATTTTATAGTATGAAGTATTTAACAGATTAAATGTGGTAAGTAAAATGTTACAAGGTGTTAAGCAGCATTTAAAAAGTGCATTAGTTGCATTAGACGAATTAATATGTTTCATAAAGGAATTAAGAACAGATAAAGGTTTTAATAAAATTTTAGAATATGCAAAAGAACTAGCTACAGAGTTAGAAATTGCACCAAAATTTATTCCGTCAAAAAATGTACGAAGACGTAATATAAAGAAACAATTTAGTTACGAATCTGCCGATGAAACACGATTGGTCCTAAAGATAAATTTAAAATATCTTTTTTTCAATGTTATTTTAAAAACTACAGTACTGAACTCTTTAGAAGAAAGATTTAGCCAACTTAAAAATCACAATGATAATTTTAATTTTTTTACGATATTAAAGAGATAAAAAATATGGACAAAGAAATTTTTAGAAAACAATGTAACGATATCGGAAGGATGCTTACGGATAGTACAGACAAGGATATAAGTGCATTAGAATTATTTGATGAATTAAAGGTTTTTTGGTGACTTTGTAGATCTTAATACTTATTCAGATACAATTGACATATTAAATTTTATTTGTGCCAACAATTTGGAGTTTGTATTTGAAAATGTAACCATTGTTCTACGAATTTTTTATAAATAGATCAAGAAATTATTGATAAATTTGCTAGCATAAAAGCCAGAAAAGTAAAATTTTAATATTATGTTTGCTTATAAATTGTATTTTGTTAAGAATTTAAGAATTTATAATAAGAGTAAATCCGTTTTGTTTTAAGTATACTACTTAGTACCTACTTATGTAGTGTTTTATGTAATTAATAAATAAATTACATACTCTATAAAGATTTATATTAAATTAAATTATTAATAACAATATTATATTTTTATTATTTTTATTACCCGAAAATTAGCCACTTTTGTCTTTAAATATATATAGGAGGGGGGGGCGCTATAAGAGTACTTCGCAGCAGGGCGCCGACTACCCTAGAGCCGTCCCTGTACATAAATTTATGTTACTGTTATACACCTAGATATGTTTTGTAAAGCCACAATTCTGTGTACTATTTTCTTTCATAAAATACAACTTTAAGACAAAATTGTGACTGTGTCAAGCTATGATGAGACTTAAATTTAAATGTAATTGTTGTTTATGATATAAATCAGTTTTATATGGACCGTATATGATGAAAGTAAGTTTATTTTTGGAAATAACTGAGAAGACAAACAGTTTACATATAATTACAGTTTTTCATTTAAAATATCTGCATGCTTTAAACCTGGGATCTCCAAACGGCCCGCGGGCCACATCTGGCCCGTCAAAGATGTGCGAAAATTTGTTGCAAGTTGGCATTTTTTGCAGATCTGGTGAACCACATGAACAATTTGAATTTAAAGTTGCAGGGTGAAAATAACTTAGTTTGTGATTTATTTGCTCATATCAAGGCATTCAAAGCAAATTTGATACTTCTGGAAAGCCAAACGAAAGATTGTAATTTTGTTAATATGCCATACTGTGCAGAATTGCATTAAAAAAAATTGATGCGGAATTTCCATTTTCGATCGCAAATTTAATCATTTCAGATATAAAACAACAATTTCAGAAGCGATTTGCTGATTTTGTATACTAAGGAAATTAGATTGTTTTAAAATCCATTTGACTCTAATGTGGCAGATGTTCCAAGTCAAATTCAAATGGAAACTATTGAACTACAGCGAAATGATCATAATAATGACAAATACAAGGAAGAATATGAGATCGATTTTTAAAAATTTTTGAACCACATGATAATCCCAGAAGAAGACATAAACAGAGTAGAACAAGCAGACCACCAACAAGAAATTAAGAGGGAAGAAGTAAAAGACGCAATAGGAAAAGTCAAAATTGGAAAAGCAAGTGGAGAAGACAACATAGTACCAGAGATGATCAAATGGCTGGGAGAAAAAGGAATAGACTGGATATGGGCAATATGCAAAGAAGCATGGGAGAAACAAGAAATACCCAGGGACTGGGAAAACATTTTACTAGTACCAATATACAAGAAAGGAGAACAATCACAATGTGAAAACTACAGACCAATCTGTTTAGCTCAAACTAGCTACAAACTATATACAAAAATCCTAGAAAAGAGATTAAGAGAGCACGTGGAAATAAAACTTGAAGAAGAACAAGCAGCTTTTAGACCAGGAAGACAGACAAGTGATAATATATTTATTATAAGGAATAGAATAGAAAGAAAATTAGAAGAAGGAGAAGAACTCTACCTAACATTTATAGACCTAAAAGCAGCCTTCGATACGGTAGACAGAAGAGAAATATGGAAAACCTTGAGAGAAATAGAAATACCTAACACCCTAATAAATGCAATTAGAAGCACGTATCACACAGTAAGAGCAAAAATACAAATTGCAGGACAAAGATCAGACGAATTTAGAATGAACAAGGGAATAAAACAGGGAGACAGTCTAAGCCCACTATTATTTATAATATTCATGGATAAGATAGGGAAACGAATTAAGGAAAAACATGTTCAGTTGTTTATTGCAATTGGGTACAGAAACCTAGAAATAATTACATTAAATAGCCTACTATACGCAGACGACATAGTGCTTATAGCAAATACCAGAAACAAAATGCAAAAACTAGTGAATGCATGGACCGAGGAAATAGAGAACATGGGAATGAAAGTGAATATAAATAAAACAAAAACAATGATCATAAACGAAAAACAAAAAGACCCTCAAAACATCAACAAAATTAAATGTAAAAACAATGATCTAGAAAGAGTTACAACATATGAATACTTAGGAAGTATAATAACAGAGGACGGGAGAATAGACGCCGAACTAACAAACAGGGCAAACAAATCAACAAAACTCTATTATTCACTAAACAAATCAATATTAGGACACAAAGAAATAGACAAAAAAGTGAAAATGAAAATACACAATATGATAACAATACCGATAATAACATATGCAGCGGAAAACTGGACAATAAAGAAAAAAGATGAAAATAAAATAAACGCCATGGAAATGAAACACCTCCGGAAAATAGCTGGGAAAACAAAATGGGATAGGATAAGAAACGAAAACATTAGAGAAATGACAGAACAAGAACCAATAATAGATAAAATAAAAAAGAAACAACTTAACTGGTATGGTCATGTCATGAGAATGAATCCAGACAGACTTACAAGAAAAATAATAGAAATAGGAAAACCAGCCAAAAAACAAAGAGGGAGACCAAGAAGAAAATGGATGGATCAAATAAGGGATTGGGGAGCAGAAAGAGGAAAAACACTAGAAGAAATGAAAATTCTTGCAAAAGACAGAATGGCATGGCGAAAATGGACTCGGGATACGAGACTAACCTCCGACGCCTGAAAAGGCAGAAGGAGACGAGAAGAAGAAGAAGAAGAACTCTGTGGTTTTCAAATTTGAAGAAATTTGCTAATAAACTTATCTTCATTTTTGGGCCAACGTATCTTTGCGAACAAACGTTTTCACGGACGACACATCATATACAATTAAAATGCAGGGCAAATTTATCTGATTAACATTAGAAGTCGCTACTTGCAATTGGCTTATATTTGCTTTATAGCGTTACATAAGTTTTATTTCATAGAAACGTCGACAAACTCAGTAGACTTAACAGAATATTTAAATCGACTGCAATACAAACCCTTAAATATCCTGAAAAGAAGACAATTGAACTCCTGCTTTCTTCATAATAAACGTTCTAAATATGACACATATTTTGGTTAGTACCTACGTGTTCTAAATGCTAAAGTTAAGTCTTTATAATTTAATTTTATTAATCGTAAAATGATCTTTGACAAACTTATTGTTTGTTTATGGTTTTACCACCGCTTAGGGAGTAAAACTGCGGCATCTAGCAAATTATTCCAAGTAATACTACAGCAACTTATGCAAAACTGCTGTATAACTTTTAATCTCCAACAGTCGAGAATAGTGCCCCAAGCCATCTATGATTAATTTACTCCGGCAACATAAGTGACGCGAAGTTATTAACAACATTTGGTCTTCAGACACAAAAGCAGACATCAATTTAAATATTAAACTCTTTCATTTAATGGGTTTGAGCTTTTGAAATATGATCGTATAGGGTTATAAATTTCGATGTTATTGTGTGTCGCAGATCTATCTCATTATTAAAACAGTAACGATTAATGTTACAGAGCATTATCGTTATGTGTGGCATCAAACAAGCATAAAAGTATAAGTACGAATAGAATACTGGCTAATACGGGCGCTGTAAAATATAATATTAAATGTTTGCGTAAATACTAATACTGCAATACAATACTATGGACTTCAAAATTAATTGCTGTTGGAATAATCCGCTAGTTTAATTTGGGATTATCATCTTAAATTGTTTATCCACTTATTTGGTATTGTAATTGTTTTTCTGTCTAACCCTACTCGTTAGTATTTATTGCTTTTTATAGTACAATTGCTATGCAAATTTCACCTTTTTTTTTAAATTTTAATCGTAATCTCTTCGCTGTTTGTTCCGCAAACAATGAAGATTTATAAAATGGAATACGCTTCGTTAAAAATGCGGTACGGCCGATAAAAATCTGCTGCTCCCGATGGGATTTTAATATTTAATGTAAAGAGGTCTATATTTGTTTTGTTTAGTATTTTTTGTGGCATAATTTACATGCAATTATGTTTATCCGCATCTAACCTGGCGAAATAGCTGTTTTTAAGTCTGCTTATGGTAAACCAGTGCTACTCAAAGTGTTTTCCGCGGCTGCGTGTGTAAAGGTGTGCATACACTCCGGGGATTCAAAGAAAAAAACTATAAAAACCCCAACACTAAAGTAAGTAACTGAAAAATGGAAAAGGTAACAATTATAGAGCTGGAAATGGTCGTGGAATCAAATAAGAGTCTTCAAAACAATTTGAACATATTCAACGAAGAATTAAGCAATTAAGAACAACAAAATGAAGATGAATGTAGAGGACAACTTACGTAACATCACACTAAATGCACAAAGAGTTTACAACTTTAAAGTATTATAAAGAAATAATATGGGTAATGGGTGTATTCATCGGGAAGTTTGTATTTTGCTGATGACTAAGTTATCTTGGCGAAAGATGAGATAGATAAACAATATATGCTACGCTAACTTAATGACGAATATAAAGGGGGTTGAAAGCAGGGTGGATAAAAATCATGATTTTTTTAAAAAAATCAAAAAAATCGATTTATTTGATTTAAATCAGATTTTTTTGATTTAAATCAGATTTTTTTGATTTAAATCAAATGTACCATATTATCGAATTTAGTGACATATTCACATGCTATTTCTGTTTTGTGCTAATAGATATATTTAATATCCAGTATATTTAATTCATTGGTTTAAGAATTTTGAAAAAATCAGTGCTAAATGATGATGTTTAATTAATTATACACAGGGTGAGCCATTAGTGCGGGATCGGTCGATTGTGGCTAAACGGCTTGAGATATGAAGTTGATTCAAATGCTATTTTGTACAGTTTTTTCTAAACAACACAATAAAAATATTTTCAAATATACAGGGTGAGTCACCTTTCTGGAACTAATAGCAACTTTTATATTTCAAATACAACACCCAATTTTTTATTTAATATTTTTGACTGCCTGAATTTTAGCTTTGCATCAATATAAAATACTACAGGTTTTTATACGGCGTTTTAAAAAAAAAATAATTTTCTAAATTATTCAAGGTTGTAAGTCTTTATTTAAAAAATTCTCCTGAAGTTATTTTGAAGTACAGAGTTTTAATTTGGTATGGACATGCAGAAAAAATTTCTCTGTTCGCTCGATATGAAAAATTTGAATCACACGTACAGGAGTGTTTATAAATAGGTGGCAACTTCCATGATTTTCAAAAGCTCGTAACTCGATTTTTTCAAATGCGAACCCCTGTGTTTTTTTATGTCATCGAATTCGTCTTTAAAAGAGCTTCATATTTTGTTAAGTCTGTCCTATACCCAACACTCATACTTTTCGAGATATTCGACATTTTTCTTCAAATCGTTATTGAAGCAATAGAGTGCCGTGGAAATTTAAAAAACTGACTGTTCACTTCGCTAATGTCAAAAACTTGTCATTTATTTTTTGAATTATTGCATTTCCACAATGAATATTACTTCACAAGAGCAAATTCATATGGTTTATTCACCATTTCGTGTATTTAATTACTAATAGTAATACAATTTTGTTTTATTATAAATATTATACTGTATCTACTCATATAATCTGTGATTTAAATTGATAATTTTTTTTAAAAAATCACTTGATTTAAATCAATGATTTTTTAAAAAAAATCACTTGATTTAAATCATGATTTAAATCGTGATTTAAATCAATTGATTTAAATCTGCTCAACCCTGGTTGAAAGTCAATACATCTAAAACTAAATATGTGGTAGTTGGAGAAACCAGGAGTTTGGAGCAGTCCAATTTTTTAATTGCTCCGCTCCAGCTCCGCTCCGGCATCCAAATACCTGCTCCTGCTCCGCTCCCGCTCCGCTCCATGCTTCAAATATGCTATTAACATTTTTAAAACAAGTTCTTTAATAAAATGCTTTGCTTTTAAAAACAAAGTTTTAATTTTGTCGGATATGTGGAAGTTGGTCAAAAATTACAATATTTGACCCTATTAAACAAGTGAAGTTAAATAAATGTTTGTAAGCACAAATTATTGATATTTAAAGATTGGAAAATAGAAAAAAAAAATTTTTTTATTTAAATTTTACATAAACTGGAGCAGTGGAGCTTACACTGCGGAAACATAACACTAGATCTACAAACAGCATTGTGTTGTAGCTTGTAACATTGACCTATAAACGGTGTTTTGTAAATAGTAATGCAACTAGCTAAGTTACCACATTTAGGAAATATATTAGTGTGATAATAGCAGTGGTGAGCTGTAGGGGGCTCACAGGGGCTCGCGCGAGCCCTTTATTATTTATTTATTATTATTATATATTATATTTTATTTTATTATTTATTTATTCCTTAATTTGCGAGCCCCTTGTTCTTCTTGTTAACCATTTTCTCAAGAAAAAATATATCTTAAAATCATTTTCATTACATACATTTGTAAAGCGACGAAGTCATGCATATCAAGCAGTGACGATTAAATTTAGAATAACCCGTCGCACAATAGAATTTTTTGAATTATGTACAATCACTCGATTATTCACGTTTGAATTTAAAATGCCATTTTTTTTTCAACATATAATTAACATTATTTTTTTGTTTTTATTTAACTATGAGCGAGCCCTTTGTTAAAAATTTCATAGCTCACCACTGGATAATAGGAATAATAGGAATAACCGGATGCAGAAAGAAAATGCTTTATAGGAAAACATGGAAGCAAGTCATACAAGATGCAAAGACAAACAACAACCTATAGGAAGTGAAAGAACAGAAACAGCGGAGTGACTATCCGAAAAATAATAGTCAATAGGGCTCCAAAGAGCAACTCCGCTATTATTCCAAGATGAAATGCTCAACCTTTTATAATACAATAATGCAAGTATGTATAAAGGAATAATCAACGAACGAAATGAAGGGACAGACAAGGAAATAAATGAAAGGTCAGGAAAAGTTCGAAGAACATTTGACAGCTTAAGAACAACATCTTTTGGAAACAAAGAAATCCCAAAAAGGACGAAAGCAGAAGTGGTAATAAAAGGTAGTAACCCCAACAATTATAGGAAGTCAATCATGGACACTCACGAAGAGAAACAAAAGCCGTAGTAATGAGGTTTTAAAACAAAATTGAAGGGAAGCCCAAGAAGATAAAGTTAGATACGCAGTAGGGTGGATCGAATTTAATTTTTTTATTTTTTTTTTCTGGTGGGGTGCGGAAAAGATGCTCTAGGGGAATACAATCAGAAGTCATCAAGACAATATTTTGATATTATTAGTGCAAGTACTGCCCCAAGCCTGCTGAATTTTGAAAAAAATTTGCTGAATGTAGGTTATAGTTTATGCCCAATAAAAGTATTCAAGGTTAGGCTACAAAATTTTTATAACTTTTTTGGACAATTAAAAGAATAAGAAAATAGAACAGAATGTAAAATCACACAAAAACAGTTTAAAAAAAAATTAAGATCACTCCAAAATTAAGCTAATAACTTGGTTTTGTAGTCTTTCTTGGTATGATACGACAAGATTCTAATTTATTTCTGATCCGTCACCAATTTGACACATCTTTCAGTGGTTTGTGTGTGGCAAGGCATCAAACAAAATTTAGGTAAAATATCAGTTTCGACTTTGTCCAGATTTGCGATGGCTTCGGAAATGATGCGAACAGTCAATTGGCAATTGTTTTTGCGTCACTAGATTTCATAGAAATATGGTCAATGTATTGTGAGCCAGGTTTTTTCAATAAACTAATGTGCTCTTCGAACACAACTTTTCTGCGATAGTCCTCATTGCTTTTCCTGCATATCAGCATTTGCTTTTAAGGGCTTAGAATTTGAACCCTTAGTTTGAGACGTGGATCTTTGGGACTTTGATGTTTGGGAAGCTTCTTCATAAAAGTTTCGTTACAATTTTTTGAAAATATTGGTTTCGTTTTTCATTGTAGTCTCTCTATCTAAGGAACACATCATCATTTTTCTTTGACCTCGCTGGTCTAACAAGAATTCTCTTTCTTTAATGAGTATCTTTCGCGATTTGTCACAAGAACTAGTCTCGAACGAACTACATTTGCGTGGCAATGTCAAACAGAGTCCTGGCGTCCATTTTGAACTTCTTCAATTTGTTTCTGTAGTTGTCACTATTCTTTCTACATTGATAGGGCTTTAGGATTGCACGGTATTTGACGTGATATGTTTTTATTCTCGCTAAGATTGTTCGATGCTCTACTGTAGCTAAGGACGCTCTTCTCCAGATTTGTTCTGTCAGTAGTAACTATTTTACTAGTGTCTCTTACCAAATCCTGGAATCGTTTGCTAAGGTTTGGAGACGTAAATAAAATATTATATCATGCCTACATGCTTTCATGCGTCGGTAACAAACTATTCGGGAATTCTTTGCCAACACCAAATATAGGACAGTTTGTATCACTGCTAGGTAAACGTTTGTACTTTTATTACAAAAAAATCACACTATCAAATCTCAAATATTCGAAATCAGAACGAAACGTGATCTCTTCTTGAAAAAAAATTGAAACTATAAAGCGAAGGGATGCTTAATGACATATCCGCTGCACTACCCGTGCACACCACGCGCACGTGACAATAAAATTACTCGGGAAAGTACGAAAAACGGTGTGTTACATTGTTATTTTAATAATTAAAAGCATAACTGTGATAATGTTCCAAAAAGTCGTGAAATTCGTTGTTAAAAATAGAACAAAGACATTTTAATTTAAAGTAACTTTTTTTAAATTCTCGAAAACTTTGACGACTTTGGGGCAGTACTTCCAATTATTATTTTTTTTAAATATTTTGCATGATTAATCAAAAGATACCAGGGCATCTATCGCGCACCCCCCGAAATTGAAATTCGAAAAAAAAAAAATCTCCCATATAAGAGCGATCCACCCTAATACGCAGTATGTAAAAGACCAGTCAAAAATGAAGTCTATTAAAACAAAGATTCAAGAAAGGCAGCTGGATTTATTGGAACTCATACCGAATGTAAGAAGAAATACGAACTAGGAAAGCATAAGAAGCAAGATCATAAGGAAAAAAACAGATAAAGGCAAAAAAAGCTGGCAAGACGAAGTGAATGAAGCAGCAATGGAAGCAAGGAGAGGAAGTTCAAAAAATGCAACAAAACGAAAAATAGTAGAAGCCAAAGTTAGTTAACTTAAAATGAACATGACTTAACTTAGCTTAATATGGACATAGCTTACACGGCTTAAAAATTTACAAAGAAAAATAAACATTTATTGACTTTTACATGTATTGACATTTATTATTTTTTTAATAAGACGTGTGCTTGTTTGCATAATTATGTTTGTAAAAATGTATGTATCAGGTCGTCACTATTTTAGCTTGTATAAAATAGAATAAATAAAACATAAAATTTCCACATAAAAGTTTATTGTGTGCCCGTTATACTCTGTTTTACTTTACAACCACAATAAATATTACACTATTAATAAAATATTTGTGACCCATCAATGCAGTGTTTTATTATATTTACCGCCAGGATTACTACTACGTTTTCAACGATAATCTCTTTGTCCGACTGACCATTGAATTAAAAATTTATGTCCCCATTCTGTAGCAACGCTGACTATTCGAATATGTTATAGCAGAAAATTATCGTTTTATTTATTGTTCGTTCGGGGTAAAAAAATGAAATGAATAGCCGAGGTGCACAACATGCTAGTCGTTAGAGTGTATGGTAACGACTACATTTTTAAAAGCTAATTCTTTTCAGAACTTTAAACGCGACTATAAAAACGTAACCTAAAAACTTGCATTTGCAGTGAAATAGCTCCCATTCCCCAAAATGAGTTTTCTATGTAAATTGAAGATAGCGGATGCATATTATCGAAAAACTATTGTCGTTAATTGTTGAATCAGTGTGCTATTTGCGAACAGTTAGCTGTTTATTATAATACGCTTTTTGCAAATGGTACCTATGGGTCAATCTAAACAGATGAATCTTCCTTAGGTGTAAACAAATTTTACTTTGGTTACCTTTGTTAATAACAATCATAATCTCAATAGCAACAATGGTAACCACAGCAAAATGTGCTTACACCTAAGGAAGATTCATCTGTTTAGATTGACCCATAGACTAATTTGTGAATAAACAATCATAAAAAGTGGGAAAAGGATCTTTAAAGATCTTTACTATCTTTTTCAATTGAGGCTGTTTAAAGGTTAGACCTATTTCTACAAAAAGATCCAATGATTTGTATCATGTTTGTATCAAATTGATACACACTTGACTTGACTTGAAACAACGGCGAAGGTATTGGGGTTTTTGTATAATTTTTACTTTTAATCGACTACTTATTAAGTTTTCTTTCAAATGCCAACCAATATTTCATAACTGTGTTTATTGAAATGTAATTAGATTAGGCTCTCTAGAAATTTTGGGGATATACAGTGTGTTTGAAATTCGAGTTTAAGCATGGGTATCTCGCTTATTATAATAGATAGAGTATAGGTTTAAATTTGGCAAAGTTGCTAAATTTGGTGCTCATTAATAATCCAAAGAGAAATTGGAAATATCTCAAACGGTATCCGAGAAAATTAGGAAAAACTGGAAAATACGATTTTTGAAAATCGTCTATAACTCCTTTGGAGTATGAAATATTTTAAATGTGTAAAGACATTGCCCTCTTAAAAACGAACTGTGAAGAATCTTACGCGTTCGGGCGCAATGTTTTAATTTGATACAAGATGCCTTTTTTCTAAACACACTCTAACCATATCAACATGTAACTGTCACTGGTGGGTGGCTAGAAAGTTTCTTTAAAAATCGGCAAAAATTTACGAATATAACAACTTTTTTGGAATAGAACTATTACTATTTTAAAATTACTGTAATTTCATGAATATAACTTAAATATTTTCTCACTTGCCCACTTCGGAATAATCTATAGTTTTTATTACTTTTTAACACTTCTTTGGAACATTTGGTTTAACATTTAAAAGAATAATGTACAGGGTGGTCCAAATTCGATGGAATTACATGGCTATATCGCTTAATATTCGACATAGAGAAACGGTTAAATTACCAAAAATGTGCAGTTTTTGGAGATAAACCCAGAAACGTTTTCAAAATTGTTCTATAATCTCAGGTTTTTGAGTTATTGGAACAAAAGTGTTTTTTTTTTGTCCTATTAATAATGTGTCACATCTCCGTTATTGTTGTAAAGATCGAAAAAAATTATTAACATTATTGTTAGGTATTTTTATGTTTAATTTGATAAAACTTTTTTACGCTTGGCGGTAAAAAGTTATGACACAAAATTACCTTTTTCTAAATGGAAGCTATAAGTGGCTATGATCTATTAAAATTCTTATTTTTTTTTCTCATTCCAAATGTATAAGGGTTGATGTAGTTATTTTCAATAATACGCAAGTAGCGAAGATTTTGTAGTTTTGTTTTTAAGAAAAACGTAGTAAGCTGTGAAAACCAGGGATGGAATAACGTTTTAAATCGTTACGTTATTGTATAACGTTATTTATTATTTGTTTTCGTTACATAACGTTATAAATAACGTCAAAAAAATGAATTGTTATGTTATATAACGTTATATAACGTTACATACATTGTGATATACAGGGTGTTTCTTAAATAATGCGAAAAAAATCGGGAGGTGATTCCTTATCGAAAAATAAGAGGGGTCTTTCATATAATTTTTTTTCCTTTAGGGTCTCCTTTCGGAGTTACACCCCCCTAAAGGGGATCGGTAAAATTGGGTTTTTATTTTATTTCTCAAATTTGTATGTAGGTAGGAGACTGATATTTGGTAGATGTTTTATACCTACTTATTAAAAGGTTTCCCATAGTAATATTTGTAATCATCTCCCACCTTCACAGGGGGCTGAAAAGTGCGACCCCTGTTGTTTTTTATTAGAACGTTTTGGTGGGTTGAAATCTAGCAATTTGAATTTTTTTTTGAAAACTTGATTTATTTAGGTTTTTTTTAATTCTTTAACTGTTCTCGTTAAACCTACAGTTTTTGAGTAAAAAATTAGATGAATCAACATGAACCATCAAATATTCCAATATAAAACGATTCATTTTGGTGGTTACCATGGTTTGTTTATATTCATATTGGATAGAAGTAACAGGTGTAATTCATTTTGACGTTTACGCGGCGACAACGCTAAAACGCCCGTCAATTCTACCCAATATGAACATAAACATCATATTCACTCATTTAGTTTTTTACTCAAAACTGTAGGATTTACGAGAAAAACTAAAGAATAAAAAAAAAATCTAAATCAATCAAACTAACAAAAAAAATGTTAATTGCAAAATTTCAACTCCACAAAAAGTTTTGATTAAAAAACCATCAGGGGTCGCACTTATCAGCCCCCTATGGTGGAAGATGATTGAAAATAATACTATGAGAAACCTTTTACTAAGTAAAAAACATCTATTGAATATCATTCTCCTACATCCCCTTTAGGGGGGTGTAACTCCGAAAGGAAACCCTAAAGAAAAAAAAAATATATGAAAGACCCCTCTTAATTTTCGATAAGGAATCACCTCCCGAATTTTTTCGCAATATTTAAGAAACATGCTGTATAAAAATAATTTTTATTTGTAACTCAAATTATTTTTGGGATCTGTGCCTAAATGTAAATTTTTAAAAATAGTACAAAATTACGTTGAGATATTTTATTTTCATTTTAATTTCTAAAATACAAACAAAATATTATATCTTCTGAAAATAAAAAGATCACCATATAAAAAAATTAATTTGTAGAGAATAACGATGCAAAATAACTTTTAACGAAACGTTATCGGTTATTATAACGTTATATAACGTTATAAAAATATCGTTACGTTATTGTATAAAAAATTACAATTGAATCGTTATTATAACGTTATCGGGTATCGTTACGTTACTTTTTCCATCCCTGGTGAAAACCAAAAAAAAGCAAGGTATAAAACCCTTTAAAACTCATGTGGTACCAGTTACAAAGAATTTTTATTTGTTGTTATGATAAATATCATAAATATTTATAAATTAGATAAACAACAATAGGTATAGTCAGAATCAGTAGTTATGTAGTATATTGGTGTGTATGTTATGTAAAAATATTTAAAATGCAAATCTCAACAACAAATAAAAAACCTATGTTACTTGTACCAAATGAGTTTTGAAACGTTTTACACCTTGGTTTGTTTTTGGTTACACAGCTTACTATGTTTTTCTTTAGCAAACTAAAAAACCTTCGTTACTTGCGCATTATTGAAAATAAGTAGGTACATCAACCCTTATATATTTGGAATGAGAAAAAGATAGGGAATTGAAATATGTGATAGCCAACAATAGTGTTCATTTAAAGAAAGGTACAATTGTCGTAACTTTTTACCGGCAAGGGTAAAAAAAATTGTAGTTTCATCGAATTAAACATAAAAAGATCTAAAAATAATCTTTTTCGATATTTACAACAAAAACGGAGATACACATTATTAATATGACAAAAAATACTTTTTTCCAATTACACAAAAACCGGAAATGATAGAATATTTTTAAAAACGGTTCTGAGTTTGTCTCAAAAAAACTGCACATTTTTGGTAATTTAACCGTTTCTCTATCTTGAATATTAAGCGATAATCCCATCGAATTTGGACCACCGTGTACACTTTGATGACAACCAATAATTGCACTATTTAAGACATTTGAATTTTGATTAACTGGAGTGGAGTGGATGGCGCAGGGAAGAAATGAAAATAAATGAACCAATGTTCTTTAACTATTCAACTCTATTTAGTAATAATTTATTTTTACCTGTGATAAATTTGACAAAATCAAATATTGACCGGCTAGTGGGCTTGATGAAGTAAATACCCCACTGTGCGACGAAGGGTTAACCAAAGTAGATGCGGTTTCCAACCCGGGAACGCAAAATGTATTATGGACAACGGCCGAGAAGAAAAAGCTTAAAAAATAAAATAATTGAGTTATTGTTTTTTGACAAATCATACGTGTTAAATATTACCATTTGCACAACTTTGCCCTATATGTTACGAGTATTTAACCATAGAACACACATTATGACCAAGTCAGTTAGGTGAAGGTCATAAGCTATATTTGGAAATACGTTTTTAGATTTGCTAAATTTGGCTACTCACAAGCATTAACTTAATAACGCGTCAAGTCGATTGTCATCTAAATTTGCTTAATATATCGCTACTTTGATAAATGTAACACAAACTGGTTACAGTTTGCGTTTAAGGAATGTTTTAACAGCACAATAATTGTCTGATCGTACATTGTTTATTTATAATTAATGGTATTTTCATGGAAGAGAATTACAGGTTCATGCGTGTTTGGCGAGGGTTGGGGAAAATGAAAGCAATCAGCAATTTGGAATTAATGTTCTGTTTGTTACCGCCTGATGAGCAGTTTAAAAAAAATACTGATAGGTGACAACTTTTAAAACTATTAATCATTGTAAATGATACAATAAAATATTAGACAAAAAAGCTTACAGCTCATTATTTAGTTCTAGTAACCGACACCTTGCAGCGGTTATTTACAATCTCCTTTATGTTATTAAAAACTGATTATTCCGAGTTGAAGTGTAGCCGCCGAACTGACATTTTGATGCAAACAGATAGGTAACAGTCCGGATAATAGCTCGTAACTAATTATCTCACTAATAGCGGGTTATTCTAGACTCCAGACGCACATTTTTATGGCGCTTGAACGGAATCTACATTTTATCCCAGGCGGCGGGGTCCAATCACGTTTTATTATTGTGGCAACAGTGCAAATCGACGAAAGTTTTCTAATTGTAATTTTAGGGAAATGAGGTGAACTACTCACTGATTAGTTTAGCCTAATGGGAAAATAATATTTTTACTAATGGGCAAAACTATTTGAATTACAAGTTGTTCACGGCACGCCAAAATGTAATTTTGGAAATAATCGATACATCGGTTTTAGCTTACCGGAAGCGTAACCTTATACATCATTATATTCACTCCAATAGAGGTGATTTAAAATTGTTGGAAGGGGGAAACAAATTTTGTTGTAATTACTTTTCGAAAAGCAGTTAATTAATGTGTGGCAACTACTGGTAACCAATCAATGCCGTCTGGAAATAAAAATACGGCGTTTGTTGAAACATGGGCACTTACTGAAGGGTGTCAAGATAGAATTATACAAAAAGAAATTACGCGTGACAAAATTACTGGCCAAAACTTACACGTGCGGAAGAAGTTACACAGGAAAAAAATTGCACAAGGAAGAAATTATAGAAGAAAGAAAAATACACCGGAAAAAAATGCACAGGGAAAATATACACACGGAATACATTTCACAACAACAAAATTATACTACACATTGGAAATTTCCCACTTATGTAATTAATAAGTCCCGCAGGGATCAATCTTACACATATTGTACACTAATGATCTTCCAGATTTTGCCAAAACTCCCCTTGACCAATTTGCCCATGACAAAAATTCTGAACAAAAACTCTTTCTGTTTAGGCCAACTTCAACATTGGTTCACTTTAAACAATTTAACCTTAAACGTCAATAAAACTCAAGGTATAAAATTTTCACAAAGTAAAATAAACTCCGACTTCAAATTTCAAAATAATTCTACAACTATAAATGTTGTGAATAAAATATCATTTCTTGGTTTATGTATTGACTCTAGATTGAAATGGTCATACCACATCGAACGCCTGTCACGGTACCCTTTCGCACTAAAAAGCCTAAAAAACTTGGTCAATAAAAACGCGGCCAAAACTGCATATCGTGCATATGTTGAATCTAGGTTACGCTATGCTGTAATTTTTTTGGGGTAACGCTAGTGACTCAGAACGCTTTTTTATTACCTATACAAAAGCGATGTATAAGAAATATTTTTGGTCTAAATTACCGAGATCACTGTAAAGACACTTTTCGTGACAAAGAAGTATTACCCTTTATGGCCTATTCATTCTCGAAGCCATCCTTCTCGTAAGAAATAATGTTGATCTGTTCGAAGAGAATATAAGAAACTATGCAACCAATACCCGACATAAAAAAAATCTAAAGCCGGATTGCTTCAAACATACCTAGCTTCAAAAAAAATGTGCCTCCACAGTTATTGCTGTATATAACAAATTTAACACATCACCTGAGAGTATAAAAAATCTTCCCACCCACGACTTGAAGAAGAAATTAAGAAATGCTCTAATGTCTAAAGCTTACCAAGGAGTTAGTGAATACCTAAACCTATAGATGCTTCCTTTAAAAACCCTTTCACGTACACATAATTTTTAGTCTTTTTGTAAACTATGTGTAGGTATTATTATGGTGACATGTTCCACGCCTTTTTTGATATTTAGAACAAATAAAGATTATTGTTAATATTATTATTAAATTGTGAAATAGACAAAATTTTGATGATATCTTCCTTAGGGAAAAAATTATTAATACATTACCTAATTGAATTCCACCAATGCAATTTGGGTTTATTTATTTAACTTGATGAGACTATTAAATTACATACACACAGAACTTTTTCAGTTGTTGTGATGAATGGTAAAGCCCAAATAATATGGTAATAAAGGACTAATATACTTAATTTTAACTAGATTTTGAGACAACCAACAACAAAATTTAGTTTTCCTTGTGTTTTTGCAATATATTATGTCCGCATTCTTGATTTAACTCCCGTTTTTTCGTTTACCGATTTGTCAAACTGACAATGTGAAAAATATTAAAATGTTAAACATCTATTAAACGATTTATCCTCACCGCAGTCCAGAAAAGATATAGTGTGAAGTAATTTAAATTTCAAATTTGTTCATGAAACTCGCCGTAAGCAAATAACTAATTAATATATTTCAAATAACTTGGCTATAACGACCCCATTACGTATGTACTGTACCTATATTTAGTGAACATAAATATTATTTATGCAAAATTATGTAATTCATTTTGGCATTTATTATTAAACCGAATGCACATTTACTAACACCCAACATCTGTCTCATTAATTTTAAAACGACATATCTTTGTTGTAGATTATGTGGTCGTCTTGCGTGGGAGTTTACAAAATTCAGTCGGTAATTGCATAGAAATCCAATCTTCTCGTGTTATTTACCACTCGCATAAATTATAGTAGCGTTTATCATTTTAGTCTATTAATTATTTATTTGGTCGGCAAATGTTCGACTTGGGGTTGATGGAGCAAGTATAACAAGGTGCAGTGATTTCTTTCTTTATGACAACTACATTTTGTTGTAAATGCTAATTTGCTTTCGGACGTGAGGCGCGGTAGATTAGCTATGATTACTCTTTCTGAGGCAACATGTAGGAAAGAAAAAGCGAGATAGAATCCACGATGTTACATGGAAAGGTATGAAGATTCTGATAGCAACCTGTCGAGTATATTATGTACACTTAAAGACGCCTGACTTCAAAGTATGCATACATTAAGCGCAAACAAAAAGAAATAACATTCTGTACATACATGCAAGCCTTGTGTACCAGTACGTAGATCCATCGTGAAGAAAATAAATATGTACATCTTCGTACTTTATCCTTATCTTATTCATCGATTTAGAAAAGGGAAACTTGTTTTTGTGATATAAATTGAAAACGTCTCGACCGTTGTTCCATTAGTCATAAACAGGTTTAACAATTTAAGTTATCCATAACTTGCCGCGTGACACTTTACATGAAATATTTAATGTTGCCCATAAAAGTGACTTATTTTTCGCAATTTTGATCATACATGCTTCGTATGTATCGTCGTAAAGTCTGCTGTTTTAATACCTATACGGGCTATTTTTAGTACTTTTAAAAAGTACCTGATGGCCGTGTCATAAACTCATAACCATAAACATAATGATGAAGTATATCCCTTATATAAAGTTAATTAATTAAGCTACCTGAAAACGACCTCTGCTATTTCTTAAAGACAATCAAAGATACATACGAAGCCCGCAAGGTATTTTAGTGTGAGTATTTTCCTATTATTATACCTCTTTACCGTTAAGTGCTTAAATTGCAATATTCTAGCAAATTGTTAAAGCAGTTACTGATCGTAATAATTCGATTTTAATTGAATAACTGAATATTTCGCGTCGATTTTTTTATGCAGTGTTTACCTTGATAGTTTAATTATATTTTACCAGTGTTGATTAAAACCCATTAAGGCCCACATTATTTTTTGTTTGTTTTTTTTTAAAGATATTTTAGTAACTTACTTCTATGGCCTAAATGAGGATATTACAATAAAAAAAAATATTTGTCAGAATAATAGTTGCGGAGATATAGGCCATCCTCATATGAGGACGCTGGCCGCTGAGAGTACTTGCGATAGCCGATAACGATGTATAACAAATATAACAACATTGAGCTTTAAAGAGTTCGCTGTTCCAGTAAGTGTTAGCTGCAGAAGTAACTGGTAAGCACATAGGTCGACCATGTGCCAACCGTGCTCCATGTCCTTTTTTCAAATATGTCACAGCTATTTGTCTTCCAAAATCCTTGATGGATATTGAGATACTGCCGTGCACTAGTTTGTACAACAGCCATGCTTATCAAACGGGTGAACAAAGGCCAATACCATTTTTTTTACCTCTGATAGCAATGGTATGTTTTTCTAATAGCCAGTCATGGTGATCCACCCCTCCCATGAATGGCCGCAGGCTGCTGAACGCTTATAGTTGTTTTTTGTTCGCGACTCTAACGCTGGACTTTCACCGTTGGCTTTACTTTATCAAAATTGGTTGCTAGTGTTACTGAATTGTTATCATTCCATCTTATTATTAGAATTTCATTTTTTTTAATCAAATTGATAGTCTATAAATCCTTTAGCTTGTTTTTGCATTTCTTTAGGTGTTATAAGAGTACATTTTGCAAATCTATTATCCCTTATTGTTCCGCTGCGCAAATTTTTTTCTCCCTTAGATATATTTAGATAGAGTTGGTCATCATCTATAATTCTATACCTTATTCGTCGGTTAGTTCATCTACTTCTGGCGGTAAAGCAACAATGTCACATTCTATTTCTTCAGAGATAAGATATTCAAATGCTTCTTTGACAGTTTTGAATATATTTTTATTCATATTTTCTATGGGTTGAAAAGTACGATGCAAGATCAAAATATACATGTAAGCACTATAAGACATTCAAATATTTTAGCACAAACATGTACACTGCAATAAAAGTGTCCTCAAAAGATAAAGCTCTAATTTAAAAAGATGTCACAAAGGCCAGCGTCCTCATTTGAGGACAGGGAGATTAGAGGGTGTATAATTTAAAAACAAAATGAACAGAATATGCAAAATGTGTCTTAATATAATTTAGTATCGTTTTTGACTATAACTATAACAAAAATAGTCACTTACTTAAAGTTTTGAGACTCGAAAAAGAAAAACGTAACGAACGGTATCTGACTACTTAAAATCGGTCTGATTTGAACCAGTGCTACTCAACAAGTATTCAAACTAAATGTATCTAATATGATTACCTGTCATCATTGGTACTCCCTTTAACGAATAAAATGAAAAGTAATAAAAATTACTAAGAAAAAAAAAAGTTTTGGAGCAAATATACGCTTGTCCTCAAAAGAGGACGCTGGGCGCTAATGGGTTAACAAGGCCTTTCAGAGAATACACGAGGCCCAGGGCAGTGTGACTGAAAATTTCCTCGCTTTCTTGAATTGTTTTAAAATCCACCCCTTTTCACTGATATTTCATTACTTCCACGGAGGTGGTCCCCTTTCGGGTTCCTGTACTGCGACCTATTGGTCTATAGTACCCTCTGGTGATGGCATCTTGAAGGAATCCTGTGTTCTTGAAAAACTCCAGGATTTTTTTTAAGGGTGTTTTTCTTAACTCTTCTTGGTTGGCTCTTTCCATCCCCAGAAGTCTAAGCCGATAGTGTGAGAATCCTTCGCACTGCCATATTACGTGAAGAGGAGTTTCTTCTTCTTCACCACATCCTCTGCATTTATCGGTCTCTGAGAACCCTAATATGTAGAAGTGTTTGTGGAACCCACAGTGTCCTATAACGAGTCCTGAAACTGCTCTAAAGTCTACTCTGCTCATCCTGGGCATTTCTTCTGTCTTCTTTTGAGACCATTGACTGGATAGCCTTAGAATGGACTTGTCCTGCAACTTTTTTCCAACGAGCATTATGCCTGTATTAATATGTCATTAATACACCGCTTGGCTGTTCCATAGGATGTACCAACAGCGGGTTTTGGTCCGAAGAAGGGTGTAGCGTTGCCAATTTTGGCTAGGCTAGGCGTTTCATGGTAAATTAGTATAGATAGACTGTATTGGCGAAATCTTGGCAGCAAAATTTCAAAATCTCTTATAATGGTACTATCGGGTTACAATAATACAATATTAATATTACGCCATTGTCATTCAATTGTTATTGATACAATACTAGACATCAGTATAAGAACGATAATTATAGAGTGTGTGTTAACATTCTAAAATGGATTGATTTCCGAGTAGATAAAAACACTTGACATGAACTCTGCGGCTATTAGCGAGACAATAAGCAATTGTTAAAGTGTGTTGCTCGTAAAATAATTCCGCCTCGCAAGAGTAACGGCTTGTGGATGTGTGTTACCGCTAGTCAAAGCGAATAAAATAAATGGGAACGCAACACATTCGGGACCGTTGCCGCTAAGAAATAAATAATAGATTACATCCAAAACATTTCACCAATACTGCATGTCTTGTTTTGTTTCTATCATGTTTCAAAGTAGGCATTGACAGTTGACACGGCCCAGTGGCGGCTCGTAGGAGGGACGGGGGTTCACAACCTTACTAAGAGCCCCCCGGCGCGTAAATCGCCACAGGATGCATCTCACGGTCGCCCGTTATAATTAATAACAGCAGACACCAGGCATTCCTAGGCATTCTCTGTGTTTGTTATTGGTTTAATTGATTTATATGGCATTTTCTTCCATTTAAAATTAACGTGTCTACAAATTGTGTAATGAATTTTCGGCAGGTAGTTGCGAAATTAATAACGACGGTCCGAAAGATAATAGGTACAAAACCGGTGCATATTAAGGACTCTTGTCAACGTGGTAACTTATACCTGGAAATCATGCAAGAGGAATTCGTTAAGACGTTTATTAAACGAGGGTATTACTTTAACAGATTTTTAAACAGCATCATCCCATGACTATACATTAATTATAAATTCATAACCATGCTTTCGTTAAAAAATTCCCTTAATCGTTGCTGATGCAGTTTGCTTCAATTCCACCGGAGTAAGATGTTACTGGATAAAATTAAAACATTTTAAATTGAAAGTGCTCAAAAATAAATTCTCTTTTCCTGGAGTACGAACAGACTGCAATTACGTGCAGTACAGAGAAAAATGTGGTCGTAATCTGTTATGTGACTGTAGGAAATGTAAGATATTGATTTTATTGAACAAAAGGTTGGCGGAGGTAAATGCACCCGCAAATGATTGAATTTCATGTAATTCTATTTACTTTTAACCTTCGCGAGTGATTGATTAGGAAAGTACTGTTAAACATTTTGTCAAGCAGAAAGAGGAATGATAAGTTGCCAAAAAAATAAATAACTCTGGACTCTCGAGTCGGTATTTTTCAAAACCGACTTTGACTCCTTCCTGGCTCTTTTCATTAATGCTCTATACTGAAGAATATTAGCGAAAACCGGTTAAAACCAAGGCTCGAAGCCAAAAAAAAATTCTGGTTAACCGAAATCGAGAAATTTATTTTTATAACGGTTTTTGGTTAACCCGTTTTTTACGAAAAATACCGGTTTTCTGTATAAAAAA
This sequence comes from Elmis aenea, assembly GCA_947652605.1. NCBI lineage: Eukaryota > Metazoa > Arthropoda > Insecta > Coleoptera > Elmidae > Elmis > Elmis aenea. The sequence goes on along the minus strand of OX393580.1, from coordinate 50,359,433 downwards.
AAAACCTATTTAACTTATAAAACGGTTTTAAAACCCGTAAAAAAATTGGGTTTTGACATTATTTACACTAGGAATGCAAAGTATGGAAAGATATTGTCTAATTATAATTTTATAATATCATGAACAATCAAAGGTTCGGTAATGACTTTTGGTAAACTAACCGCATTTTATACAGATTTTGTATTCTTGAAAGTAATTTTAATTTAAAAAAGTGTTAAAAAGAACGGTTTTTAATTATTTGGGTTAAGGGTTACTGTTTTTTTTGCCATTAAACATAACGTTTTCGGTTAAAAATCACTTTTACGGACAAAAAATAAGTTATCGGTTTTTTAACCAGCTTAAAAAACCGGTTTCATGCCCTGGTTAAAACCATTATTTAATCTTTTCAATTTCATTTTCGTTCTTAAACAACTAACCAAAATATCGTTTCCGTTTCTGTTTTTTATAAAAATCGGTAATATTGTTACATAGTTTGTTCTTGTTTTCATTATGTTCTCATCCTAATTAAGAAATGTCAGAGTTGGGAGTTGATAGTTTTTACGACTACCATCTCCGACTCCCGACTCTGACTCCCGACTCCCGACTCCGACTCCCGACTCCGACTAGGACTCCCGACTCCCGACTACGACTCCGACTCCGAACTCCGGCTCCGACTTCTGACGACTTCCCACTCCCAACTTTCGACTCCCGACTCCCGACTCCGACTCCCGACTCCCGATTTCCGACTCCTGACTCCAACTCCGACTCCTGACTCCGACTCCTGACCCCGACTCCCGACTTCTACAAAAAGCATCCACTCTTCGATTCCTGACTCCATCTCTTCATTCCTGAGCAGAAATGTAGGTAAAGATTAACTAGATCTGTATCTGTAAAATTTCACAAGACAAACCCAATCAATTTTACACTTTATGTCCAATTTAAATAAAGAATATTGATTTTAATTCAGTTGGTATACACATGACTAATAAATATGTAATAAAAGAGAGTAAACAGTGAAATGATATCGCATTTCACAAAAAAAAATCTGTGATGATTCACAATAAATGATTGTTAATCATATGTATCTATTATATAATTACTTTGTACAATTTGTTGTCAATCAATAATTTTTTGCTAGTCCATGATATGTTGTTAAAATCTCTGTCAGGTTGGTGTTAGACGGTTAATAACTCAATTATAAGCACCTTTGTATTTTTTGAACAAGATTGACTAGCGGCTCGACAGATATTAGACCACAAATAAAAATCTTTGACTGCAACTTTTATTTTCCTTGATATTTTAACATTTTTAACCAAAAACATCTCAACTTCATACCATATATGATTAAGTTTAATGCAGGGCCTTTCAATTACAGAACTAAACGCGTTAGCATTTTTATGAATGAAAAATCTCTTACCATAAATAACATTTCTAAACTGTACATAAACATAATTACATGCATTTCGCAATTTATTCATTTTAATTTTAAAATCTGAGAAAAATATTTACATCAAGTTCGTCTATTCAACGTTTAAATGCAAATCCTGGCGGCAACTTTAATGACGAAAGGTGCCTGAAGAAAATTGTAACGTTCTGTTGACACAGAATGCAAGTCTCATGCAAAGGAACTGTGTCAAAGCGCCTTTGATACTTTTTCAAAACCTTCATTTAATCAAGTTTCTTCTGTACTTATCACGTTCCAAACGAACTGCATTTCGAGAATTACAATCTTTAACTGTAGGGACCATGCAGAGAAATTGAAAAGCCGCGGATGCAACTTCAGAAACTCATCAGGGTTTAGCGTTTTGTGTTGCTCTTGCACAAGTTTTTATTCGCCGTTTTGAATACAAATTAGTAGCGTCAATATTTAGCTCATATTAAAGTTTGTAGACGTGTAGCTCAAGCATAAATTATCACCATTATACCTTCTATCGATTAGTAAATCATTATAAAGAAATTAATGCTAGGATAATGTCGTAAACGCCAAAGATCTTCTTCATTAAAACTTTTGTTAGGATGCCTTTTTTTACAATTAATAACTGGCGCGTTGACTGTTTTTAGTTTACATGGTTCGCATTATTTTATTTAAAAGTTAAGCGTTATTTATTTGTGTAATGACACCCTATACTGTAAACACATGGGTTACTCAAGACAGGCAGCAGGCTGATGCAAGCGGTCAGTGCAAAGGTGCATACGCCGTACATACATAGAACAAAGAATGTTTTGCCACTGATAACAATTTTATAATTATCAACAATTATCTACTCATCGGGGGTAGTCTACCCCCCGAGTATGATGCTGGATTGCCAGTGTTAATAATGCGCCTATCGCCATTATGCTATATTAACACATACAACTCCAATAAAGCCAAGCATAAAGCAACAATTTATCATAGTTTATCAAATATCATAAACAGAAAAGAAGCGTAATTATATGATAAGAGAGGTAAAATGTCTTGAACAAAAATATGAGCCTTTCAAATCGAATAATAAATAATACAGCACTGTACCCATAAATTAATTCACTTAAACATGATACCAACTAAGGATTAAATTGTTTTCAAGTTCAGCATGCATGAGCAAAAACTGATGCAGCTTCTAAGTAACAGGAAGCAACAGGAAGTATGAGAAGCTTCATGATAAGCGCGCAACGAAGTTGCAAGTAGGTTATGCTTTAATACCCTAACTAGTGCGCAAGCTTATGATCATCAATTAATTAAAATTAGCTTCACATAAGTCCAGAACGAGTACGGTGCATTTTAGGTATTTATTTGTCGTCAATTTGTTTTCATAAAGAATTTGTCTCGAGTCTTCATTTAAAAAAGAAAAGTAAGATCTGGTGGTCTAAAGAAAAACAGGATTTTCAATTTTTGCTTTTACATGTGTAGCCATATTAAGATGTTTTGATAAATGCGTCGTAAACTTGCTTTTAACTATTGCAATAAGGACGTGTAGCTTATTAGGCCGAAGTCTACCCAAAACCGAAAATCATGGCGTGGTCTACGAGACAAAAAAAGTTTGGGGACCTCTGCTGTAGAGCGTCAAAATTATATTTCTTCTATTTACAATTTTGGTCTTTCAAATTATTAAATTTATTGGAGGCGTTGGTTTCAGGCAATTAAATTTATTCGCATTATTAATATTTCTGTTTTGAACAAAAGCATTCGACTGAGTGCGTTTTAATTGGTTAAATCGATTATCAAACCATGACATAATAGTTTAATACTAACAAAAGCAAAATCGACAAAACAAAACCATTATAACTAATCTATGCCGTTATATTTACACACGCAGTATTAATGTGCAGCTAACGCAATAATAAAAGGATGTATTACTGTAGCAATAAATGTGTGTTATGCCACTAGAATATTGCTAACATCAAAAAAGTTGAATAGTAGAACTGACAATATTGATATAAGTAAAAGTGCTAAAAAATTGGCTTTGCATGTTTTTGTTATTTTTTTTTTGTGTAATCATGACATGAATTTTTCTTTCAGATGTTCTCATCCTGTGTCGTTTGGTCATATAATCGCCAGAATATTTTGAACGAACTTTTAATCAATGCCATATATCATAGTAGGTAATAGGTCTGTGGGTGTATGGACATCACCGGTTAGATTTGAACATCACCAAGGCGGGTCACAATATGCAAATGCCCGGCACATCGACTTGTACTAAGAGTTATACTTTGGTAGCTGACTTATTTTTTAATGTTTCGTCTGTACGGCCATTAACAAGCTGATAAAATATGATGGTTTTATCATTTATTGTCTTAACAATAATCGTCAAATGTTTTAAAATGTGCTGCGTTTAATGTTTAGGATTATATTCATAAATAACCGTCACGAATATTGTGTTGTTCATCGTGGCATTGCTGATGTGTTATTTAGGTAACGCGGCATTCTATAAAGAAGTCTGCTGATTGTGTTAAAAATTTATCGGTTAAATATAATTATTCAATGTCTTTAGTATCTGAAGACTTTTATTGAAAAATTGATTTAAATTAAGTGCTTTTGGTAAACATCAAAATATAATAGGTTTCTGATTATTATGTAATTTTAGGTGTGCTTAAAAATTTATTTTTTTATGCTAGGTATTTTCTATACTTTTCCACCGCAAGCGCTGCTTCATCTGTTGACTTTATAATTTTTCTTTATTTAATTGCTAACCATCCTTTTTTATTACATTGATAATAATAATCTTTATTTGTTCTAATTATCCAAAAGGGTGTGAAACATGTCACAATAATAATACACATAGTTTACAAAAACACTGAAAATTGTATTTACGTAAAAGAGGTTTTAAAGGAAGGATCATTTACGTATTCACTAACTCCATAGTAAGCTTTAGAAATTAGAGCATTTCCTAATTTCTTCTTCAAGTCGTGGGTAATATAAAAATATTTACATTGAATTTTCAAATTTACTTCCATAATTTGCAACACATAATTCACATATCCTTGAAACACTCGGAACACAATAGAATTAATATACTGTATAAAATTTTCTCTTAGTTCATTCATAATATTATTATTATTTTTATATAAATTGTCTTTAATATGTCCCCAAAATGTGATTTGGTTTTAATCTTTCAAAAATAGTTCTATTAGATTGCCTTCTTTCTGGGTAACGGTAAAAATAAGTTTGTTTCACTTGCAGCTTCAGAATTATTATTACTTTGAATTGAACATTCTAACATATCATACTTTTCGTAATATTCGTAAGCCATTTCGTGTGTTTTAGGTACAAAAATATAAACAATCAACAATTAGACGTAATTAGCTCTGTCAAACTATCGTTAAAACAACAGAATAACAGTTTTTTTACAAGGTATATTCTTAATGACATAAGCCTACTACTAGAAAAAAATGAAATATGAAAAATTACATAATTTTTGCTATAATGTAAGGAAAATGAATCAATCGACGGTGATAACTCGAATACAAATGACGATAACCAATTTTAGTTTTCACCATTAATTTTTTTCCAAAAAAGAGATCAAGGAGGCGGGGTCCGTTTCTCGATAGGTACCTCTTATAGTTACCAAGATTCCCTATGAAGACATCGAAATTTGCCCATCCTGTACAGGTAAAACCTCCCAACGTTATTTTTAATGGTCCATAATAAAGAAAATGTCTGTAGTTACAATGTTAAAAATATTAACTGCCAAATTAAAACGGCTAGATGGCTGAAAAATAAAAATATTTGCTATACAGGGCATTAAAAATATATGAAGAAAGAAAAAGGGTATAGATCTGAAATTTTGGTTATGACCATAATGGCATATGATCTGTTTAATGAAAATATTTTCAAGATAGCGTCACTTCCGGAATTGCCGGAAGTTGACGTCTACTTTCTTATTTTAAATACAATGGTCTATTTTTAATTGGATTTTTGGTCTTAACATGTTATTTTAGAGAGACTTTTAATGGCATTCTCTATACCTAAGTGCAGTCGCTTTTTAGATTTTTGGGCGTTTTTTAATTTGAAAAAAACGAGTTTTAGTGATCTGAAGTTGTATTAAAAGAAAATTAAATTTTGGACACCCTGTAAGTAACGCATCGATTGCAAAAATTCCAGGTTGAACTCCAAGGTTTCTTCTATGCATAGTCTAAATTTGAGGGTTTTCTCTTCAAAAATGGCGCCGGTAGATAATATTAAGCATCACAATGAAAATCCAAAGATTTTCAAAAAAGTCCAAAAATCTAAAAGACGAATGCACTTAGATATAGGGAATGCTAATAAAAGTCTTTTTAAAATAACGTATTAAATCAAAAATCCAATAAAAAACAGACCATTGTATTTGAAATTAGAAAGTAGAAGTCAACTTCCGGTATTTCCGGAAGTGTCGCCATCTCGAAAATATTTTTATTAAATAGATCATATGCAATTATGGTCATAACTAAAATTTTAGAACAATACCTTTTTTCATTTTTCATATATTTTTAATGCCCGTTCCCAGCCAATGTGTGAAAATGATTATACACCGTTGAATTTAACTTTAAAAAAAAACATATTTTCTTAAAAACAAATCACATATGCGATAAGGTTTTTATCTCTGGAACACCCTATCTATATCATTAAAAGACCTTAGACGTATGGGATTAACAAATCCGTGGTCAAAATTTGAATTGCCTAAGAACGACAAAATAAACATTACATCATTTCCATAATTCGAACGAAGATTATCCTTTATCCTTACTAAAGTAATTTTGGTTCTTTTATGATTTTAAAATGACGTTCGTTTGAGATATTTCCAACATGCAAATTTATTTCAAGAATGGTTTCTATCAATCACTTTGTTAAGTCGAGTCAATAGAGCTGGTTTACAGTGATAGATGAGCTCTCCCACACGCCACGCTAACCACCAGGAAATAATGACAATTTCCCGCATTCAAAGCCGTATTACTAACTGCAACATGACAGTTTCTAACAAATATATGTGGGCTTTAAGTAAACCAAGAGTACCGAACCAAGCTATTGTTTGTCTACAAATTTCCATGATATTGATAGCGGTAAAAACATTTGTTGTGTAGTATACTGTAAACACAATAGGACAGATCTGAATATAAACGGAATAATTTGTTATGGAAATAAATGTGATACGTCATAAATAATTTATCGGTGTCCGTTATCAGTTATAATTTATAACACCTGATTATTAAATCGTGATGATCTAATAGTTTGCTTTGGACATATCATACATTATGCATTAAACTTTAAAAGCGTATTTGTCACCATCAACAAGTTAATCTTTATTGCGAATGACAATCATTATAACATTCTCCATACAACGAAAAATAAGTTTAACACCCAACACAAATATATTTAATTTATGAACGTGTAGGTACTTTAAAACGATTTCACTAATGTAATTCTAGCTAACACACATATTTTTTTTACTGCTATTATGCTGTAAAATACGTAAAGTGAAATTTGAATGGAAAGTTACACCGCAGATGCCGATGTATTCCATCCCCCGCTTCAAAAAGCTCTTAACGAGTAATGCTATTACCACAATTTCATTTAACTCACTTTAGATAAACAGCGAAAAGCTCTATATTTCCTGATTTGCTTTTTTAAAAGTTTTTAATATTCCTGTGTCATTTTAAGCCCCATAATTTAATAATCTACCCCATTCCGGGAGCTCCGTTTCGGGAAATCGTCGGGCGTATTGTAATTCTTCGCGAAAAAACCCACTTTCTAATCTGAGCGTGTATGGAGTGGTTTGGGGGTAATCTCTGCAATCTTAGATTGTTTCCAAGGCCTACCGAGTTGATAGCTTGGTTGCGATTTGTCTGCCGAGGTAATTTGCTCTCTGCATTTCCTGAACTTAAAGGGGGAATATGTAATGAAGTAAATAGTTCAGAATCGAAGTAATTTCAGAGATTTTGGGTATTGGATACAGTGGAGTTATTTGTGCTGAAGGAATGCAAACTTTCTTTCACTTTACGACAGCTGTGGCCTACATAATATACGATATCGGGTTGCGTAAATCTAATTTCTTGTTCGTTCGCTACCCACATATATCCTGAAATATATAAAAAATAAATCTGCCATAACGTTATTCTTGAAAACAAGAAGAATTGATGAAGGTGTACATTCGTAAAATATAATTTTTTAGTTTAAGATAACCAAAATCTTTAGTAAAATGATCATGCGGTTTTTGAAATTTAAACAAAAATTGAATAAAAAACTAATTCTTGTCAGAAATAGGTACAATTAAAAGTGAAACCAACTTTTATTGAACCGTTGATGAATTTACCTTAGTTTACATTACACAATAATGAAGTTTAATAATCACCGATAAATCGGAAAATTAATAAAAAATTAAAGCATTTTACAGATTTTTAATACAGTCTATTCTACAAAATGGGCCCAAGAGACTTATGACGAAACGGCATATATTCTCCAACTTCTGTTGCAGTTAGGTTATGTAAGTCAATAAGGGTTACATTTTAAAAATATTTTCAAACATCCAAAAATGAGTAGCATATCAAAGTTATACTTTCTCTTATGGAACAACCTGTATATTTTTATATTTTCAAATTCCTCTTCAAATTTACTTCAAAAAATGTAAAATATGGGTCTAAAGTCAACAGTTTTCGTGAAAATTGCATTTACATGAAAACACAGTACTTTTAAAAATTGATTGAAGCTCCTCTCATACTAAGGAATAATTCATCTTATTTAAGCAAACCTGTATGTCTTATAATAAGCGAGATCACCATACTAGAAATATAATCTGGGGTACTCTGTATAGCAATAACGATTTTTTATACAGCATTTGTTAATTTCATGTACAGCGTTTTATTCGCATCCTTAACAAGTTTGAATTTTTTGATCCCCCTCGTAGATAGACGATTATTCGTACAATAGATAATTTTTATTAAATATTACTTTTTCACAAACGTTTATACGGTTTATTAAAAGTATGCAAATTGTTAAACCGTGTGTTAACACGTATATGTTCGGTTGTTCGCACGCTAGTCCATTCCTATTAAATCTACATAATAACTCTGACGTCTGTTTTTTGCCGTGTTCCGTACTTGTGGAATATCATTTGGGACCTAATCCAAATTTGTTGAATTCAAACTCCCTAAACTTTCCCTAAAATAATCTAACTGAACAATCTGCAGACAAACAAAGCCAGGGACGATATCTGTTAGAACATTACCCCGAGGGACTTCTAGGTTCGGGATGACCTAATGTAATTAAGTGATTAGGCCCATCCAAAAACACGCTCACAGAATATGATATGTCTTAGTGACAACTTGATAAGCTTCTACACAACAAACTTTTATTGATTGTCGCGACGGTAGATGTTCAAACCGAGATAATTTCACGTTGTAATATAAAACATTCCAATAACTAAACGATAAATTATCTTTGATAAATTGTGGATATTAGTTACGTAAAAATGCAAATATAGACGTATTAGCATACTTAACTATCGAATAAATTCTGCTTGATAAATTTGTTTCAGTTTAAAAACGTTTCCTTTAGGGAACCTGAAATGGGTTCAGACCTTTTAAATCCCTGACGTCCACTACCGTATACTCCTAAGCGACACATTTATTTAGATTGATTTTATCAATCTTCTTTGTTTTCAATTTACAATGCTTCAATGAACCAATTATTCGTCATATGGAATAGTCTTACCTTATAATTTGAATAGTTCTCATAACACAAACATTTGCTGTAACAACTACAGCAAAATTGTGAATTTGTAAGTAGAATTAAACTCGCGTGCTGTTTGATATACATATAAAACTAATAGGAAAGGTGTGTCTTAAATTTAAAGAAAGTTAATTTTAGTATTTCAAAATGACAGAGCGGTTGTGTTTATACAGGGTGGTCCACTTTTTTGGAGCAGGACTTTAACAGAATGCAAAAACTTATTTTAAAGCAAATATTCCACCTCAATATGGGTTCATAAACGCTTCATTTTAAAGATACATGGTGTTGAAATTTTCGAAAAATATCGATAATTTTTGACCGTTTCCCTACCAGTAGATATATTTAAGCCAAATTTGGTATACAGCACCACCTTACGGGTTACCACATTTGGTGAGAATGTTAAAAGCCCCACGAGCAACCATTGGCGGAGCTGTGGGGGTTCAGTTTAAATAAATTTTACAAAAAGCTGGTACGGCCCTGTTAAAAATCAAACTCGAACTTGGTTTTGGGTTGAGCATTTTATTCTAAACAAAAAGTGTTTCTTAACTGAAAAGTTTAATAATAAAGGTAATTTTTGCGATCGCGTTGGCCAAGAAACCGTCAGAGATAAAATTGGAATTCTTGTACTTACCAATGCGCGCATCGTTTGCAAGTTAAATGGTGCAAAGTTTTAGAAAAAATCTTAAACGATTCCGGAGAAAAACGTTAAAAACGAGGCCCTTGTAAAAACGGTTTTCCCTATGTTAAACGCCTATGCAAGTCGAAATAGATTTAATTATAACAGATATACGTACCAACGTTTCTCAAAATATTGATCACGACCCAAAATTGGGTCTCGAAACGGAATTGTTTTAATAAAAATACAAAGAAAAAAAAAACAAAAACCAAAATGAAAATTTAAATTTCTGTTGAAAATGCTTTAAAATAACATTTCTAAAGGTATTTTTTCAAAAAAATTTGTTGCGGGGATGGAGACCCCCTCTCCTAAGGGTCATACCTTACTCTTATTTCTAAAAAACTATCTGGTCGCGTGTTTAAAAGTTTGAGAAACGCTGAAATATAACACAACTTCTCAAATCATAGCGCTTTTGCAGGGGTTTAATTTTTAACGTTTCTTTCCGGAACCGTTAAAGATTTTTTCAAAAACTTTGCACCATTTTACTCACAAAGGATGCGAGCATTTGTAAATAGGAAAATTTCGATTTTGTCATTGACGGTTTCATGGCCAACGCGATCGCGAAAATTACCTTATTATACCAATTTTTCAGTTATCCCCTATTTTTCCTAAGAAAAAGGCTAGTGGCACGTATAACTCTAAAAAACATTTAGTTTTGATGTCCTTGATGCAATAAACACAGCCTTAATCAAATTCTAGCGACAACATATCGTGACCCTCCTTTGTTAGTACATTTTATTTTTTTGGGATGTTAATGTTTCGTAAGTTGAGCTGCCGGAAAAATAGTTTTCGGGAAGTTGGCCTGTCGTGAAGTTGGTTTTGGGAAGTCTGACTGTAGGAAGGTTTGCTGGCGGGATTTTGTACCCCTATGTCCTATTATATTATTGATATTAACGGCGAATTTTAATCAGACGGATTTCAATTTACAAATGTTAAAGGTAGTATGTTTTCTAAAATGTTCATTTTCCAATAAATTTAAAAAATACCAAAAATCCTTTGATAAAGAAAGAAGAAACCTCACAGTTTGTGCCCATTTGATTTATTTTCGATTTTAAGTTCAGTGCATAATAAAAGTTAATTGCTTTTGTTTTTTTTTAAGTTTGTTACTACGCAAGAAACAGCGCAAGCCTTTTTCCTATTAGGAAATGAATTATTTTAAAGCAACTTGCCGCGCTCATAAATCGTTTAATTTATTCTTACGAGTAATTTTGACTACGCTGTAAGTGTGGGTAGGTGTAACTAATTTAACTTGATTAAAAAACAATAAAACAAAATTAGTTTCCTGTTGATTTCAAATGTAAATTATGAGCCAAGCAACGTTGGAACTTGAAAATCGTTTTGCTTAACCTGTATAAGCCACTTTGTTTGTGTCATTTTAATTCATAATAATACATCAAAAGCGATTTTAAAATTGACTTTAACATTCAAGTTATTGTAGGCGTCTAATATTTAACGTGAATTTTTGATTTTATTTTAATGGTGCCGGCTGTAATTTTTTTTAGTCTGTGCTATGAAGCTGTTTCATAGGCCATGAATCAAAGACGCATACATTAAAAGTGCTATAAATAATAAAGTTTCTGTGTGTGACGGCATGGCTACATTGATTATAGATCTGACATATTTATTTCGTTTCATTATATTTCACGGAAAAGTCATTTCCGTGGAGATACGCCGGTGTTATAAATTTAAAATGAAATGAACATTCACCTATTTTAGACGTTGCTTATGTCACTCATCTGCTCAACTGTACTTTAAAATTTTATTGTAGACAATATATCATGTTTAGAGTTGAAAAGTTTCTTTTTAATTTCGGCCAATGGTTTATTAGACAGGTCAGTAAAAAGATATTAATGCTGGCCTGAAGGTTCTTCTTATTTCATTTTGTTAAGTTTTATTGCTTCGGAATGTATTAGTAGTTTTAAAGGATTTTATGGTTCCCGGTTTTTTGGTTAAATTATATTGTGCTCCATTAGTTGTTGGCATTTAATTATTACGTTGATGCTAGTAACCTAATTAAACTTAATTTCTAGAACATCCCTAATTAAGCTATTACAGTGTAGAAGTTAAAAATCACACTCAAATGCCATAAATGAGTATTTTGATATAATTATCGTAATAGTTAGCCAAAAAACTGTTTCAGCTTTAACCGATGTTTATAATTTTGCTCTGTATTGTGCAACAATATTTTAATTTCGTAGCGAATTAAATCTTAAGCAAAAAATTCTACCGTTTTATCTAGGTAGCTGGAAAATGGAAAAAATAAACATAACTGAGCTAATGTTCGCAAACGACGAAAAGTATGAGTTTTGGGTATAGGACATACTCAACAAAAAATTAAGCTCTCTTAAAGACGAATTCGATGGCATAAAAAAATACAGGGGTTTGCATTTGGAAAAATTTAGTTACGAGCTTTTGAAAATCATGGAAGTTGCCACGTATTTATGAACACCCTGTATGCGTGATTCAAACTGTTTTGTAACGAGCTAATAGAGCAATGTTTTCTACATGTCCTTACCAAATTACAACTCTGTGCTTCGAAAAATGACTTCAGGAGAATTTTTTAAATAAAGACTTAAAACTTTGAAAAATTTTGAAAATTATTTTTTTTTAGTGACAAAGCCGCATAAAAACATGTAGTATTTTATATCGGTGTAAAGCTAAAATGAATGCGGTCAAGAACATTAAATAAAAAATGGGGTGTTGTATTTGAATTATAAAAGTTGCTATTGATTCCAGAGAGTTGACTCACCCTGTATATTTAAAAATATATTTATCGCGTTCGGAAGAAAAAACTGTATGAAATACCGTTTGAATCAACTTTCTATCTCAAACCGTTTAGCCACAATCGACCGATCCCCCACTAATGACTCACCCTGTATAGACCGAGAAAAACCTGACTGAAGAAGTAAAAAAAAAGCAGCAAGAGAGAGAAACATCAAATGGAAAGACATAAAAAAGTCAGCACAACAATAAAAGGACTCATGACTAGGGATTGCAATCACGGGATTCGGGATCCCGGTCGCTTTTTGGTCTCGAAAATCCCGGGATTTTAAATGTAGAATCCCGGGATTTTCGGGATTTAAAAAATTTAACTATAAGTACATTATTTTGTAAAAAAAATTGCTCATAGTTGGTATCTACTCAACGTGAATAAGTTGAACGATGCAATTTTGCAAGTTTAAGCTTGTTTACGTCGCCGCTCGCCGTCTTGTACTAAGATAATAATCATCCTAATTTCTTTTATTATTGTTACTTATAAAACAGTCTATTTTTTAAATTTTTAGTGAATTAAAGCTGTGCTTTGTTTGTGTTTTTAAGAGTTTCAGCAAATTTATGTTTATGTAATTAAGTATTCTAATGTATAATAAGTTTAATTTCATTTATTTAAATGTTATATCTAATAATTCAATTATTTCTATAATAATAAAACATAATAGGTACAGTAGCTGTATATATATTTTTCAATTAATATTAACATCTTTGCACCCATGATATAATTAAAACAAATTAACAGAAATTATAGAGAAAACAAATTAAATAAAAAGTTAATAAAAATAATTGGTAGTTACTAAATTATTCAATAATTATGTATATCATTTGTAATCAAAAAATATATATATACTGCATTAACTTCTGTTTTTAAGCAAATACTTCACATTATATATAATCCCGGGATCCCGGGATCCCGGGATTAAAACATCTTCAATCCCGAAATCCCGGGATCGTAAAATTTGATCGGGATTGCAATTCCTACTCATGACTCATAATTGAATAATAAAATGAGACAAACAATCAAAAATTCTGTTGTTTTCCATGCCTACCTATAATCTAACTATAATATTTTCCAGGTCCATAATATTTTATAATAAACGAAACCCTCGCTAAAGCTTATTACACATTTTATTAATAGTTATTTAACGTCTTTAGTTGGTATCTTGTACAATATGAATTATGCAGACTATTAACCGGATATATAAAAGCAGAGTATGTTTTATTATGCCTGCGCCTGAGGTAGGCAATAAAAATCCGCCCCTCAAACACTCTAAATACCCTCTTTATACATAGTTACGTAAAATTATAATACAAACTTTTACCGCTTCATGCCATATTACGTAGCGGTTTTTGTTAAACTTGACACGCTTATTTCTGATTTTCCTGCACCTTTCGGCACTTAATGGCTCGCTTTTGATATGACAGTAGAAATGAAGTTTAGCCAACTTTACTTCATTATTTTATAAAAATATGTACTTAATGGGTCGATTCTGTGTCGCTGTCGTAAAATCGTAAAATTTTAAGATACGAGTGAATCGTTAATTGTGGAGTTATAGATTTACGATAATGTCAATTCTAAGCAACCCTCTATAACCTTGATCGTAGAAAAACATGGTTACGATAAGCAACCATGATGCAACTTCACACATATTGTAATATACCAACTGAAAACGCCTAGAACCACTTAAAACCTGCGAACTGTCACGGTAACTGTCAAATAAACTCGGCATAAAATCGTCGTCAAACTACTTTCTACTTGTATAATTTGAAATTTTTAATTTTATAAGATTTCTCTAATAATTTATACATGTTTTTCATAACATTTAATAAAGGCTGGCATTCTTTTAGGTATTATTTTTGTGAATAACACTACTTTATCAGAAAATTACTATAATTAATTATTATGATCTTCCTCTAAGCCCGTGTGACTAGGGATTGTAAATTTACCGACTTTTTGAATTACCGGTAATTCGGTAAAACTGTCAATCAAAACCGGTTTACCGGTAATTTACCGGTAAATCATATTATTATATATATTTATATTATATTGTTTTTTTTTAGATTTTTTGCGGTTACTAACATTTTTAATGTAGTTTTCGGAGTTTACCCGCGTCTCCCCTATAGTGAGAGCTTGCCGAAACGTCGAGCCAATTTAAATATTACCCGGATAAACTCCGAAAACCATATTAAAAATAAATATATTTATATACATTTATTTATTATGGAACTGATTGAGATAGTTGAAGCCTAAACTATCCCAATTAGTTTCATACAATATATTAGTTAACAGCCATTAACGAATCTAATATATTTTTATGTAATATTAATATAACACAATATAAAATGACAATATATAATATATAAAATAAAAATATTACAAAAAATATAATCCAGCATTACAAAAAACACATGAAAATAAAACTATTCTGAACATAAAATATAAAATGATTTAACATAATATACCTATGATGTCAAACTATTAACAATATTTTTTATTTTAAACTTTTCTTAAAAAATAACCACGTAGAAAACATAATTTATCTTAACTATCGTCTCCTAATTGCGACCTAATTTTTGTACAAATTAATCCAGCCGCGGAAAAAGCTTTTTCGGATTCTACTACACTTGTTGGTCGAGTAGTGAGTAAACAATCAAACAATCATATGCCATTTGTATGCTTTCCCCTTATTTTTTCTCTTTGAAAATACTTCAATTTTTTTTCTATTATTTGATTTAGATTTTTATCATGATTAGAAAGATATTGAAAATTACCGGAATTACCGGTAAAAAACTGGCAAATTACCGGTTAAATTTGAAAAGCATTTTTTGCGATTTATTACAATCCCTAGTCGTGTAGTGAGTAAACAATCATATGCCATTTGTATGATTCCCCTTTTTTTCTCTTTGAAAATACGTCAATTTTTTTTCGATTATTTGATTTAGATTTTTATCATGATTAAAAAGATATTGTAAAATTACCGGAATTACCGGTAAAAAACTGGAAAATTACCGGTAAAATTTGAAGAGCATTTTTTGCGATTTACCGGTAAACCGGTTAACCGGTTTACCGGTATTACAATCCCTACGTGTGACACGGTATAAATTTCTGTGCAGAAAACAATACAGAATATCTTGTATTGTTTTTCTTGTACAGATTTCAATATAGAATTCCAAACGTTTGAAACTGTGTGTGACACGGAGACATATTTTATATACAATTTACTACCCATGCACATGCGCCTAAACAGTATAAACACAGATAAGGCCCAAACAGAATGCGAGTTTCGGGTTTTGAGTTTTAGGTTTTGAGTATTGATGGTAGAAGTACAGATTACAAAGAAAGAATTGTTAGGGGTGGTAGTGGCATATGGATCGAATGAGAATGCGGCAGAAGAGGATGAGTAGTGGTATACTACGGTTCCTGCGACAGTTCGATGGCATGTCCATCCGGAGCTTACTATAATCGATGTTTGAAGGTCGCGAAGAAGTCTTTCAAGGTCGTCGACAATGACCAGAGGGTGGTTGCTGAAGGAGTCTTTGAAATGTTTGAGGGTGTAGTTTTTGGGGTTGCCGAAGAAGTCTTTCAAGGTCGTCGAGAATGACCAGAGGGTGGTTGCTGAAGGCGTCTTTGAAATGTTTGAGGGTGTGGTTTTTTGGGTTTGCCGAAGAAGTCGTCCGGGGGTGGTGGACATTTCAAAGACTCCTCCAGCAACCACTACGACCACCGACTTCTTCGGCAACCCCTCTGTTGGGCCTATATGCCTATATATCGTATTTATAGAGGGTTCTAGAAACTTGAAAAAAAAAAACTCGATTTTTTGACGACAAAAAAATTGTAAAACCGGTTTTAACCGCCATTATTTCGGTTCACGAAAACGAAAAAGGAATTTTTTCGGTTAGAACAAAAAGAACGAAAACGATATACTTCGTTTTCGTTCCGAACAGAAACGAACGAAATTTTTTTCGTTTTTACTCCCTGCTTAAAACCGCTTAAATCATCTTACGAGGTTATGTTCGATAACGTCAAGGGCACTCGTAAAATATTTACAATTATTTCCGATATCGCAAATACTTACGATGTCGTAGGAGTGCACGGAATAGCAGATATCGTAAATAATCAAGGTTACGATTTTACGGTCGCTACGATATTACACAGAATCGACCCATAAATGACAGTCCTAATATTACGACAAACAGTCGAAAAGAGCTTAAAAAAAACAAGGAAATACTTTCATGTTTTATAGGGGCCCAAGAAGGAAGGGAATAGAAATAAAAACAATCGACATAATAAAAGCGATGTACGAAAAAACGGTAAATATTGTAAGAACCCAAAAAAGAGGGCTTAAAACAAGGTCATTGATGGGGTAATTAAAGAAGTAACACATAAAATGGGACCGTTTCACCTAGGCAACTGGAAAACGGAAAAAATAAACATAACTGAGCTAACGTTCGCAGACGACATGGTCTTAGTTGGGTTGAGAAATCTCGCTAAAATCAAATTTGTAAGGTTAAATGTTTGTTTTGCAATTTTAACTACTAAGTATTGTTTAGCAAATAGCATTTACTAACGAGAGGAATATGTTTACTTTGGTTTCATGTGTATATTCAGCGCTCAAAATATCTGTAAACAAAAGGAAAATACTTAAGCCCGGAAGGCAACTGAGTCCCTAAGAACATTTTAAATTAAACATGTAAGATTACTGGATTGTATTTCAAAAACAAAGGGAGGAAATTATAATTTTATCATATGCCACTGGTTGTTACATAAAGACTATATGCTATGTTTGATATCCATACACTTAGCAAGTTAAATTTAAATCATTGTATTCCGACACAATTAAAACATTTAGCAATAATTACACTTGAAAAACAATTTTCGATTTATTTTAATAACTCATAATTTTTGATCTCAACAAAGCCTACCACGTAAAGTTATTGTATGCATTTCAGTAACTTTTTCTTTTATCCTGTACAATACTTGGTTTTTACCTCCTTTTGAAGGTATATTTAAAACCAAACTCTTATATGCATCTTCAATAAATAATCAAGTAATAAAAATAGAGCTTAGAACAAACGCAAGCTTTTATTTAAAATACTGTATCATAATTTTCTTGCAAAGTTGATTAAAAATGTGAAAAAATGTGCTATACAGGGTTTCGCAAAATTCGAGTAAATGCATGGGGATCTCGCTCATCTTAAGAGCTACGAGGTCGGTTATATTAGGACAAAGTTGCGAAATTAGATGCTCATCAAATATCTGCAAAGAGAATTTTCATAGCTGTCTTTTTTCAAAAGTTATTCAAGAAAAACTGAAAAAATAGATTTTCGTTTTTTTGCCGTATTTCTTACATTTTTAAGATATCGACTATCTAGAAGCACTTGTCCATGGCAACTTCTTACGCTTTATACTTTGAGATAACATAAAATTTCCAACAACGTTTCGTCTCTTCAGAAACCTCATCAACTTCATTTTTTTAAATACGGCGAAAACATTTTAATTTCATAGTCGGATAGCATTTTGTCCTCTGATTTCAATGATATATGACACTTAAGATCTAAAATGATATTTTACCACAAAAATTTGAGAAAAATTCATTTTGTCCAATTTTTAAATCAAATGATCTTATAAAAAAATAGATAAAACAAAAACAAAACCATTTTTTTGCAGGAAGTGGATTAGCAATGACATTCTACATCCTTATTTCTTCTAATTTCGTAAAAAAAACCATATCCAAGCTGCGAGTTCATATTTTCATGCAGGTTACTGAAACACTGCTGTCTAGTGTTATTCTTCGTTTTATTATTTATCTCTTTACATTTTAAACCTATAACCTACATTAAAAAAATGTAATCTTCATAATTTAGACATAATAGAAGAATACGAGTCCCTACATCATCTTCAAAATGTAATTCAAAAATAATAAACTTGTATTATGTTAGGAAACTGATGGGCGAAATCTCTTTAAAAGAGTTCTATAAGATCCCTATATCGTCATAAAAATAAATCATAAATAAAACAAAATTCCTGAAGCAGACAGTTCCTTAATAAACGTATATACTTTTTGATATCCTTAATATCGGCCTTTCCAACTTTCGATTGTTCTTATGCACGCTCCATTTGACATTTCAGTTGCAGGAATTGGTTGATAAATCCATTGGAACTGTCGGATTAAAGAATATGGAATAATTTGTCGTCAAAAGAAAGTCTTTGTTGTAAGGGACGTTTTCAGTGACCATAAGGGATAATTTTTATTGACATTAGAGGATTATTTGAAGTGAAATTACATCCCTAGATATATACTGTGGGTCTTAAGTTTAAGATCGATACAGTAAAGAATAATTTTATTCATTACTTGTAAAGTCTTTTGTAAAAAAAAACAGTTATACGGGGGTGTCCCTGATTACATTTTCAGCATGGGGATATTGCTTATTATAAGAGATACAGGTTTGTTTAAATTAGATGAATTATTCCTAAACATGAGAGGAACTACAATCAATTTTTAAAAGTACTAAATTCCTCTTACTTCAGATGTTACAGTAAAAAATAAGAAACTGTTGAATTTTGCTTCCTTTCATAATAACTATGTAAAACCTTTGATTTGTTTTGGGTTTTGGTTGGTCTATTCATTTTAATACCATCCGAAAATTAAAAGTTGAATAACACTGCCTTAAAAAAGTTAGAATTTTGAACTTTTTTTGTATAATTGTACAAAAATTTTTCTGCCAATTATTTTCAAAAACAAACGATGTTATTTACAGTTGAAAACATGTATTCTTCATAAATAATAGCAATATTTCCAACATTGTAAAACTTTAAAATAAATTGGTAACATACCAGGCGCTTACGAGCTATTGGTATTTTATCCTACAAAAAAAAAATATTCGTTACTTTTGCGCCTTTGAATTTTGTATTATAACTTTTATGTCATTTTTTTCAGTAAATGTAACGGCTCAAGGTGTAGCGTTCGTCCACATGCTCTGTGTCCACTTTAATCATGTTGTAAATAATAAAACATTTGACCTAAAATGACCTAAAAATATAACACAAAAATAAAATGTTGTGCAATTCGAACAAATGGCATCCAACTACAGCACAAGTTTCGTGAAAATTTTTTATTACTCTATAATTTAATAATATTTCTTAGAGCAATGCTGCCTAACTTTCGAAATACGGTGGACCTAATTGAAGCTAATATAAATATTGTTCCGTTGTCTCCAACCAAAAAGAAATTAATAAACAAAAAAGTTAACGTTTTCGAATAAACCATTGTCTTCTTGCTGCATCTTGATTGACTTATGCTAGGGTAATCCTTTTGAGGACACGGTGTCTTTGGGACTTGTTAGAGCACGCTCTCGGTTGTATGAGGTATTTATAAAAAATGTATAAGCAGTTATTTCACAAAATGAATCGCACATCTTGTCGGTGAAACACACATCGGCTGGTACGTGTGTAATTTCGTATTAAACTTGAATGTGACGAAGTCGATAGAGAGAGAGAGACATCGTCGGACATTAATAATTAAAGAACGTGGTTTGAAGGCAGGTGTCAGGTGACAATAGATGATGAATGTTAATAGCCTGTAATTATAAAAGCGGGAATACTAATGACTGCGCCAAGGGACGTGTGAGATGTGATGGCGCGATGCTGCAGAGGCGGACTCTAAACTTAGCTTACCATAATCGTCGTTCCCAGCCATTGTTATTTCAATGTTTATGCCCAACTTATTCATTATGTTTTACACATTTACAATATTAGGTAATGTAATTTGCATAAACAGCGTTCCTTAAACGCATCTGCACGAGAACATGGATATTGTGGTTATTCTTACATTCACTACAACCATCTATTATTAGTTTTCCTTATATTTACTGCATTAACACAAGATAATACAGTGCATTCTAAATTCTAGGCGTATTATTGGTTACATCATAATCGTAAAATATTCACTCGATTATCCGAGTCAATGAAGAAGTGCACGGATAATCGAAAGACCAAATAATCCGATTATCAGGTCCAAAAGTAATTCGGTGTATTTGAATTGACGCATATACAACTACTATTTAAATTAAAAATTCTTTTCCGCTTCTCTGTGGATTTGTTATGCTACCAATATCGTTTACAATAAACTTATTGACGCGTAAAATTATGACAGATACATATTGACAGGTGAATGTAGAGACTAAAAGAATGACGGAGTTCGATAAAGCTCGTTTGGGGGCATTGCATTCTTTTTGCATTACAATTGCAAAAAAAAGTGCTGCTATAGCTGCTAAAATTATCTGCTCTGCTCTTGGTGAAGGTGCCGTGATGCACAAAATCTGCAAGAAGTGGTACTAAAGATTTGTGTTGAAAATTTTGACCTTAGTTGTCGAGAATGTTCTTTCTAACCAACCTCAAAAATTTTGCGGCGACTAATTGCAACAGTTATTGGTTGAGAACTTTGCCCAAACTCGACAAGAGCTCGCTTCATAGCTTGGAGTCACACAACAAGTCGTTTCTGTTCAAATTTAGAAAGTGGGCTGGTGGGAATCGCATGTGCTAGCTGAAGGCAACAAACAGCAACGTTTTAAAAGGAAGGGAAAACAAGATTTGCTGTATCAGATCGTAACTGGCGACGAAAAATGGGTTATGTTTGATAATCCTGAACGCAGAAAATCTTGAGTGGTCCAGGTCAGGCATCAAAATTGACTGCAAAGCCAAATCTACTCCAATAAGGTGCTGCTTTGCATTTGGTTGGATGTGCAAGGTGTACCTTGTTATGAATTGCTAAATCCGGGCGAAACAGTCACAGCAGAGCCTTACCAGCAAACAGTTATCAATTTGAGTGATGTGTTGGAGGAAGAGGTCATTTATTGGTCAAGGAAGCAGCCAAGAGATTTAGCTGCATGATAATGTTTTAAACTACATATCGCTAAAAGGACAGTCACCTTTTTCTCTAGGCTGGAAAGTTCTCGATCATGCAGCACTCACCAGATATGGCTTCTTCTGATTACCATCAACTCCGAGCGCTGTAGCAGCACCCGGCAGATAGCCTTCAAGGCATTAGAAAGAGGTCGAAAATAGCCTTGATAAGATAATTTTTTTTAGATCTCGATATCTTGTCTTAGCAAGAAAAAACTCCTTGGTTCATAGGTTGACTTAAAAGCGTAACATAAGGTTATGAAAATTTTGCAAGCAAAAGGCAGTAGTTCATTTTCATATGCTTTCACTTGGATGACAAGGGGCGTTATGTAATAACTACACTGCTTTTTGTCTCAGGTCTTAACATTTAAAAATCTCTCAGTTTAGCAACACATTTAGTTTTGAACTAATCTTCAAAGTGCTTTCTATCCATTCATGCTTCAGAATGCATATGATTATAACCACTTTCGGTGAAATAACTAATTTTTAGCGAGTGATCCAAATTCAGTATGGTGATTCAAAACAACTACTTCAGACTGTAGTAGTATATTACATAACAAGAGTTGTAAGAAGCTTGTTATGCACGAGTGGAACAGTTGTGCACGGTGTCGCGTAGCGGCGAAAGCGTAATTACTTTACAACTCGAGTTTTATACTATACTTTTTCTTCGATCTCATAATACATACGTGTTTACCGGTTTTTTGGCTAATAGTAAACACACATACGCTGTTAACTGTCAAGTTTGACGTAAGTCTACTTTGATAATTTCTTGAATACCGTATTTTTTGCTTACCGTGCGTAAGGACCTTCTTACTGTGTATGTAAGTTGTACAATAATTATCATTTACAGAACATTTACGAGCATATTTTGTTTTCAATATGGGGAACCAAATAAGACTAACTAGACAGTGTTAATAACAATTATTGCTTGGATATCATTGATTATCTGTTGTTCATTAACTGGGAAATTGTGTGACAAAAATTTTAAGAATGCGGAAACCTTCTAAATACACAGAAGTTACATTTTAATGTTTTTAAAAATAAAATGTTGTGTTGGCGCTCAGCAATTTGCGAATAACTACTTCGTGTAACAACAGATGTTATTCACAAAAAGGAGAACTGGGAACGTGATATGCACTAGTTGGGTATTTTGAGATTCATGCATCGCACGAAGAGTAAACTCTAGTTGGAACAATCCTAGTATTAAATATGTATGTTTTTGGGTATGTGCAAACTAACGATACCCATGTATAAAACAAGTAACGACGATTTATGTATTCTGAACGTTACGCTAATAACTTTACCAAAGCATTCACAAAAAGTGTTTATCACTTTGCATTAATGATAAACCAAACTTTAAAATATCAGAACTATTTTAATACAATTGTTATATGTAAACAGGATAAATGTTTTTCGTAAAGAACATGGGGATCTCGGACTCCATTATCGATGCAGGTGGTTAAATTAAAAAGAAATGTATTATTTAATACTCAGTAAAAATCTTCAGTGTCACTCAAAATTTCTGCAACAATTTGAAAAGTTTTTTATGATTGATTTCTCGAAAACTTTTATTTCTGATTAAAGTTGATGCATAATCTAAAACTGATTTCAAGTTAAAAAAGAGTTTGATAAAAATACGTAGTTAATGGTTTTGTTGAATTTGTTAGAAAAAAAAAATTATTTGAGTAACCGCAGAGCCACTATCGTTCCATTTAAAAAAAAAAAGAGTCTTTTTGTCAAAAAACCAACTTCGCATCCTTTAAGCTCTAATAAAGTAACCAAAACTCAATTAAATTTAACATGTTTGGACACTTGTTAACATAATAAAATTATATTTATGCAGGACACAGCACATTTAATAAAACATTAAAATTTGTCCAAAAATTAATTGAGATTTAAACAAAAAGTTACTTAAATGGCGCAGTTGTATTCAAAATTGATTTCCCTATCCAAAAATGTAGAATATACAGAGTGTTCCATTTAAAATAACAAAGTTAGGATCATTTCCGGCGATAGTTCAGAAAATCTTTTTTTTTTTGTACATATGACATGTCTAAAATTTCAGTTGTCTAAAATCAAAACTAAAGCAAGAAAAAGGGGTGAGCCTGATTTCAGTTACTCGCAGTATAAAGTCCTACACCTAACTGTAGAAGGACTCGTGTCTGAAGCAAAAAATAAATAAAGTTTTTACGGATTTCTTTGCATAGAAGGAAGCAAGAGTATTTTTAATTTAAACTAGATTAATATTGATTACGTGACACATAAGAAACTGTTACAAAAATGCAATGTTGGATTGTGGAAAATAAATTGTGAAGCCAATTTTAACCCACACAAATTCCATTGAAAAAAAAAATATTGCAGAGAAAAAATGCAGTTATACATAGGTAGGTACATAACTGCCAATTTGCAAAAAACGAAACGTCAGGGATAAAACCAAACTTCTTCTATTTATCAATGCGCGCATCCTTTGCAAGTAAAATAGTGCAAAGTTTTTGAAAAAATCCTTGAGCGGTTCCGGAGAAAAACGTCTAAAACGAAACCCCTGCAAAAGCGCTATGATTTGAGAAGTTATATAACTAAATCTATGCGACTTGCATAGGCGCTTTATACAGGGTGTGTAAAAATTGGCGGAAGCGCTACACGTGGCGATGTTCTTCGTAAAATTCTAAGTCGAAAATCTTAATACGAAAATTTTGTACCAGGCTTCCTATGGCCTCAGGAACCATTTAAAGAAAAAAAAAATGGCAACATTGCATACATTGATTTGCGTTTGGACATTTTTTTATCAGCAATTTTTACTTAGGTATTTACAATTTTTGTTGGAACTGAACGCCTTCAGTTCGTAAACATAGCTGCAAACTTTTAAGTATCGTCTAACACAAACTAGAAATAATTACGAGAAAAACAGAGATGACAGCTAATGACAATGTTGCCATATGTATTATTTTCATTCAAATCAGTGATTTACATATTTTCAACACCAATTTTTGAAAGGAAGAACACAATATCTAGGAAAAAATACTATTCGAAATTTATTTTTATTCCAAATTGCAGCTTTTTCATTTGCAAGTATTAAATAATAACGCTTATTAAAGGACTAAATGTCAAAACTTTGAGGACCTCTTGCAGACACAGCAAGCATGGTACAACATTTTCGTATTAAGATTTTCGACTTAAAATTTTACGAAGAACATCGCTACGTGTAGCGCTTCCGCCAATTTTTACACACCCTGTATAGGGGAAACCGTTTTTACAAGGGCCTCGTGTTTCGAGTTTTTCTCCGGGACCGTTTAAGATTTTTTTAAAAACTTTACACCATGTTACTTGCAAAGGATGCGCGCATTGGTAAATAGAAGAATTTCGATTTTATCTCTGACGGTTTCATGGCCAACGCGATCGCAAAAATTACCTTTATTATACAACTCTTCACTTTTTCCCCATCTTTCCGAAGAAAATGGCCAGTGGCACGTATAACTCTGCAAAACATTTAGTTTTGATGTTCTTGTTGCAATAAACACAGCCTTGATCAGATTCTAGCGACAACATATCGTGACCCTTCCTTGTTAGTATTCGCTATAGAATTGGGGATTGTTCCGAAAAATCTGGGATGGTTCGTCACCCTAAATATAAATCATTAGGTTACAAGAATTTGATACCGACCAAAGCATCAATAGAAACTGTTATATTATTCTTTGTTTCCAAAATATTGCTCTAAAATCAGTAAAATACCAAGGGTTGCGGAGAGTTTTACATTAATCTGTAGGCAAGCAAATAATTTGGAAATTGCATGGTACTTAGTTAACTGTTAATGTTGAATGAGTATTATTCTGTTCCATTTTCTTCGTTATACGTATATTATACGCCCAACGAAATGAGACCACCAAACTTCCATTTCTTTCTCAGGACTAAACTCTTAAATAAACGTTTTAAATATTAATTATCCTTATTTACTAAAAGTAACTAAGCGTAATCTTTAAACTTATTTGATAGTTTAAATGTAAGCAGAAAGCAATTGCAGAGCAAACACCTGCAGACGACTTATTTAAAATCCGAGAAATCTGCAGCGTTTTTTTTTTTGCAGCACTTAAGTTTTAACCAGCTAAAAACTGAATATCTAAAAACTTCACCCTAACAAACTACCTTTAACAGAACTCACCGAAGCGAAGGTAGACTAAAAATGTTAAGTTATAAAGTTTGATACTGTTACAATTTATCACTGTTTCGTTTTTGAAATACGTAATACATTTGAAGTCAAGGAATTAAATGTTAAATGCAGCGTGCCAGGATACGAACCCATTCAATTTGAATTTAAATGTGAACACGCGTCCCTTAATAATTTAATATGATGAAAGTGGTGCATGTTTAATTAAGTAATAAATAATTGGGACTTTCTTATGCAATGTGATTGGTTCGTTATTTGTTGGATTTGTTAGATTTTAGTAAAACACATGGACGATTTTGATACAGCACGCACATACAGGCTCGGACTTCGAGCTGCGCAAACTGCACGTTTGTATGTACACACTACACAGTAAAAAGTACGGTGTTAATTTTAACACATAAACTATAAAGAATTTGAACTATATTCAGTTGGTTTGGTAAAAATTGCTTGAAAAAGATTGCTCGAAAGAAAATTGCTCGAAATCAATTGCTCGTAGAATTTTTCCTCGAAAACCTAGTTGCTCGAATAACAATTTCTCGGAAACAAAATTGCTCGAAATAATGAAATAACTTACCTAAAGAAAATTTATTAAATTTATGTAAATACAAAATAATTAAATGTACTATTTTACTTATTTCACTATTTCGAGCAATTTTGTTTTCGAAAAACTGTTATTTGAGCAACTAGGCTTTCGAGGAACTGTCCTTTCAAGGAACAATTTTTCGAGCAATTTTCTTTGAAGCAATTGTTTTTAAGCAATTTCCAGCAACCCGATTCAGTTTGACTGTTGAACCCCGATAGCTTTGTTATTTGAAGAGAAAAGCCCTATAAACCTTATATTTTTGTAAATCGTGGAAAATTCTCTATCGAATGACGTTCAATTGTTTTTTTTTCAAGATGAAGTATGCCAGACTGGCGATAGTCAACTTTTTGTTTAAAATTTTTTGATGCACTTTCGAATTTAGAATTTAATTCTCTATCAGATTCATCAAAAAAACAGCATAGGTACAATTACAATGTTTAAAAAAAAAGTTGACTATAAGCCGATCATATCGGTCAACTTTTAATTGTAAAGTAGTGTTTTTCAACCTGTGTGAACGATTAGTGTGCCATGACCATACTTCAGGCGTGCCGCGAAAAATAAAATGTAAATAAATAAACGTACTTTTACATATATCCGAGTAACATAAAAAATGCAATTTTGTCATAATTGAAAATATATATGAATTAATAACAAATAGTTCCTAAGTACTAGGGTTTCTTATATTCGACATTTTCCTTGCCCCAGGATCCGGGAAGAAATTGGTCTACTTCCCGGGATTCCCCGGGATCCCGGGAAGTAATAAAATATATTAAAATTTTCAAATAAAACCATGAAAAAGGATGGGTTCAAAATCATTCTATCATTTTCGGTTTTTGAGTTATTAGAGAAAAACTGTTTGTTACCTATATTTATAATGTGTCGTATCTCTCTTATTGTAGTCAATATCGAAAACGTTTGTGAAGATTATCTTTTGATATTTTTATGAAGATTTTGATATGACTTAAAAAATTCCTCTCGCCGTTAAAAAGTTATAACACAAACTTTTTTTTATATAGACGCTACAGTTGGCTATTTGGCTATGACCTATTTAAATTCCCATTCCAAATATATAAAGGCTGATGTACTTATTTTTAATAACGCGCAAGTTACACAGGTTTTTTTTAACTTTTTAAAAGATTAAAACCAAAAAATAGGCTGTGAAAACAAACAAAAAACAAGAAAAACCGGAAATCATTAAATATATTTGAAAGCTGTTCTAAGTTTGTGTCAAAATACTGCACATTTTTAGTAATGTAACTGTTTCTCTATCTTAACTATTAAGCGAGATACCCATGCAATCCCATCGAATTTGGACCACCCTGTACATAATTTGTTTTTCTAAAGCAGAAAAACTATTTTGAAGTAAGAATTAGGTAACTTTATCCATAAATTAAATTAGTTAGAATTATAAACAAATCTGATAATATAACAAAGATCCTAACACAAAATAAACGAAAATAATTTTTTTAAATATCCTGCGATTTCCCGGGACAATAAGTAGTTCCCGGGAATTATAAAATAGGTTAAAATGGACCAGGATTCCGGGAGAGAAATTCTAGTAAGTACATTATAATGCAATCAAAACCAAAAGTACCTAACATAATACAGTGGGATAGTATGCACTATATGGTGTGCCGCAAAATTTTAGCGTTAAAAAAGTGTCGCCACATTGAAAAACTTAAAAATGACTGGGGTAGAGTATTTAGTAAGTAATGTAAAAATTTTAAATTGTTATGCTCTCATAACAGCAGGAAAATAGGCTGGCGATCTAGGTTAAGAAGCGCCGCCCTAGATGTTTAAAATTCGTCCATACTAAAAATGTGAATATAAAATTTTGAATTCAAAACCTGTACTGTCTCAACCACATTATTAAATTTTGTATTAAAACACTCGAGCGGGCGCGCTGCTTCTTTTTACACGACCGGGCGGGCTCGTGGCGTACGTTATCCATGCCATGGCATCTTTAAAAACTAATAATCCCTGTGTTTGATAGTGTTATTCGTTAATTTTTTATGAGGATGATTTTTTATGTTCTACAAATTCTACTTATAATGATATTTCTTCTTAAAACAAATTATATTCTAGTTCTGGCACAATGTAAATTATATTTTCAAAAATATTTTAATAGTTCCAACACACAAACCTAAATAACAAATAATAAAAATAGATTGCAAGAAGCACATTTAATTGTTGTCTCCACATTTTTATACCTACAGAATTAGAGTAACAGAGTAATATTACTACCCTATTACAGATCTTTGAGTTATGACAACCTACTCAATTGGATGTCAAAATTACACTGAAGGAATACACAAAACTTTTACGATTAAATTGAAACACAGTGTTACCGTATTGAATTTAATAAAATTGACGTACTTATTACTCCGGCGCGCCCGCTCA
The DNA here is from genome assembly GCA_947652605.1 of Elmis aenea. Classification (NCBI taxonomy): domain Eukaryota; kingdom Metazoa; phylum Arthropoda; class Insecta; order Coleoptera; family Elmidae; genus Elmis; species Elmis aenea. The sequence continues at coordinate 50,330,781 of OX393580.1, read as the reverse complement.
AGGGTTAAAATATCAATTAACCTGAACTGTTTCGAAAATAAACAAGACAATTCGCTTTGTTATCACGTGTTTCGGGATAATTTTAGAGAAATCGATAATTTTATGTCATGGAATGAGATTAATCGAACGATAGCATTTGTTTTTTTAATAAATCTGTAAATGTTTTAAAGAGATCGTGTTTTGGTGTTCAAGAAAATAATAAAAACCAGGTACAGGCCTGGTAAGACACGCACATTCTATCACCGAAGGCCGGAACATAAGCCATGGCTGGCGTTCGTTGTGTCAGCTCGCACGGACGGGCTTCAAAGCACAGAGATGAGAGAGGAAGGAGGCCAAGACGAGCAAGTCCTCGGGGCAAAGGTCACTCCAACTTACACCCGCACTCCCTCGGTTCTCACGCCATTGCTCACTTAAACTGTATATCAGGTGCAGTTCCATGCTTATTTCACCCGCTGGAGGGTATTCTTTGATGTGAGGATGGTCAAAGGCATCTGAAGTTGCTAGTATGTTATGGTTCACGAGTTGTTTAGGAGAATGATGAATGTATTAAGAATTGCATAACGTTATGTTACAAATACATACAAGTGCCCTACCTTTGGGGGCTTATTTGATACTGTCAGTTAGAACCACTCCTTTGACAACTAATATTAGATTAGTATAGAGACGACGTATGACAAATTATACTTTGGCATCTGATCTGAATACAATTATTTTATCAATAATTATTAATCGTTTAATTATAAATATTCTGTTGCAGGTTTGTTTTTAAATAAACCCACATGTATAAATTGTTTGAAATAAAATAATGGTAAATATTTTAAACCGGTCAATTTATTTTGTTATACTACTAATCATTTTATGATTTGTGTTAAATTGTGTTTTATAAAGAATTCAAATACACTAGTCACTGTGTACCAGTTACACAATAAAAACCAAATAAAATTTAGTCTCTTAAAATAGCACATGAAACAATCACATTTGTTTAAAGTGCAGCTCTGAATATTAAACGATTTATCAAACTGAAGCTGCGCTAAGAAATATTAAAACATAGTTTAAATTAAAATGTCAAGTTCCATAACAGTGCTACTGCCTGCAGTTCCGTTTAATATTTTTTCTTCTTCGTTTTTTAAAGCAGGTTTTAAATAAGTAGTCGAGTAAATGCTTGCCAAAGACTTTATACTAATAATTCTGTACCAGAGAGAATAAGTCACAACTTCTGTTACGGTAAATTTACATTTATAATTGTCTTATATTTAAACATTTCTTTAATATAAGAAACTAAACCTTGCCTGTTATGGCGATGGAATACTGCACGAGTCCTTTTATTGTGAAACTAATTTTTTGCGTTACCATCACCAAGATGAAATAATCAAAGCCAAGTCTTAAGGATGCAAATTTAATTTATTTATTAAAATGCAAATGTTATTGAATGTTCAATAACATTCTTGATTAATCATTTTCTATAGAATGTGGGAATCAATTTTTGTTTTTCTTCACTGTGGGTATAACAGTTGATTATTGTTTATGCTAGTGAATGTATTAGCTTTAGATTTAAGTACAAGACATATAGAATTAACTAGAAGGTGTGAACGTGAACTATGCTTTGCCATCAAATTAATCTAAATGTGATTTATGGCCGTGAATGAATGCAAATTGCAGGTACACCTACAAACCAGAGAAGTTACATTCAATTATTACAGACAACAATCCGTTAAGAGCAGGCAATCAAGAAATTAAACGCGAACAGCTGTGATATCCAGGTTTCTCTATACATTTAAAGTTTATGCACAAAAAAAAACCTTAGTCTTATAATTTACAGGTGGATTTATAATTGATTAATTTTTAGGGGTTTAGGAACAAAATTCCGGTTTAAATTTGAACCAACCTCGTACGTTTAACATGTGGCTTAGTGTATCTTTTCATTGTTGTTTTTAAATATTCTTGTTTTTACGGGGTAATACAATTTTGATGGAATTCAAAACTTATATATAGCTTTTCCACAATATAGTGGATCCAAAATATCAACCGTGGATACATTTTTCTTTGGAATATTTGATTGGTTCTAGTTCTAGCTTTATTGAAATTCAGTTATATATTGAAAGAAAACGTGATGCAAATGTTCGTTAATTATTTGTATGCCTGTTGTTTACAAAGACAGATTAAAACCGGATAAAATAATACCGTTGGTAAAATAATATTGTTGTTCCAAGAATAATTAATGTCTTTAATTAAACAAAAAGCATTGTTGAATACCTATTTTATAACGGCATTCATTATAAAAAGAAACATGTTCAAGTTTATTAACTTTTTAAATTTTAATTTAAGTATGCATAAAAAAGTTATTACAACATTAACAAAAAAAAATAACATCAATTAGAGAATGGTTAAATATTGTGGAATAAAAAACATGCCCCAGTGAAGGAACTGTGTTAATTTTAACTCAAAAAAGATACAGAATTGATTCTAAATGGGTTATTTCAAAACTGATACTCCTATTATTGTGTGTTAAATTATAATACTTTTTTTAACAGATATTTTGATCAGTATATAGTCAATTTCAATAACTTATATGTAAAAACAAATTAAGCGAATCTGTTAAAATAATTGTGTTGAATTAACTGTTTTTAAGATTAAAAGTATCTAACAAGTAACGAATATTCACGAAAAACGTAAATAAATTTCCTGTTATCACATAACATGTGTGTTTTTTCTTATGGGCGCAATTTTTGCTAAAGTTGGTTATCATAAAACAAAAACGAATCGATCTGGAAAAAATTTGTGATCACCATCCGATTTGGCTTAAAAAGTTGCTTCGGCAATGTTTTAACACATTTAAAATATTTCAAACTCCAAAGCAGTTATAGACGATTTTTAAAAATCATATTTTCCAGTTTTTCCTAATTTTATCGGATGCCGTTTAAGATATTTTCAATTTCTCTTTGGTATATTACTGAGCATGAAATTTAGCAACTTTGCCGAATTTAAACCTATACTCTAGCTATTATAATAAGCGAAATCCCCATCTTTAAACTTGAATTTCAATCACCCTCTATATTAAAATAAATATAATACTCTTGTTACTTTATCAACACCATGTAATACACCAAGTATGTTAAGGCATATATTACATATTTATGTTGTAAACCATAAAGCCCAAAATATAGTAGCGGTAGTAAAAAGGATTAGACCTCCTTAGTCGCTTAACCTTGCCAAGAATTAACGCTGAGAGCCTAATGATTATACTGGATTACAAGAATGTAATATTTCTTAATTATAAAATAGTAAGGTGGAAGGAAGACATGGGTTTTACACAAATTGCCGTTGCCATGTAATGTAGTGCACCTCAGCCAATTTAAATATATCGTCAATTATTTAAAAGTTCCCTACAGAAAACGCCATAGTTCCACAAAATTAACCTCAAGATAAAGTAATTTCGTATTCGGTGGATAATTGGCAATTAGAACTAGGTACTCTTTTATTAGTTATTGAAGAATGTTTGTTAAAATAATTGATCGTAATATTCTTAATTATTGTCGGCTAAACCTTTAATTAAGTTCTTACATAAAGTCAATTAGAATGCCACCTGAATATTATTAGAAAAAATACCCGAAACAAAATACGGAACTAATACAACACGATCGTTAAAAAGTGCTCATTAACCTTAATTCCACTTCGTTAGCCAATTAACGTAATTACATAGTTGATTGTATTGATATACAATAAATTTGGTTCACACGGTTATCATTGTATGTCAAATTAGACACATAATTTTGCTGGAAATATATTTTTAACGAGATGTTTTAATAACTTAATTAAATTTAACATAAAAACTTACAATTTTTGGTTCGTACTTTCATATGTTCTCGTCTTAATGCAAAATTATTTCTTTTATTTACCACGCAGTCAAAGAAGAAAGAATGAAATGTAACTGAAAATTTAAGGTAATTTAATCATGTGGTACATATTTTCCAAGGTTTCCAACAGTTTTCCATCGTTCTGCAAATTTTTAATTCCCATTTTGGATTTTTTTTTTAATTTTCAATTTATAAAGTCTGCAAGTACGAATAAACTTTCTTCCAGTTTTGAAGTATTTTTAACAACGTCATTTTGCAACGATCAAACAGATTGTATTCGAAAGGTGCAAGGTCTGGTGAGGCATAGCAAAACCAATTCCGTTCAGAAATATTGTTTTAGACTTAAGAGAGTTGTACAGTGTGTGTTGTCGTGTTGCTAGATAACATCTCTTGTTTACGAAATCATGGCAAGGTTCCATAAGGAAATTTTTACACAACTAGGCGGCTCGTTTATTTTTTGCAACAAATATATAAAACTATATATTTTTGAAAAGCTAAAATTATCTTTCATCTAAAGTCATGGCCAACCAGGTTTATATTTTTTTTTTAAATGTAAATTTTCTTCATATCTCTTAAGTTAAGGTACTAAAAATAATGTATCTGGTTTATAAATTAAACATAAAAATCTGTACAAAAAACTTAATAACATTTTGTTCTATTTTAATCAGGGCATGAAAACGGTTTTTTTAACCGGTAAAAAAAAAACGGTTAACCAATGTTTTTTGTCCGTAAAAGTGATTTTTAGCCTAAACCATAACTGTTATTTTTAATGACCCAAAAAACGGTAACTTTTACCCAAAATAATTAAAAACCGGTTTTTTGACAACTTTTTTCAATAAAAATTATTTTAAAAAAATGTAAAATCTGTACCTACATACATAGGTATATTATAAAATTATAAATAGATAATATCTTTTCATACTTTGCATTCCTAATCTAAACTATGTCAAAAACTGATTTTTTAACCGTTTTTTTTGCAAAAACGGGTTTATAAGTTAAATCAGTTTGTTTACAGAAAACTGTTATTTTTTTCGAAATAAAACTGTTTATAGTAACCAAAAATCGTTATTAGAATAATATTCTCGATTTCGGTTAAAATAATAATAATAATATAATAATAGTAATAATCTTCATTTGTTCTGAATATCCCAAAAAAGGTGTAGAACTTGTCACAAAAATAATGTACGTACATTACAATAATATACATAGTTAATAAAAAGAAAAAACATAGAAAAATGATATTTAAATATAACATTTTATAAAGGAAGCATCATTTAAATATTCGCTTACTACATAGTAAGCTTTAGAAATCAGAACTTTTCTTAATTTCTTCTTCAATTCGGTTAACCGTTAACCAAATTTTTTTCCGGTTTCGAGTCCTTATTTTAATAAATAAGAAGTTATAAATCAACTTTGAAAAATGAGAAAATTTAAGTTTTCGTCTGTAGTGCCAAAATGAAAAGCGATATAAAAAATCAGATATGGCCGTTCTTTAAAAAAAAAAAAATTGTTTAAGAGACCGATATCAAATTTTCGCTGATTGAGATACTCCGTAAACCATTCAAATTTGGTCCACCCTGTACATACGTATATGGACACTGTTTCTTTACATATTACTAATTAATGATTTCTGTGGCTTTTCTAAAGTTCCTCTTCTTTTCAAAGTCCAAAAGATAATAATGATCTTTTGGTCACTTGATATTTACCTTAAAACTTCAGGAGCATCATAGAAAATTACTTTGCTTGGAAAACTTAAGCACACTACCCCTAAAAATAACATGCAAAAAGAAAAATTTACTAATAATTTTCCATTCTCTTCCCGTTAAATTTTATTTACCGTGTGTTAAAATAATTTATTGAAGGTTTAGAGAGCAATGAAAATTGTAGGTGTTGAAGAATGTAGACATTATTTTGTAGTAGTAATTATTTTAAGATCAATTTCATCTTGCTTCCTCAAAAACGTCGAAACTTCTCTAATGTAAGCCGCCCTGAAGCGAAAATGTTTTTGTTGCAACTGGGGACCTTATAATTAGATATCGGTGTTGTTCCATCACACTTTACAAATTCTTTGCCCCTTGTTACGTTTAATCAATTACTTCAACAAAAAGTAATTGCGAACGCACACTCTATCTCCCGCGAATGAGATTTGTTTGTATTTCTTTTGTTCCTTATCCTTTCTTATCCGTCTGATCCCGTATTGATTATGCAGAGACGTTATCAGTTTCTCCGGTTTCTTCGTACTGGGTTTATGCCGGGATTAAATCCAGATATACACCCAAAGAGACTACGAGAGAAAGGCGCATGCATATTTCGGGAAATTGAATTTGTTTTCATGTTTTTATGACAGATAAAAAACATCGAAGGGAACAAATAAAGGGGCGTTAGATTCTTTTATCTGCATAATCAACATAAATCTTTTAGCGTGTCGAATTTCTATACACTTATTTTAGATAACATGGAATATATTGAGTCCGAAAAATGGTTGATAGCTGCGTTATTTAATAAGAGATCGCTCGTAAAATTCGCTTCTTTTTTGTATTAGTTTGGAAATGATAAACATCTCCTGGATTTAACGCACCGAATGAAGTCGATAAAATGATACGGTGCAAAGATAGTAAATAAAACATTAAATACTACAATTGCGTAACAAACTTCTTTGTTTAAGTAAGTGAAGCTATCAACTCGATGGATTATTGTTTGGGAACAATTAATTTTAAAGGTGTGCTATAAGAAAACTGTCAGAAAATGATCACCAAGGTACTAGACCGCAGTTTGTATATTTTACATTTTTATTGTACACACACTGAGACAATACTCGAAGACTACCAAAATGGCTTTAGACCGGGTCGATCCACTATAGATGCTATACACACATTAGAACAAATACTTCAAAAAATGTGGGGATATACATGTAGCTTTTATAGACTTTAAAAGCTTTTGATTCAGTTAATAGACAACAATCACTAAGAGAACTGGAACTATTAGGAATACCTGAGAAACTAATAACACAGCTAGAAATGATCCTAAATAACACAACAGCAAACATGAGATTCCAAGGAATAACAACGGAATCCTTTAAAGTCGTTAAAGAAAACAAAGGTTTAAAACAAGGGGACTCACTATCCCCAACCATATTTAACATAATATTAGAAAGCGTACTACGAAGAGCGAAACTAGATTTACAAAAAACATTATGATCAACCAAATACAAATATATAGCGTATGCTGATTATGCAGCAATCATAGGGAATAAAAGAGAAGACATAATAAGAGCGATAGATCAACTAGACAAAGAGGCAAAAAAAACTGGGTCTGGAAATAAATGAAGAAAAAACAATATGCATGTAGATATGAAGATGACGGCCAAAAATTACCACCTGCATGGAAACCCGTCTTGACCATCCACCGATTAACAACAACACGACCTTCCAAGAATAAGACGATTCCAAGAAACATAAATGATCAACGCGAAAAGTCACAACAAACCCACCTACCGTGACAACACCTATAAAACGTAGACTCAAAGGAGCAACCATCAGTCAAAATCAAACATTGACCGCCAGAAGATGGCAACAGCGAGATGCCGAAACGTCGCCTTCGACAAAGCCCGCACCAGGGCCTCAACGAGAGAACGCACGCGGTGCTTCACCCAAGAACCAACTTCTGCGAAGAGAAAATATGTACACTCAGAACGATCTAGAAATTAAAGAATACACCTTCGAAGATGTCAATACTTTCATTTACTTGGTCGCGACAGTGGGCCAAGCTGGAAAGAATAGGGCGAAGGAGAGAATTCTGAAAGGAAATCAGGCATCCGGCCAAAACAAAACCTTACTGAAGAGTAAAACATTAAGCAAAACAACAAAAATAAAAATATACAAAACCCTGATAAGACCCGTCATAACATATGCCATGGAAACAATAACAATAAATGAGTAAGAAGAGGAAGATTTAAAAATAGTGGAGAGAAAAGTAATGAGAGCTAATGTAACAAAGGATGGGGAAGTAAGACTAAGAAGAAACAAAGAAATAGAAGAGGAACTCGGAGGAGAGAAGTTTGAATAAAAAAATTGAAGTAAATAGCCTATTTTTGTTTTGTTACGTAAACAAATGTTTGCAATGGTCTTTCTTTTTATTTTAAAATGATAAAGACAACCTACGCATTTTTACCTTAAATTTGGTCATAATCGGCCCAAAAACATTTTTTAAAGCTCTTTAAAATGTTGAAAACATTTCCAATAGCCTTGCATTTTTGATTTTTTTTTTTAATCTTAATTCAGAAGTTATCAATGGTTTTTATAATTCCTGAAAATGTAAAAGATATCCAAACAATGCATTTTCACTTTTAGTTTGTTTAAAACGGTCTTAAACTATTTTTTATAGCTATTCAAAAAAAATTCCAGTGAATTTATAGCCTTGCATTTGTTTTTGGAAAAAAATCAAAAGTTTTACTGTGTTAATATTGACCTAAGATTGTTAAATACACCCTAAGCATAGACGCTTAAACCCTCAGCCGTATTTAAAAAACATTATTATTATTGGATTAAAAAATTAAAACCTGCATGGCCCCACAGATACATCATTAAACTTTATAATGCATATTTAGCATCCATAATATGGATGAAAATACATTTTATCACCTTTTGTCTTTAATATTACGCTCCAGATAAACTAATTAAGAATTTTAAGCCTACGTCTAAGTAATGCCCCACTTAAGACAAAAGCATTTGATTTTTGAATTATCTTAAAAACGAATCTTGTCTGATTGTTTTAAAATTCAAGGTATTTTGTTTTAGTTGCTTAGTTTATAGTGATCATTTTAACTGATATTTCTTCATTATTTTTTAAGTTTTACGACGAGTAACTGCCTTAATTTCTTTAGCCAGAACTGAGTAAAAAAGTCAATAAACAATTTATGTTTACAGACTCAGTCGTAGATGGCTGTATTTACATTGTTGAAAACCGTAACTGAAGGCACAAAAAGTTTCTTTGTTATTTGTCTGGTGGTGTATTTTTTGCATACATGTAAATTTTATGAATATGCCGGATTTTTTACTGTTACAAACAAGGCTGATGTATCTACCCATCTGAGTTCTGGAGAATTCCTCAGAGGCGGGTGTCTAAAAGGTCGGCAGCGGCAACATTTACATATGTACAAATTTATTTCCGTCATTAAAAGAGATTTTTAACATTCTTTACATTCTCTTAATTAAAAAAAGTCCTAAAGCAAAATACGATGTGATAAATGGCCCGTGCTTATCAAACAGCAATTGTAACATTTGTTGCTATCAAATCTTAAGATAACACAATTAGTTATCCAATGCCTTTTTTTACCTGGAGTAATTTAACAAGCGTTTGTGAATCCTATTTACGTGTTACCACCGTAAAATGGTAAAATAACTTTCTAATTTCTTATTGAAATAAACATCATATAAATAAAGTATGTTGAAAAAAAAAATTACACTATTGATTAAGTATAAGCCTACAAAACTTGTACTAGACTACTAGACATTAAAACAGTGGTTAATTTAAATAATTTTTAGCAAAAATTTATTGAAGACCTTAAAATATACAAATATTAAGTTATTATAGAAAGGGAGAAAAAATATTATTGGGAAGTTTTAAATTGAAATTTTGCAAAGATTGTCTAGACAACAACCCTCTTATGTGTCTCTTGCTTTAACAGAATAAATAAATCTTAATTTTATGTTATTTCTTTTCGCTATAATGCAAGTTTTTTGTGTCACTTACGAATAAATAAGTTTTAGATTTTTATATACATTTAGGTACAACTTTTTTAAATACAGGGTGGTCCAAATTCGATGGGATTGCATGGGTATCTCGGTTAATATTTAAGATAGAGAAACGGTTAAATTACCAAAAATGTGCAGTTTTTGGAGACAAACCCGGAACCGTTTTCAAAAATATTCTATCATTTCCGGTTTTCGAGTTATCGAATAAAAAGTGTTTTTTTGTCATATTAATGTGTCATATCTCCGTTATTGTTGTAAATATCAAAAATATTTATTAAGATTATTTTTGGATATTTTTATGTTTAATTTGATTATACTAAAAAAAAAAATCTTTACGCTCGCCGTTAAAAAGTTATGACACAAACTTACCTTTTTTTAAATGGAAACGATAGTTGGCTATGACCAATTTAAATTCCTCATTTTTTTCTCATTCCAAATATATAAGAGTAGATGTATCTATTTTTAATAATACGCAAGTTATGAAGGTTTTTTAGTTTTTTTTTCTAAGAAAATCATAGTAGGCTATGAAAACAAAAACCAAACAAGGTGTAAAACCTTACAAAACTCATGTGGTACAAGTTACCAAGGTTTTTTAATTTGTTGTGGAGATAAACATTGTAAATATTTGAAAATAAGAAAACAATGATATAGTCGGTATCAGCAGTAATGTAGGATATTGTTGTTTATCTTATGTTCAAAAAATTTCGTATTTATCTCAATAACAAATTAAAAAACCTTGGTAACTTGTACCACATGAGTTTTATAAGGTTTTACACCTTGTTTATTTTTTGTTTTCACAGCCTACTATGATTTTCTTAAAAAAAAAAACTAAAAAACCTTCATAACTTGCGTATTGTTGAAAATAAATACATCAACCCTTATATATTTGAAATGAGAAAAAAATTAGGAATTTAAATAGGTCATAGCCAACTATCGTTTCCATTTAAAAAAACGTAAGTTTGTGTCATAACTTTTTAACGGCAAGCGTAAAATTTTTTTTTTAGTATAATCAAATTAAACATAAAAATATCCAAAAATAATCTCCATAAATATTTTTGATATTTACAACAATAACGGAGATATGACACATTATTAATATGACAAAAAAACACTTTTTATTCGATAACTCGAAAACCGGAAATGATAGAATATTTTTGAAAACGGTTCCGAGTTTGTCTCAAAAAACTGCACATTTTTGGTAATTTAACCGTTTCTCTATCTTAAATATTAACCGAGATACCCATGCAATCCCATCGAATTTGGACCACCCTGTACATTTAACTAGCAAAAAAATATTTCCCACAAAACCAATAACAGAATAATGAGAAGCTAAATACTATCCATAACGAACACAATTTCGTGCAAACCATGAAATGAATTGTTGGTTTAGACTGCTACAAATAAACGTATCAGGATACTTGTCAAACGATATGTATGTAGTTAATATGTCATCTGAAATCATATCATTCCATCGATGAGCAAATTTGGTGTAACATCAAAGAGTTTCACATGTTTTGCCGCAACTCAATTTCACGCATCCAGCTCTTATTTCAACTGCCAAATGAAACCCAATAACATTTTAATCAATATTTATTAATCCTACCCTTCTACGCCTAGGGCATTAAAAATATATATGCTGGGAGCAAACAGACGAGAGTACGCACTACCGCGTATAATCTACCTGTACATACATTTTAAATTTGTTTCTCTATTACCATATAAATATTATAATTTCATCATATAACTCACTATAAAGCTCTAATTTCATATCTAATTTTCACTTAATATGTTTCTCCCGTCGGTACTTATGTAATAAATACATTATTTTAATTGTGCAACCTTTATTATATTAAATATTTCAAAAATTAGGGTGAACCATAAGTATTTTTTTAGTTTTATATATTACTCTGTTTTTAATTTTTGAAGTGAATAAAGTTATTTAATTTATATCCATCAATATATCATTTTGTAGCTCTTGAAGTGCTCCTTTATATTTTGTATAAGCCTGTACACTAAAATTATTTATTTAAATACTTATTACTTACTGTTTTAATACAAATGATTGCGATTTTTATTTTTATAACCATTTCAGTTTGGGTGCCAGTCCCTACAACTTCCATTTAAATGGAAGTTTGCCACCTTAAAACGATTATGTTCGACAAATCAACCATATAAGCAGCCGTGCATAATTACAAATTGCTTTTATACCACCAACATATGGCTTCATGGTCAATCACTTCGACGGAATTTAGCTATTTAGGCGACGTGCTACTAAAGCGACAACAGATATTTCAATTATTAACGCTATATGGAACATAAAACTGCACAATACATTACTCAAAATAATCAATTTCACCCTTGCCCTGGTACGTTTGTAACTTAAGGCAAAATGAAATAGCAAATATTGTGTTTCGTTATACATTTGTTACAAATTTCAAGGGTCTTGAATTTTAGCGCTAATTTTATTGACTGCACCTAATAGGCTTTGGTAAATTATTGGTAATCACTTATCAAATTTTGCATAGAAGTGATTTTACATAGGTATACTAACGAACGACAACTATATGTAGATTACAGGGAAGGTCGAATATCCGAGGAATACTTTAAAACATACTCAAAAGTCAAAAATATTAAAATGCACCATCCGTCTTGCAAAACGACTAGCGCACGAAAAATACATTAAAACGGCAAAAAACAAAAGTAAAGCGACATGGGAAGTTATAGGCAACTATATGGGAAAAGGCAAAAAGAAGGCAATTTTATCAACGTCAAAAATATAGGCGATAACCCATTAGACATACTAAACAACGTAAATGAACTATTTATAAATATGTGTCCCGACAATACAGATTAGTCAATTTCTGAAACCAGCCACTTCAAACATAATAATATGTCTATCTATCTACGTCCCACTTCTTACGAGGAAATCTATAAAACTGTAATGTCACTTAAAAACACAAAATGAACAGGAGACGATGAAATACCAATAAACCTCTTAAAATATATTGCCGACTTAATATCTGGACCTTTGAGTCACATCATAAACCTTTCTTTAAAAAATGGCATATTTCCAAACAAACTAAAATGTGCAAAAAATCAAACCAATCTACAAAAAGGGGGATGTAAGTGACATAGGAAACCATAGGCCCATAGCCATACTCACAAATATCAGCAAGATATTTGAAAAAATAATCTACAACAGAATTGGAAATTACTTAGAACACTATGGCATAATAAACAACGCTCAAAATGGATTCAAAAAAGGCAAAACAACTACTCGCGCTATTTACATGCAATCCGAAATGTACTTCAATCCCTCAATAAAGACGAGCACACCATGGTGATGTGTGTTGATCTTTCAAAAACTGTCGATAGTGTTGACCACGAGATACTGCTAACGAAATTAGTACACTATGGTATACGAGGGACCGCCCATAACCTTATAAAATCTTATCTCTCGGAAAGAAATCAATATATTGCCGAAAAAGACTCGTCAGGTAAAATTCTTAAATCCAACAAAGAGTTAATCAAAAAAGGAGTCCCGCAAGGATCAATCTTAGGCACCCTCTTATACATACTGTACACTAATGATCTTCCAGATTTTGCCAAAACTTCCCTTATACAATTTGCCGATGACACATCTGTTATTATTAGTGACTTGGATTCCAAAAATTCTGAACAACAACTCTTTGACTAAACTTCAACATTGGTTCACTTTAAACAATTTAACCTTAAAGGTCAATAAAACTTAAGTTATACAATTTTCACAAAGTAAAATAACCTCCGACTTAAAACTTCAAAATAATTCCACAACTATGAATGTTGTTAATAAAATATCATTTCTTGGTTTATGTATTCACTCTAGACTGGACTTGTCATACCACTTCGAACGCCTGTCACAAAGCCTGTCACGGTACCCTTTCGCACTAAAAAACCTTAAAAAATTGGTCAAAACTGCTTATCATGCATATGTTGAATCTAGGTTACGCTATGCTGTAATTTTTTGGCGTACCTCTTATGACTCAGAACGCGTCTTTTTTATACAAAAGCGATGTATAAGAACTATTTTTGGACTAAACTACCGAGATCACTGTAAAGACATTTTTCGTGAAAGAAATATTAACCTTTTAAAGCCTATTCATTTTCGAAGCCATCCTTTTCGTAAGATATAATGTTGATCTGTTCGAAGAGAATATAAGAAACCATGCAGCCAATACCCGACAAAAAAATCTGAAGCTCGAATACTTTAAATAAACCTATCTTCAAAAAAATGTTGCCTCCAAAACTATTGCTATATACAGTGTGGCTGATTTTTCATTGTCCAGCTTATATCTGCTGAAATATTAAAGTTACCAAAAAAAGTTAAATAAGAAACTTATTAAACAAAAGCTGATCTACAAAATTGTGCTAAAAATTTTATTCCATAGCCTACCAGTTTTTGGAAAAATATCCAACTTTTGTTTTTTAAATAGAACACCCTGTATATTTTTACAGAATCACATTCTAAATCAATTTCTCTTTACAATGATATATCATAAGTACCATTTTGCTTTTAAATTATGCACAATATTTCAAAAAAGGAATTATTAAAGTCGGCTGTGATATTGTTTTGTTTATTGCAAATACCTGTCAAATTTGTTTACATTAGCAAACACTTGTCAAATCAGACAGAAATAAGTGTAATTATAATTAAGAAAAATGTACTATACAAATAATGAAAAAGTTGATATGCTGTGCTGTTTCCACAGCCGACTATAATAATTCTCTTTTTTCGAAATATTGAGCATAATTTAAAAGCAAAATGGTACTTATGATAATATCATTGTGAAGAGAAATTGATTTAGAATGTGATTCTGTAAAAATATACAGGGTGTTCTATTTAAAAAACAAAAGTTAGATATTTTTCCGAAAAACTGGTAGGCTATGGAACAAAATTTTTAGCACCATTTTGTAGACCAGCTTTTGTTTAATAAGTTTATCATTTAACTTTTTTTGGTAACATTAATATTTCAGCAGATATAAGCTGGACAATGAAAAACCAGCCACACTGTATAACAAATTTAACACATCACCTGAGGAAATAAAAAATCTTCCCACCTACGACTTGAAGAAAAAATTAAATGTTCTAATTTGTAAAGCTTACTATGGAATTAGTGAATACCTAAACGATGCGTCCTTTAAAAACTCTTTGACGTAAATATAATTTTCAGTGTTTTTGTAAACTGTGTGTATTATTATTGCAACATGTTCAACGCCTTTTTGGATTATATAGTCTAAAATCCGAGTCATTTTAGTGTTAATATTAATTTGTGCACAAATATTATAGGAGTTATATCTTTCGCTTCGTTCCTAATACATATTTTTAATGATCGCAAACAATAAACAACATTGCAAACGCGCCCTGCAAACAGAAGCATAAAAAGGCTTATTTTATAGCAGATATCAAACAGCCGATTCTATAAAAGTTAAAAATAGAAGAAAGAGCGAACATTGAACCAACTAATCGGCTATATTTTAAATTCGACTACCGGAATATTCAGATAGCTTAAATCATGTACGGCTATCGGTTAGCATTGTTACCAACCCTGTAAATTATGAGACCGCTCTATATGCAGAAGTTGATTTTGGCAAGCAGACGATTTATGGGTGTTCGAAGCGGTGCACAAACAAAGCAAAGTGACTGAAGCGGTACTGTAAATTGAAACTGACCGGTTGAGTTACAAGCGTTCAAGATAATGTTAACTGATTATTTTACATTCTTTGGTTATTTTTAGCTCTTGTACGCCTAAATGATTTTCGTACACTTTCATAAGTTATGAACGCGACTAACTAGGAGCATGTGGACGTGATCGCGGCAATAAATATCTAGAATCTTTTCATTTCGTTCGAAAAATCGTCCATAAATTGTAGTAAACGGTTCAACTGAATTAGTGCGTAAGAAATTGATCGTAGATAATAGTTACATTTCATACTTTGGCACTCGACACCATATGTAACCCCGAAAAAGTATTAATTTTAAGTAGTTTTCAGATATTACTTAACGTTTAGTACATTAAACATTTATTTTTTCCTTATCATTTACAGCACCAATCGATTTTCCTGAAGCAAAGATAAAAACATTAGAACTATGGTCTCATCGTTTTTGTACCAATATTTAAGGTAAACCAGGGTGAGATGGTGAATCAAATTTAAATTGCTCATAGTTCTTCTAAAAAATTTATTATAACTAAAATAAATACATAATTCTTTGGTTCAAAACCAATACAACGAAACAAAAAATTTTAAAAAATAAACCGAAAAGATTAACAGAAATTTTTTTTTTTTTTAAATTTTCATCAAATCACCATCTCACCCATACCAGTAAGGGTTAGTTGATGAATGCTATATGGGTGAGATGGCGATTTGTGAAATAGGTACTGAAATGTTTTTAAAAAATGTTATTTTTTTTTGGACTTGTATTTGCCGCAAAGATGGCATAAATTAGTGAACTTTTTACAGTGCATCCAACGTTTGAAAATCAGGCATAGAAGCCAGTCAACTGTCTTTTTCGTCTCCTTGTATCTTCGCCGCAGCCATCAGTCCATTTTTCATGTTCATCACCATCTTCTTCGTCTTGCAGTTCAGGTTCTGAATACTATTTAGATAACGTATCGGATGCAATTCCCTTCTTCGTTTTGAAATTTTTAGTTTTTGAAAGCATATTTTTATTTTTGTTGCCTGAAGATTGCAAGAGTTTTTTGTTTTTTGTTTTTCGAGTGATTTATTTCTCAAAACTTTAACATTATGTTCAGTATTCAGAATACTAGATAAATTTCTTGCATTCTTGCGAACTTTTTCAATTTGAGATACGACTGGTACCGGAGAAATTTGTTCCAGCATTTTTCCAGGAGTTATATCCAGGGGTTTGGAGCAGTTCAATTTTTTAGTTGCTCCGCTCCAGCTCCGCTCCGGCATCAATATGCCTGCTCCAGCTCCGCTCCCGCTCCGCTCCGCGCTCCAAATATTAATAAAATAAGTTTTTTATTTAAAAAGTTGTTTTTAAAAACAAAGCTAAAACTTTATGAGATATGTGGAAATGGACCAAAAATTACAATATTTGACCCTAAGAAAGAAGTGAAGTTAAATAAATGAACAAATTATTGATTTTCAGTTAAAAAAGTTAAAAAAAGAAAAAAAAGTTCTTTAAATTTTTTTAAAATTCAAATACAAAATAATGAAAATTAATATTCAGAAACGTTACATTTTACTTCAAAAAAATAAAATTTAGTTTATTTATAATTTTATTAAATACTATAACCATGAGAATAATTCATAAAAATAAAAAAAATGTAGTTTATAATAGTAAAGTGGAGCAGTGGAGCAATCAAAATTCTTTGCTCCGGGCTCCGCTCCCGCTCCGGGCAAAAACCCATTGCTCCACTGCTCCGCGCTCCAGCTCCGCGCTCCGCTCCAAACCCCTGGTTATATCATCGCTTGTCAAATTCGAAAAGCTTCCTTCTACAGTCTTGGAGCAACCTGGTCGCGGAGAGGAAATTTTCTTTTGTTGCACATTTTCTGTGGCTGTAGATAATTACATACATATGTACAACTAGTCACCATTTCTACCATAGGCACATTCACCATCAATCCCATTTGCAAGGGAGAGATGGTGAACGTCATCACTCTTAACCTGCTAGGTTGTTCGATATTTTTGGAGGTGATGTTATCTCTTTATCCCAATGGGATTGAAAGTAAATCAGGCAAAAACAAAATTCATGAAATTTGGAAGTAAACAAGTAATAGGAAGAGATTACAATTATTTTTTTTAAGGGTTGTTTTTAATGTCGAAATGTCAGCCAATTATTTGCTTAATTGAAGCATGAGAAGTCAGCTCATCTACAAAACTTTCAAGGATTTCATTCAACGAATCTGTTACAAAAAAAAACAAGCCATTTATTTTATCACAACGAGGCGCTAACGGTAAAAAACAAACCTATATAAACGCAGTTAAACTTATGAAAGGGGTTATGTTGCTTGGCGACAAAAGATCTATCTATTGTGTTTGGTTTAATGGAAAACAGTTGAGGCTATAAGTAGTTAAAGCGAAACTGTATTAGGACTTTTACGGTCGTGTTTGCAAATCTAGGAATATTCAAAACTTGAACGAACCCAAAAGTTTAGTTAAACGTGCTTATAAAAGTCGGTGACAACTCTAGCTGCACTTGCACAAACCTTGCAATATTTTAGTACGATAATAAATGTGTGACCCAGTAAAGTTTATCTTTTTTTTATTACTTTAAACCTAAACGTAATATTGACAAATACACAAAGATACATACGTCTAATATACAGCATAGTTGTAAAGCATACAAAACATTTTATTTTGTATGTTAATCCTTTTCTTAATTACCATTTTTGACTGTAACTTTAGACTGCAATTTAGAATACTACTAAAAATCAAACTTCCTTTTCTTTTCTACTCAGAGGACAAAACGTCACCTGTGATATTTTTTTACGTCGTATAAGTTGGCACAAACGCTTTAAAAAAAAGCCTCACAAAGTTAGGAACGGTTAGAAAAAATAAACCTGAACTTCCCGTGATAACAACCAAAAAGTACACAGATCAAAATTTTATTTTACTAAAGACACCACCGTTTTTTTTTATGTTCAAAAAAAAAAATGTTATTCTTATGAGTACCTTACACCACGTAAAAGAAATTAGTAAGAAGACGATGAAAACCTCAGATCATTCTTGATTATAACGCTACAAAGCGAGGAGTCGACACATTTGATCAAGTAGTAGCTACATACCTATACTTGCAAAC
Source organism: Elmis aenea (assembly GCA_947652605.1). Classification (NCBI taxonomy): domain Eukaryota; kingdom Metazoa; phylum Arthropoda; class Insecta; order Coleoptera; family Elmidae; genus Elmis; species Elmis aenea. Next base: position 50,312,370 of record OX393580.1, on the reverse strand, counting down.
GAAAAAATAACCGCTGGCGAATGATAGTATTTTACAATATACTTGACACTAGTGCTTATAATGTTTTTGTGCTATGGACAGAAATAAACCAGGAATGGAAAAAGAATGTTTTACATAAAAGCAGGGTGGATAAAAATCATGATTTTTTTTAAAAAATTTAAAAAATCGATTTATTTGATTTAAATCAGATTTTTTTGATTTAAATCAGATTTTTTTGATTTAAATCAAATGTACCATATTATCGAATTTAGTGACAAATTCACATGCTATTTCTGTTTTGTGCTAATATATTTAATAACCAATATATTTAATTCAATGGTAAATTTTTGTCAAAATGAAAAATTAAATATAATGATTAAGAATTTTGAAAAAATCAGTGCTAAATGGTGATGTTTAATTAATTATATACAGGGTGAGTCATTAGTGCGGGATCGGTCGATTGTGGCTATACGGTTTGAGATATGAAGTTGATTCAAATGCTATTTTATACATTTTTTCTAAACAACACAATAAAAATATTTTCAAATATACAGGGTGAGTCACCTTTCTGGAACTAATAGCAACTTTTATATTTCAAATACAACACCCAATTTTGTATTTAATATTTTTGACCGCCTTAATTTTAGCTTTGCATCAATATAAAGTACTACAGGTTTTTATAAGGCGTTGTGAAAAAAAATTATTTTCTAAATTATTCAAGGTTTTAAGTCTTTATTTAAAAAATTCTCCTGAAGTTATTTTGAAATACAAAGTTTTAATTTGGTATGGACATGCAGAAAAAATTTCTCTGTTCGCTCGATATGAAAAAATTTGAATCACACATACAGGGGTGTTTATAAATAGGTGGCAACTTCCATGATTTTCAAAAGCTCGTAACTCGATTTTTTCAAATGCAAACCCCTGTATTTTTTTATGTCATCGAATTCGTCTTTAAAAGAGCTTCATATTTTGTTAAGTATGTCCTATACCCAAAACTCATTCTTTTCGAGATATTCGACATTTTTTTTCAAATCGTTATTGAAGCAATAGAGTGCCGTGGAAATTGAAAAAACTGACTGTTCACTACGCTAATGTCAAAAACTTGTCATTTATGTTTTGAATTATTGCATTTCCACAATGAATATTACTTTACAAGAGCAAATTGATATGGTTTATTCACCATTTCGTGTATTTAATTACTAATAGTAATACAATTTTGTTTTATTATAAATTAATATTATATTGTACTCACATAATCTGTGATTTAAATTGATAATTAAAAAAAAAAACACTTGATTTAAATCAATGATTTTTTTTAAAAAATCACTTGATTTAAATCAATTGATTTAATTCTGCTCAACCCTGCATAAAAGAAGATTGTACGTAAAAGAACTGGGTATACTACTAATAACTCCGTATATTGAAAATAGAAATTATAAAAAATATCCAAGCAGTGGACTTGCATATTCCTGACACAAGTGGTAGGAAAACTCAATCAAATAAACGTGCAAGATGTAAATTTTGCCCTTCTAGTTGTAACAATGAAACCGTTGTGACATGTGCGAAGTGCAACAAACATATTTGTAAATATCATGTTACCTATTTTTGCCCTAGCTGTCAGAAGTAATACTTTTTATATTATATAACACTTGTTTAATAAAAATAAAACATTAACTCGTTAAATGCCATTGGTTTTTTATATTTTACACTCGCACCCCAGGAGGTTTGTTCAAACAATATTGCTTTAACATGATAAATATATAAAGGCTGTGAATTTATACCTATCCTGCAAAGGTGTATTATTTTTTGAGAGAGTTATTTAATTTTTATTTATTTAGTCATGAGTCCTTCTACTGTTAGGTGTAGGACTGTTGAGTTGTGTAGTGCTGACTTTTTTCCATTTTTTCTGAATTGTGCTAGCTTTTTTATGTCTTTCCACTTGATGTTTCTATCCGTTGCTGCTTTTTTAACGTTATCTTGGCAGGTTTTTCTTGGTCTACCTCTTTTGTTTTTTCCCTATGTTCTTGCTTCGGAAGCTTCTCTAGTTACCTTTATTCTTTCATCCTGTGTGACCCAACCATCCCAGCTGTCTTTCTTGTATTTTTGTTTCAACTGATTTTATCTTTAATTGTTCTCTAAATGTTACACTTCTGATTCTACCTTTTCTTGTTTTTCCTTGGATGTTTCCTAGAAATCTTGCCAATTTTTATTGCTGAAGTAACGCGGGTCGTCCTCCCCATTAATGCAAGAAATTAGAAAGTATTCAAATTTTGAGACGAAAGTTTTGAAGCTGTTATTGCATTTTTACCAGAAATTAAAAAAAAGATTTTAAGTTAGGTCCATTTGTATTGTAAATAAACGAAAAACCACTAAATAATCAAACAATCAAATTTTTCTTTAAAACAAAGAAAATTAACTCGTAAATATACAGGTGATTGCTAAATTAAATATATATTATTATAGCTGTCGTTTTCTATTCGCTTTTGCTTTCGCCAAAGCTCAAGTGTTAAGGGGTTTTTGACATTGAGTCCGTCATTATACGTCACGTCAACTTAAAGGCAACAAGCATCTAGGCGCGAAGCGTTAACGGCTAGCGACGCAACGTATGGTTTCTCTCACCAAATGCGTTGATTTTCCGTCACTTCGCATTATATCGTCAACATTTTTCCAACAAGAAGATCAAAGAACTTTAAGCAGCCTATTTATTATAAAAAAAAAAACTCCTCACAGATGGCGAACTCATCCTTTATATAAAAAACGCAAAAAACCGAGAGAGCTTAAAAGCCATGTAAAAAATTGGAAACTTTTCTCGATTGCTTTTCTATACATATTACTAAACATCTTTTTTTTATTGACTCGAACAAAGTTTTACTGGATCTTTTAAGGTTGGCTGTTTTTATAAAGAACTTAACAGACCACCGATTTTTCATGCGGAAACCCTGTCTCAAAAGTAGCACACCTCACAGTACGTTTGATGGGCGTATAAATGAAGGGGATTAATTTTGTTTCGAAAATCACCACCATAAATATCCCGAACGCAACTGTCCTGTTCTAATTACCTTTGTACACGTGACAAAATGATAAACTACCAAATTATATCTTCCTTAGCGTTCACACTTTGCTTAATTAAAGTTGGAAAATAGTGGAACTATTATGCATTTTCAAGATTACAATGAAAAACCAGAAGTACACGATTTTACCTGTAAACTCGAATTTCCTGGCATTTGAAATTCGTGTAACAATTTCAGAGCACCGCAATGTTTTAAAACACTTGCTTTGTTTTTGCGTAAACTTTTTAGCTGTAAACTCGTGAAAAGTTGGTTGGGTCTGGGTGATATGAATAAAAATGAGTTCATACTTTATTCTCAAAAAATTGGAGTAAGTGCTCCAAGTCGTAATAATAAAAATTAGAAGCGGATGCTCAGGTTGAGCACATACTCTTATATACAATTTTTCGTGAGTATGTTCTCACAATTCGTATGAATAAAACAAGTTTATGCTTTCTGAAGGCGAGTTCCTACTCAATATATTTGGAGTCTGGTTCTTAACAGACTCAGTCGTATTTTGAAAAGATAGTTATGACTGAATTTATATTAAATTTGCGTTTTAAAAAATATTACAAACCAAGAAAGAGTACGTGCAATCGTGACTTTAAAGCCATATATAGATTTTCTGAAGAGAATGTGCAATGGATAGCAAAACATTTTTTAAATGTAGAATCAGGAGAAAGCTGAGGTGGTGCGATAACCAAGATGGATAAAATTAAAATATTTTTAAAATATTTGGGAGATCCTGGATTTCAAGCAGGAGTCGGAGAAGATGTTGGTGTGCATTAAATTTCAGTACCTATCAAAAGTTGTACAAGAAGTAGGGGATTAGATAATTGAAAAAAGTGGCCAATGGATAAAATTTCCCCAGAACGTTGCAGATATAATGCAAGCCAAGCATAATTGGCAATCACGTTATAATTTGCCATGCGTCGTCGGTTTCATTGATTGCACACACGTAAGAACTAAAAAAAAAAACATCGCTACACGGAGATGAATACATTCATCGAAAAGGATATCCTAGCATTAATGTGCAAGCGACGTGTAACGCAGATGAGTGGTTTAAAAGTGTAGACGCCTCATGGCCAGGTTCTGTCCACGACTCAAGGATTTGGAGCAATTCGGAAATTTATAATATTGCAAGAAATACTTTTGAAAATAGCCAAACATTACTTTTAAAAGATGAGGGATATGCTATCCCGCCATGGCTGATGGTTCCTTTTAGAAACCCGAATACACCTCAAGAACACGCCTGTAACAACCTGTTTACAAAAGAACGGGTAATAATTGAAAGATGTTTTGACCAGTTATATATATATAATAACAACGATTTCCGATTCTACAATATAAAGTCCGAGTTTCCACTGAAAAAGTCCCAAAACTTATTGCGAGCTGTTTCGTTCTGTATAATATAGCAAAATATTTAAACGTTGAACTAGACTTAACAGAGCTTTAACTAGTCGATATTCCAGTTCAGCATATGGCAGAGGACGAGGACAAAAATACTAAAAACTGGCCTCCCATTGTTTTTTAATGATATCAATAGCTTGAGATTTTGATTACCTTGCAGCAGGTATTTGTGACTTCGAAAACACAATGGAAAATCACGCAAAATCTTGACAAGTGCCATTTAAGAAACATTGTTTTTATTAATTTCTTCTTCACTATCACTCATGATGATTTATTGATTGACACTAGTAGATAATACGTGTAAGCAAAACTGAGGACCATTTGCTAGTCAAAATTTGTGTAGAATTCATCATAACAAACGTGTGTTTGTACCGATATAAGAGTATATACTCAAATTAACAGGAGCATTTACATCTCGAAGTTAGCTCGTTTTTATTCTTACGAAACTGAGCATAAACTCTTACTTTATGCTCATGCTCAGAGTACATACTTAGAGTTTAAACTCTTGTTTTATTCATACCACCCAATGTAATATAATCCCGGAATAGCAAAAACGTTAATTGGTAAACCGTCAGAAAATAGAGCAAAGTGTTTGTTTTAATACAACAATAACAGTGATGTTTATTTAGCGTTTGGCTAATTATTTTACAGAAATAACTTACGTATGTATATAAATATTATCATTAATACTATCCGTAAGCCTATTCTACAAGCTGTGTCAAGGCGATGGCTCTTTATTCTCTCCTGCTAGTCGCTTTCTTTCTGACTTGGGTTTTATATCAAATCGTTTTCGTTGGTATGTTCGCTATCTCAATATTTCATCTTTTCCTGGGTCGTTCGCAACTTTTTCTTCTACCATTTCCCATTTCACTTTCACTGTCTTTTCATCTTTCATTCGTATTACATGTCCGAACCACCTCAGTTGGTGCTCTTCAAATTGTCCCATTACGCTTTTTATTTTTAGTGTATTTTTTATTCCTTCACAAAGACCCAATCTTAGGTTGATCTTCTTGTTCTGAATCCTGATTGTATATCTCCCATAATTGTTTCTGTTTTTGCTCTGATTTTTTCTTTAATTGCACTTTTATATATTTTTTTGCTGCACGTATTAGTGGCAAACTTCTAAAGTTGTTACAATTGGTGCAGTCCCCTTTTTTTAAGTTTTGGTATCAAAACTGCCTTTCTCCAATCTTTTAGTATTTCTTTTTTTTTCACACTATTGGATCATTTCGTGCATCAGTTTAATTCCTTCATCTTTTATCCATTTCATTATTTCTGGTTTGGTATCGTCAACTCTTGGTTTCTTTCCTACTTTGTGTTGCTTTTTTTTAATGACTTGTTCTTCTTTATATCCTATGTTTGTATTTTGTGTGTCATTGTTCTGGGGTAAATCATAGTCCTGGGTGTTTTTTTTTTTAGTACTTTCTCCTAGCAATTTCATGAAATACTCGCATGTATATATATGGCTTTAAAACGTCTTCCATATAAAACTATTGAGCTTTTGTCTAAACCTTACAACATTAAATTCATTTTTAAATTCGCGTGATGGACCATAATAAACTTTCCATCGCGTATAAAATAGAGAAAGAAGCTTAAGTGTAGTTTCGTTTCCTGAATAACAATTTAAAGTCTTCAGAGTTTCTAGTTAGATAATTGTGAATCTTAGAATTTTGGGTTGTAAAATTTAAAAAAAAAATTAAATCAGGTTATTTATAAAAAATTAAAATGATCATACCACAATTTATTCGCTGTTTAATACTAACTTATTGTAAAGTATTTATCATTATGGAGTACCTGGAACACTGTAAAATAATTCTCATAACGCTATTTCGCAGTTTTAGGAGTTGGTTTCAGTTTTTGTATTTGCCAGAAATTAAACACTAGAGCAGTATTTAAAACGGAGTGCTATGACACTTTTGTGTATAAGAATGTTGGTAAAATCTAGAAGTTTACTAGTTAATGTCAAGGGATAAAATCGTATGAGATAATCGAAATGAAAATTAGAAGTGGAACAGCAACCAGTAAACTTTATTAGTTTATTATCTGCACTCTTTATCAAAACTCTAGCACTAACAAAACTCGAGCCCAGTGGCAATAAAAAGTGAAAATAACAAAACAATATGATTTAAAATAATATGATTTAAAACATTGCATAAAAAACAATATCAAAAAAGCTGTTTAGAAAAGTTATGGTTTTGAGACTTCGTTGTTTCTCTACAAACAGTTGCACATTGCTTAAGTCTTAATCTAGTAAAAAAATTTGCGACTTAGCCAATTTTAACCTTACTTTTATCTTTCATGAGGAACATTCCTTTATTTCATAAAAGCGAGCTAACCCGTCCATATACAAAAGTTTAGTGACAACGAGGTTGCAAGTTAAACATTTATATATACAAATATAACTCCAAGGGAAAATGGCTTCCATTAACTTGAAATTATCGCACATTTTATGGTGCACTTTGGCTGGCCATCCACATACTATCAACCACAACTACAATACATGTTATGGGGTTGTGTTTCTCAGTTTATCCACCACTAAAGGTCAGTTTCATCACAGGGCCTTAGAGTAGAGGTATAACGCTTTCAGACGTAAATACCTACAGTACAAATTCTACCTTGAGGTGTATTCTATTTGCAACGCTGGTTTAAAGTTTGTTATGAAATTCACTGTAATGAACATTTGCACAAAAGCGAACTGTTACCAAGAGCAAACGGCTATAAAGAGGTGAATTTTAGTGTTCAAAGGAAAACGTATAGTTTATTTGATAATGTGCTTGATTGCCAGTGCGTTTAACTTCATATTTAGAAACCTTTGAAAAGGGAATATTGCAGTCAACTTGTTTGGTCTGTTTAATTAATATTAGTTCATAGTTTCATGCAAATCTATTTTTTTTTAAGTCCAAACTTTAGCAAATATTTTTCAATCTCAATCATTTCAGTTTTTTTCCATGTAATTACCACATATTCTAAAACAATAAAGTTTGCTTTTTGTTGATATACTTTTTGTTCGCTAAAGCTTATTGCTTTTTTATTATTCCTGGCACTGGATGCAAAAAACATTGGTCATACTTGTGGTAAAATTAATTTTTGCTAAAGGGAACGCCGTATTTTAAAATAGGGCTCCTTTGATATGAAATGGTTGAGAACCCTTGTGTTAGGATAATTTGTATGCAGTTGTGAATGCTGTGTTTTGCATGCAGTATCTTTTAAACAAATTTTTACTATTAATAACATAATGATCAAATGGTTCGTTTGACACAGCCTCTCTCTGCTCGCTGATAAGAAATTCTATATTACTCGTGTCGTCTGCAACAGATTAATTTCAGCTTTTTGAATTTAATTTCGCAAATGTGCGTATATCTAGTAATGGAGCACTGTCAACTAATGTACGTTATCATAATTAGATGCGTTGTACATTCAGGAGCAAACAACTAAATAACGCCAGATACGAAATTATCTGTAATGTTATATTATTGCTGAAACAAAGGAACGAGGGGAAAACATATATCCGAAGCTACGCCCTCGCATTGAAACAGGATTAAAACATTAGTGCTTACCCTTTTGCCAGAGGGCGCGTTCGTCACTGCTGACAGTAGTAGGGTTGGCAAATGTAGTCCGTTGCATTCTTGATCCTTGACGGGATTGTTTTCTGAAAAATTTGTTCTAAATGTAGTAGTCGTTTTTTTTTTGTATCATCATCTGTCCAGCCTTCACTCAATTTGATATTGCTCAACAAACAATTTTGTTATTAATTGCGAAAAGGTTTTTTTAACGCAATAAAACAAGCTATTCAGAACTTAAATTTTTAATTACGGCACAAAATGTATACAGCACAATTTCTATTTAGTGTGAAGTTAAAGATAAATGAATAAACAGGGTGTAAATTATAAAAAATTAGCCACAAAGCCAAATAAAAATGTATTATCAGTTAATCAATTGGTCTTCTCAATAATTGGCAACTACTTCATCATTGTTTATATTCATAACTCTGTAAGAATACTATACTTGAAACACGTGCATTAAAACTAATGAAAATGACTCTAACCGTACAGCCTGCATGTATAGTAAGTGAGTCCTAACGCACGGTAAGCAAAAACCACGGTTTTTTAAAAAAATGATCAAAATAGACTCACGTCAAACACTTCCTGCATGCTTAGTAAGTGAGTTATAATGCACGGTAAGCAAAACGCACACTTGTCTAGAAATGTCAAAGTAGGCTTACGTCAAAATTGACAAAACAACGAAATAACATGTGTGTATTAGCCAAAAAGCCGTTAAAATCGTAGGTATTATGTGATCGTAGAAAAAGTAAGCTACATACCACGAGTTGTAAAGCAATTACGCAATTGCTCCTTGCGTATCCTTTCCACTCGTGCTTCTTACAACTTTTGTTATGTAATATACTATTGTAATAGACTCGACAAATTATTTAAACACGTGCAGGATGTTCCTGCAGCAGTAATATATGAAAACGATCCATTTAGCAGACAAAAATCACTTGTTTTCTCAAGCTAAACGAAAACTACGCTGTATGTTGTAACCTATGGTTTTGTGCTATGTAGAAAAATGCATGTTTAACCCATAAAAATCGAAAGTTATAAGAAGTGCAGAAAAATTTTACTTGCACGGCAAGTTTATTATGGTTGGTCGTATTTTCAAACACGCTATAAATTAAAAAGTATGTGACAGTATGGCAGTATTTGAAATTGGTGACAGAATTATGGGGAGTAGGACTTATGAGCATCGAACACTTAAAGTCAGATCTTATATCCTTCAGAATTTATGTGGTAACATGTCTTAAATTTATGTGCACGATGTTAAGGTAAAGAGATTTAAATTTTCCAAAAATATGGGTACGTACTGAAATATATTTATTTACATAAAAGTACGGACATTTTTAACATTCACGTTTTTTTAACTTTTTTCGTAACAGTTTGAATAATTTTTATGTAGTAGGGCCTCGTTTATCGCGTTTTTCACAAACTTTGCACCATTTTACTTGCAAAGGATGCGCGAATTGGTAAATGGAAGAAAATCGATTTTATCTCTGACGGTTTCATGGCCAACGCGATCGCAAAAATTACTTTTTTTTTTCACTTTCCAGTTTTCCTCCTACTTTTCCGAAGGAAATGGCCAGTGGCACGTATTAACTCTGTAAAACATTTAGTTTTGATGTTCTTGATGCAATAAACAGAGCCTTGAACAGATACTAGCGACAACATATCGTGACCTAACCTAACAATATAAGAGTTAGAAAAATTTAACGATAAACCGTATGGTTGCTTATCCAGTTCTAGAAATTGCAGTATTTTTTTAAATTTCTAATACAGGGTGTGTAAAAATTGGCGAAAGCGCTACACGTGGCGATGTTCTTCGTAAAATTCTAAGTCGAAAATCTTGATACGAAAAATGTTGTACCATGCATGCTGTGTCTGCAAGAGGTCCTCAAAGTTTTGACATTTAGTCCTTTAATAAGCGTTATTATTTAATACTTGCAAATGAAAAAGCTGCAATTTGGAATAAAAATAAATTTCGAATAGTATTTTTTCCTAGATATTGTGTTTTTACTGTCAAAAATTGGTGTTGAAAATATGTTAATCACTGATTTGAATGAAAATTATACACATGGCAACATTGTCATTAGCTGTCATCTCTGTTTGTCTCGTAATTATTTCTAGTTTGTGTTTTACGATACCCAAAAGTTTGCAGCTATGTTTACGAACTGAAGGCTTTCAGTTCGAACAAAAATTGTAAATATTTAAGTAAAAATTGCTGATAAAAAAATGTCCAAACGCAAATCAATGTATGCAATGTTGCCAATTTTTTTCTTCTTTAAATGGTTCCTGAGGCCATAGGAAGCATGGTACAACATTTTTGTTTCAAGATTTTCGACTTAGAATTTTACGAAGAACATCGTCACGTGTAGCGCTTCCGCCAATTTATACACACCCTGTATACGAACATACTTTAATGAATTTTTTTTAAAATTTTAAATTAAGTGCAATTTTACGATTAGGTACAAAATTGCTAATTTTTTTTCTTTAAAAAAGGCATTCGGTTTGTATGAGGCGCCGTTTGTGTCAAAAAGAAATTTGCAAAATAAATAACATTTCGTACATAAATATACAAATATAAAAATATTTAGTCAATTTCACATTTAAATTTTTTTTTTTTTGACATCGGTTATAATTTATCAAGAAAATATTTTTATATATTTTGTGTACATTCCACATTTATATTTTTTTAATTTTTTTTTTTTTTTTGATACCTTTGGTTAATAATTTATTTTTCAAGAAAATATTTTTATTTATTTGCACACCAAAAAATTTTTTTTTTTCACTGCAATTATGTACGCTATTATACAACAGATGGCGCGCCACTCAACATTTGTGTTTAATTATGAACTGCTGCTTGTTCAATTATATTAAATGTTAATAAGCTTCTTCTATACCTATAGTGTGCTTCTGGAAATACCTAATATTTTAGAAATAATTGTCCATTTTAAACGAGATTTCCTAAGGAAGGTAATTTGTTCTGCTTATGCAGGCAGCTGTGGTCTTCCAGTTGACATGCTGTGAAAAAAATAGTTACAATTACCTTAAAAAATTGCAAAGAGTATACGTATAAGTACTTACTTTAAACTGGAAGTCGCAAACGTCAAATATAGTTAATTTGCTTCGCAGCAGTTCAAAATTAAACACAAATGTTGGGTAGCGCGCCATCTGTTGTATAATAGCGTACACAATTGCAGTGAAAAAAAAAAATTTTTGGTGTGCAAATAAATAAAATTATTTTCTTGAAAAATAAATTATTAACCAAAGGTATCAAAAAAAAATAAATTAAAAAAATATAAATGTGGAATGTACACGAAATAAATAAAAATATTTTCTTGATAAATAAATTATTACCGATATCAAAAAAAAAAAAAAATTCAATGTGAAATTGACTAAATATTTTTATATTTGTATATTTATGTACGAAATGTTATTTATTTTGCAAATTTCTTTTTGACACAAACGGCGCCTCATAGGTTTGAGTGATATAAGAAATTAATATTGAAAATTATTTTGCACCATCTGCTATCACATAGATGAGCTTTTATCATATTCAAATCATGTTCCTCAAAAAAATAATTTTCAGTGAGTTTTTCAGTCTCCTAAATTAATAATACTTATTTATAATTAACTTTAACATTCTAATTTATTTTACCATTCTACTATTCTTTCTAACAATCAACAGAGGTTATTACAAATTTAATAGGAGTCGGATGGTTCCCTCACTTATCTTATAAATTCATTAAACCCATCAATGTTATTATAGATTTATTGACATTAAATCAGCATTGTATTATTCATACATCACCATCATCGTTAATGTACTCTCTAACCCTGCCAATATTCAACAATCAATCATTAAATTCAATTACGTTTTGCATAAAACACTTTCACCCTGACTGAGAAGCATAAATAATAATAATCAAAAACAAGAATATCACTTAAACGAAGATGTTTTAAGCGAAAACGACGAAATTATATTTGGCGTCTTTATCTTAACTGGCAAATCAGTATCAAGTTTAACAGAGATAGATGTTTTTGAACAGGAAGGTTTTAACTTTGAATAACTGCATACATTTGCATGTTGATGTTGATACGATGGTGTATGGGAACACGGGTTCGGAAATTGAAATTTTGACAAGTGTATTTATCTTCTGGTGGTGGCCCGAGTCGCCCCTCATTCATCACGCTAGCACCCGTGTGCGTAGTAACCGAGAATCACTGTTTTATTTGAAATTATCTGTATTGAAACGTGCTGGGTGTGTTAAAGAACCGACATTTATTGGACCGGCAGCAGAAAAAAAATAGATTCACCGACATTCGTGTCCACAAACGTTTTCTTTCAAGGCGTATCTGACACCAATTTGTGTGTTGTATCAAAGCAATAAAAAATTACATATACAGGGTCCACCTGGTACGTATTTTCTTTGTATATGGTTTATTATGCAAAATAGAAAAACAGTTTTAAAACAAAATTTGTTGGAGATCCTGTGCTTCATAACCTAAGTTTTCAGCTATACCGAGTGTTTAGTTGCTGCGCACCGATGTGTAACTTTTTTACTTTATAGCAAAACCCTGTATAATTTTCACTTTTTACATTCCAAATTACCGACTAGAATGGCAAGCAGCATATATAAGCAATCTGTACAAGAAAGGAGATCACACGTAATGCAAAAAATGCAGAGAAATAAGTGTGACGAATTCTCTAAGTAGGATCTACGGGAGAATAATTAAAAGTAAAATTGAAATAAATTTGGATGAAGACGAAGAACAATGAGGGTTCCGACAAGGACGCTCTTGCATAGACAATATTTTCAGTCTAAAGCAAGTTATTAAAAACGAAAAGCTTATAATTTAAAAACACATGTGGTTTTTGTGGATTTGCCCCTGGTTGCCCCTGGTTGGGCTATTGGAAATTATGAAAATTAGAGGCATTAGTTATACGCTGATACAGGCAGTAAAGAAATGGTACAGTGATACGTCCAGCTACGTGAAGGTGGGATATATAATATCGAATAAAGTTGCAGTAACGAAGGATCTCCGTCAAGGTTGTTGCAAAGCACCCACTTTATTTAAGATATACAGGGTGTCCCGATTATACACCGCCAAAAAGTAGGTGCATATTCCTGAGTGAAAATGATGACCATTTGTCAAATATTTTGTTATCCGAAAATGCTTCCTTTCAAAGTTGCAAGAAAAAAAAAATCAAAAAATCGATTACGTCCTAGCCGTTTAAGCTAGAGCTATCAAACTTGGCCTAATTGTTTAGATGTTTCCCATTGACTTTGTGGGATAATTAGAATGAAAACACGTAATTGGAAGTATGATTTATAGTCGGGTCATCCGCTTACCATCTTCAGAATTTTTTTCTCTGGAATAAAATTGAAAATGTCATTCGTCCATAAGAAAGTACGACTTAAGAGGAAAAAATTCGTCCTTCTTTGTTTTTTGCTGTAAACGTAGCCGTTTTCGAGAAAATTAGCGCTAAAGCAGAATCGACAAACTCTGTTTAAACACCTAAAATATTATTTTTACTAAACTTAGTTGACTAATGACATGCTTAACTTAAAGCTTGTTCATAAGTCGTTTAGAATATACAAGTTTGTGTATGACATTTTTAAAAAAAGGTTAGGTTATGAACCAGCCTTAAGTCAAGCATGACATTAGCCAAATAAGTTTAGTAAAAAAAATATTTGAGATGTATAAACAGAGTTTGTCGATGCATCTTTAGCGCTAATTTTCTCGAAATTTTATTTAGGTTCTAAACAATCATTGTAGGCAGAAATTAGCAAAGACATACCTTGTGGGACACCTTATATTTACAATCACACTTATTCTGATTCATTTTATAGGTACTATTCTAGACTTATAGCGTGGAATAGTTTTGATTGAATTTATTACCAAAGCTGATATAAACAATACAAATCACTGCATGAGAACATCATCTGTACATGATAAAAGCGATAAAATTTAACGCTGCCATTCATATACCTTGCTTTTTTGTTTTCCATTGATATGGAAGCCTTTTTATTATAAAAAAGGAATATGAGATTTTTTGTTCAATTAATCTTTTTTGCGAGAATTTTTACATTGTGTTGGAAAACAATTGAGAACAGTTTGTCATTCAATTGTCTTTTTTACTCGAAACTGGTAAACAGCAGTAACGGATTCCGCAATTTTGATGTAACGATCAATCTTTGCTAACCCAACAAAAATTTTAACTTTACTATTTCAATTGGATATTTATTATTATCGCAATTAGAGTTTATACTTCACCTTCATTTTCTATTCCTGTAATACTGGGTATTGCATTATGCTACTGCATTGACCTAATGACAAAAGTAGTTGTTTTAAAACAAACTCTATTAATAGTAAGGTGACCAACCGTCCTCCTTTAGGGAGGACAGTCCTCCTTTTTTCACTTCTGTCCTCCCTTGAAAAGTGTCCTCTTTTTTGCCCTCCTTTTTGTCCTTTTCGATATTTGAAGACTAAAATCTGTAAATCTCCAAAAAAAAATACTAGGAATAGGCTGTAATGTTCATATTTTGTCAAATGCAATCAACACGGCGTCATGTGCCATGCCAATTGCTGTAGAATTAATAATAACTACAATTTATTTGTATTTTAGTCGTTTTACCGTTCGCGTGGCTACTTTAAAACAATTTTGTGAAGAAGCGAATGTTGAATACAAAAAACACCTGCTATAGAGCGTGTTCTACAATTATTCGAGCCTCTTCGCTTACATTTTTTGAGTTTAGACAAATGTCCTAAAATCCTGGAGTCGTTTTTCAATAATGAAATATCTGAGATATTAATGTATTTTGTACATAATCAAGCATCTATTTTTCACAAAACGATTCAAAAGATTGAAGGTGAACACATTTCAGCTGCAGTAGTTAGCCTTATTTTGAATGACTTTATCCTTCAATATAAATCTCGATTTGAAGAAAAATTTCTTCCTTTAATTATAAAAAGAAAATTATCAGACTTAAAGGAATCAAATCCAGGCATAACGAAAAAGTTTATCAAAGAAGTGCAGAATTTTTACCAAACATGTTTTCAATATATCGAAGAATGGTCTAAAACAAACCTCAAATAACAGTTTTCAATGGTGTTTTTTGGCTTCATCGCCAGTATGTTGGACAGATATTGAATCTTGTGTGGAGTTTTTATCTAAAGAATTGCCAGATATTGAAATAGACGACAATTGTCTCTTTGAAGCAATAAGAAGACTGAATGTATATTTAAATTCTGAAAAATTAATACAATGGGAAAATCAACACGTTGAAATTGATAAAAGATGGGTAGAAATATTCAGCCATTTCAAAAATGGACATATTCCATGTGAAAATTTATTTATTCTTGTTCAATTTGTGTTGTGCTGCCCTGGAACTAATGCAGCAGTTGAAAGAGTTTTTTCAATTGCTAATGATTTTTGGACAAGTGAGAAATCGAGATTGAATGTTGATACTCTAGCTGCAGCACTCGCCGTAAAATTCAATATGAAAGACATTTCTTGTTCAGATATTTCCAATATATTGTTAGAAGATAATACACTGCTAAAAAATATTCATTCAATGGAGAAGTTCTCCTTTAAATAGTTATAGGCATGTAAGCATAAAATTTCATGTTAGTGTTAGTTACAAATGTTTTTATTAAGCATTTATCATATTATAATGTTTGCAATGCACAAAATGTGTCTTTTATTTATTTACTTTTTTTTGCTCTTTAATTTGTGTCCTCCTTTTCATTGTAAGAAAGTTGGTCACCTTATTAACAGTGCAATTGCATTACATAACTGCAATCAATATAAACCCATAAAACATGCACGCAGCATTTCGTTTATTAAATAATGCAGATAAGTCTATAAAAAGTTCGTTAACAGTTTAAATTATAATTTAACATGCAAACATTCGTATAATTTTGGGATCTCCCTCAATATAAAAAATAGATATTTGGTTAAATGAGCAATATATTACATAAAATAGAGCTCAATTGGTAGCCACATTTAAATCTTTTAAAATAATAGCTAGGTAGCTCGTTAAAAGCGAAAAAATATTGCATTTTTTAATTTCATTTAATATAATTTATTATTTCTAGCTATTTATTAAAAATCAAAATTGTATGCCATGCTATTATTTCATTTGCCTAATGAACTGAATGTATTAATCTTTCCTTAGCACATTTGCAGACGAAGATGTAACAATCAACTGATTTCTTAAAGACGTCACAATAAATATTTATTAGAACATATTTTTTTAGTAATGATATATCACTAGTAATAATAAATAAAAATTGCACCTTAATTAAAAAAAAAGTGTTTATAGCCAACTCAATAAAAAAGTTATTTATATTGGCATAGAAAAATTTATGAATTATTTACAAGTGATAATAAAAAGAGGAACAAATCATATCATTCCTGAGAGGAACTGTTTTGTCTTTGCAGTGTATTATAAAGTTAACTAATCCACTAATTTATTTAGCATGTTTTCAAAATGCACAAACATTCAAACATTGATACCTTCTTAAAACATTTAAATATCACTACAAATTGGATCTTATTAAATGTAGCTTATTGTCTATATTTTAAACATAAACAATTTTACACATAACAATGTTAGATTGTTGTACTACCTCGACACACTGGTAAAAGAGGTTACAGGATAATATAATATAATATACAGTGTGTCCAAAAGGTATGGAGTATGCTATACAGGGTTCTCGTTTTTCGAGGGCCACTATGGGGATCTCGTAAACGGTAAGAGTTACGACTTCGGTTAAATTAGGGCAAAGTTGTATATACAGGTGCTTAATAATTCGACGCAAACAGAACTTATCTAGCTGTTTTAGTTTTTGAGATATAGGAGAAAAAGCAAAAAAGTGAATTTTGGTTTTTTGCCCGTAACTTTTTCATTTGATGTCGAATTTAATTTCTGTAAAAACTTTTTCACAGTCACTTTTTGCAAGGAATCAAATTCCTCAATTATATTTTCCGTGCGACGTTTCGTTTTTTTAAAACCATCATCAGGTTAATTTTTTCTTATGGACGCTGTATCTGATTTTAACGCCAATTTGTAGAGCATTTTTTTCTGAATTCGGCAATGTATAACACTTAAGACTTTTTTGAAAGCGGATGTGGCACGCGACGTGTAGATGGATGTCCAGTGCTGTATGCTGGCTCCGGGGCCACACCCCGGAGCGGATAAGTTACACGCGACGTGTAGATGGTCTAGTGCTGTATGCTCGCTCCGGGAACCAGACTTCCCGGAGCGGATAAGTAACGCGACGTGTAGATGGATTAGTGCTGTAAGCTCGCTTCGGGAGCCAGACTTCCCGGAGCGGATAACACGCGACGTGTAATGTCTATTGCTGGATGCTCGCTCCAGAAGCCAGACTTCCCGGAGCGGATAAGTAACGCGACGTGTAGATGGATTAGTGCTGTATGCTTGCTCCGGGAGCCAGACTTCCCGGAGCGGACAAAACGCGACGTGTAGATGGATGTCGTGCTGTATGCTCCCTCCGGGAGCCAGACTTCCCGGAGCGGATAAGTAACACGCGACGTGTAGATGGTCTAGTGCTGTATGCTCGATCCGGGAGCCAGACTTCCCGGAGCGGATAACACGCGACGTGTAATGTCTATTGCTGTATGCTCGCTCCGGGAGCCAGACTTCCCGGAGCGGATAAGTAGCGACGTGTAGATGGATTAGTGCTGTATGCTGGCTCCGGGCACCAGACCCCGGAGTGGACAAGTAACACGCGACGTGTAGATGGATTAGTGCTGTATGCTCGCTCCGGGAGCCAGACTTCCCGGAGCGGATAACACACGATGTGTAGATGATGTCTAGTGATGTATGCTCGCTCCGGGAGCCAGATTTCCCGGAACGGATAACGCGACGTGTAGATGGATTCGTGCTGTATGCTGGCTCCGGGAGCCAGACATCCCGGATATAGGGGTATCGTGATTTAAAAAAATTCAATTGTTTTTCATTGCGCTTTTGTTACTCGAAAAAATAGAATTTAAATGTTGTCTTATGGTGGAAAACTAAGTACCAAACAACTTTTATTCAAAACATTTTTCCCTAAAATGCATATTTACTGAGATATATAGCATATTCCATACCTTTTGGACACACTGTATAGATTGCTGTACTTCCCTAATCAAATGGTACATGCATATACTTTTTTTTCTTTTATTTGGAAATGTACTGGTGTTTATCTACAAAAATTTATATCTTAGCTATATTTAAAGGTTGATATAAATATGTTTTTGTTTTATTTTAGTTGGATAGTTACAAACGCCAAATTACAAGTTCGCTCCTAGAGTTGTCTAGGACCTGCAAAAAGTTTATTTCCCAAAAGATTCATGTTTTAAACGAGCAAAGAAATCTCTTTCCAAGAAACGCTTTCTGTTACCACTACATCACAAACAAACTAAATGAAAACTATTGTATTCTGCGATACTGCCGACTTGTGAACCAATATGTGTCCTATCTACTGTGTATTAACAAATTACTTAAAAGAACAAAAATATTTTGGGGATTAAATTGCGACAAAACGAAAATAAAAATTGAGAAAGATAACACATTTCAAACTTTAGTTTCATGGTAGAATTTTAAAATGAATATTCGTCGACAGTCATCTCTTAAGCATATTAAAAGTATGGTAAAATTGAAATTTAAAGAGACGCTTAACCGGTCTGTTAGGATTTGCCTGTCAGATTTATTTTTGCTGCACACAGACGTAAAATCAAACGTCCATGGTTTTTGCATACTATCACGCCTATAATGCCGACGGTGTTGCAAAGTAAAATAGAAAATTACTAACTAATTAGAGCCTCATGTTTGCGTCTTATACTACTTAATTTTAAAAGCAGCTTAACTTTGATACTATAAATAATGTTACATCTTACACAAAGTTGTTGAGTAAAATTTAATTATTGCTGACTACTATATAAGCTAAAAGCAAACAAGAAAAATAATAAAGAATATTTGAATATAAACGGCTTAACGCTCAATTACTTTTTATGTTTATAAAAATTGCTGGAAAAAAAACTTGGAATTTTTCTGTAATTAACTTCAAAGTAAAAAACCATTTAAGTTCGAGAAAGCTAACTAAAAGGCATAAATGCATAAATAATATTAAGAGTTCTGGTTGCCGTTTGCGTTATGTTTTATGACTGATTTTATTACAAATTCTGAATAAAAAAGTGCTGCTTTTTTATCAATAAAAAAGCATGATAATGATGATGAATATGTAGTTATTTTCGAAACGTTGTATATTATTGTTCACTTGTGAACAAAAAATGCAATTAACTGAATGTTTGTCATATTATTGGTATATGCGTCAAAGCGAAGGCATTTTTAAATATTCTAATTATACAGGGTGTGTAAAAATTGGCGGAAGCGCTACACGTGGCGATGTTCTTCGTAAAATTCTAAGTCGAAAATCTTGAAACGAAAAATGTTGTACCATGCTTGCTGTGTCTGCAAGAGGTCCTCAAAGTTTTGACATTTAGTCCTTTAATAAGCGTTTTTATTTAATACTTGCAAATGAAAAAGCTGCAATTTGGAATAAAAATAAATTTCGAATAGTATTTTTTCCTAGATATTGTGTTCTTCCTTTAAAAAATTGGTGTTGAAAATATTTAAATCACTGATTTGAATGAAAATAATACACATGGCAACATTGTCATTAGCTGTCATCTCTGTTTTTCTCGTAATTATTTCTAGTTTGTGTTAGACGATACCTAAAAGTTTGCAGCTATGTAAAAATTGCTAATAAAAAAATGTCCAAACGCAAATCAATGTATGCAATGTTGCCAATTTTTTTTTCCTTTAAATGGTGCCTGAGGCCATAGGAAGCATGGTACAACATTTTCGTATTAAGATTTTCGACTTAGAATTTTACGAAGAATATCGCCACGTGTAGCGCTTCCTCCAATTTTTACACACCCTGTATAATGTAAACCATGAAATTAATTTAAAAAAATTTAAATAATAATGTTGCTTAAACTTAAATTAGTAATTAGTAAATCTAGTTTTTGTTATGATTGCCCCGTTGTTAAAAGTGTTACAAATACTCTAATTGCTAAAATAATTCTTAAATAGATCATTCAAAACCTTGAGAACTTTATAATTATATTTACGATAGGTCTATACTCTATAACTAGATAGCGTTTGCTATATTTAGACACGATGGCTAATTTGTTTTATCATGAAGAATCATAATGTAAACTAGTTTGTACAAATATTTGGGTGAAAAATTAATAACAATGAACTTTTTTTTTTGTGATCAATAATATTTTCTGTTTACAACTGCAATATTATTCGCCTGGTACCTCTATCCTCTACGAATAAGTACAGTTTTATGTGTACGTATAAATAACTAACAATTTTGTACGTTATAAAGACAGATCATGAAACAATGATATGAAAACACAGATGAATCAAGGCGACATTGCTAAAGCTTTAAACATCTGTCATATTTCATCTTTCATGACGCTGCGTGTGTGTGAGGTAGGTGTGTCCCCAGACAATTGTCCTAAGAGCATAAGTCTAGAGATTTTTATGTCGAGAGAGAATTTGTAGAGAAAACTGGAGTCGGCTGATTGGCTGTATAATAGGGTGGATCGAATTTTATTTTTTTATTTTTTTTTTCTGGCGGGGTGCGGAAAAGATGCTCTAGGGGAATACAATCAGAAGTTATGAAGACAATATTTTGATATTATTAGTGCAAGTACTGCCCCAAGCCTGCTGAATTTTGAAAAAAAATTGCTGAATGTAGGTTATAGTTTATGCCCAATAAAAGTATTCAAGGTTAGGCTACAAAATTTTTATAACTTTTTTGGACAATTAAAAGAATAAGAAAATAGAACAGAATGTAAAATCACACAAAAACAGTTTTAAAAAAAATGAAGATCACTCCAAAATTAAGCTAATAACTTGGTTTTGTAGTCTTACTTGGTATGATACGACAAGATTCTAATTTATTTCCGATCCGTCACCAATTTGACACATCTTTCAGTGATTTGTGTGTGGCAAGGAATCGAACAAAATTTAGGTAAAACATCAGTTCCGACTTTGTCCAGATTTGCGATGGCTTCGGAAATGATGCGAACAGTCAATTGGCAATTGTTTTTGCGTCACTAGATTTCATAGAAATATGGTCAATGTATTGTGAGCCAGGTTTTTTCAATAAACTAATGTGCTCTTCGAACACAACTTTTCTGCGATAGTCCTCATTGCTTTTCCTGCATGTCAGTATTTGCTTTTAAGGGCTTAGAATTTGAACCCTTAGTTTGAGACGTGGATCTTTGAGACTTTGATGTTTGGGAAGCTTCTTCATAAAAGTTTCGTTGCAATTTTTTGGAAATATTGGTTTCGTTTTTCCTTGTAGTCTCTCTATCTAAGGAACACATCATCATTTTTCTTTGACCTCGCTGGTCTAACAAGAATTCTCTTTCTTTAATGAGTATCTTTCGCGATTTGTCACAAGAACTAGCCTCGAACGAACTACATTTGCGTGGCAATATCAAACAGAGTCCTGGCGTCCATTTTGAACTTCTCCAATTTGTTTCTGTAGTTGTCACTATTCTTTCTACATTGATAGGGCTTTAGGATTGCACGGTATTTGTCATAATATGTTTTTATTCTCGCTAAGATTGTTCGATGCTCTACTGTAGGTAAGGACGCTCTTCTCCAGATTTGTTCTATGTCAGTAGTAACTATTTTACTAGTGTCTCTTACCAAATCCTGGAATCGTTTGCTAAGGTTTGGAGACGTAAATAAAATATTATATCATGCCTTCATGCGGCGGTAACAAACTATTCGGGAATTCTTTGCCAACATCAAATATAGGACAATTTGTATCACTGCTACGTTTGTACTTTTATTACAAAAAATCACACTATTAAATCTTAAATATTCGAAATCAGAACGAAACGTGATCTCTTCCTGAAAAAAAAAATTGAAACTATAAAGCGAAGGGATGCTAAATGACATATCCGCTGCACTACCCGCGCACCTGACAATAAAATTACTCGGAAAAGTAAGAAAACCGGTGTGTTACATTGTTATTTTAATAATTAAAAGCATAAACTGTGATAATGTTCCAAAAAGTCGTGAAATTCGTTGTTAAAAATAGAACAAAGACATTTTAATTTAAAGAAACTTTTTTTTTTGTGCAATCGTACTAGAAACAGCTGTTTGACGGACGCGTTACGAACCATAAAGTACTGCATTACCGGCCCTATCCTTAGCAACGGCCGTAAAAGTTACTTTTCAGGCCGTTACCCTTAGCAACGGCCTGAAAAGTAATTTTTACGGCCGTTGCTAAGGAGAGGGCCGGTAATGCAGTACACACGCCGTCATCTGTCAGTGACAGAATGTCACGTAGTTTCTAACCTATATTTTTGAAAAATACTACAAACTTAAATTGTTTTTAATTCTATCGCACAAAAAATGTAATATGCACCTCGGCCAAAACGTACTTTTTCGGCCTTGCCTGTTTGCAAACCAGACGCGGCCGAAAAAGTTACACTTTTTGGCCTTGATACATAAATAACTATTAAATTCTCGAAAACTTTGACGACTTTGGGGCAGTACTTCCAATTATTTTTTTAAAAAAATATTTTGCATGATTAATCAAAAGATACCAGGGCATCTATCGCGCACCCCCCGAAATCGAAATTCGAAAAAAAAAAATTCTCCCATATAAGAGCGATCCACCCTACTGTATAATTACAAAACAAAAATAGCGAAACAGATTTATTGGACGGCAAAAAATAATCAAATTTGGAGCAGATATCTTTAAAATATTATTTTTCGTTTTTGTTTGTTTGTAAAAGTAAAAGGTTGGCTGATTATTATATTATTTTTTAAATCCTCTCTTCTTGCTTGTACAGGAGGATCATTTTCAGTTTGCTCTAGATAAACAATTCCGTTCTTTATTCATAAAAATATAGACAATTGGGATCGAACAAACAGACTTTTTGTGGAAAAAAAAACTGAAATCAGTAATTGTACCTACTCGTCCTGCGAAATACATCGCAATTTATAATCTGTGGGACACGAACAAGGATTGGTAATTGGAACATGGTGGAACCTAATTGTCATTAGTTTTTTGTGTTATCCCTTCTATTGACCAACATAAAAGTAACATTGAACATACTACGCCTTTTTAATTATTTTATGCCCTCGCGAATTGCAGCTAATTTAGCAAAAATTCACGTTGTCACTGCAAACGAACCAGTAAATAAACCGTTTATTGTTGCGCTTTCATTTAAATACGTTAGGCACGAGTACAAAGTTAAATGCTAAGTAATTTCTTTGATCCTCGCTTGAAACAATGCTGCAGAATGGAGGCAGACAATTTATTGTATACACTCGTAAATGCAGTTTCATTTTGTTCTTCTTTTAAAGCCATTTAAAAATATATTTAATGTGACAATACGGCTTATTGCTGTGTTCCTGCGGATAGACACACAATGTACCCCCGGAGATATAATAGTAACGGCCAGCATTGATGCACAATTAAAATTGACTTTAAAGTCATTTAAAATTCCAGGCAGAACTTCAATTTGCATATTAAAGTACAGGTTTTGAAGTATCCACGTCTTTAACAAACTTTATTAGTGATTAAAGTGAATTTCATGATAATGATACTTGCATATTCGGCGAATTTGCTTAATTACCATCGTAAAGCCATTAAAATTATATTACGCGAGACGATGCGTTGTAAAGATATTGTTTTGATTGCGATGAACTGAAAATCGCCCCAGGATTTATACATTTTATATTCAGATGGTGTAAATGAATAAGATAAAATGGAAAAAAGCGTAATGATACATTTGTTTAATGATTTTACACACAATTGAGTATTTAAAAGCACACCATTGTACAAGTTAATCAAATATTTTTGTATGCAAGCACTTTGTTAATGCCCGGTTTCTCCGACACATCTTAAGATCTAGCTGAATCTTAAGTTCGCCTTAACGGTATAAAGTGTTGCACCAAGCAATTTTAAGAACATATCCGACTTGAGCTGAGCTCACATCTTGAGTCGCTGTTTACTAGAACTTGAGCTGGAGTACATAACCTAAAAGTATCTTGTATTTGCTTTGTTTGTAGTTAAGTATTTGTTTAAATTGTGGTTTAAGTTTAAATATGGACATTGACTTTATATATATGATAGATGATGCAGATGATGACTTGTACGACCCTGTAATTCCTCGAAAGCGATTTGTTCGCGCAAATCCATTTACGGATTTCGAATACGATCGATTTTTTATGCGTTTTCGCCTCACAAAAGAGTCAGTTATTGTGATCTTAGATCAAATTGAGCCTCAATTGGAGTATACAGGGTTTTTGAAATTCGAGTTTAAGCATGGGGATCTCGCGTATTATAATAGCTAGAGTATAGGTTTGAATTTGGCAAAGTTGCTAAATTTGGTGCTCATTAATAATCCAAAGAGAAATTGGAAATATCTCAAACAGTATCCGAGAAAATTAGGAAAAACTGGAAAATACGATTTTTAAAAATAGTTTATAACTCCTTTGGAGTTTGAAATATTTAAAATGTGTTAAAAAGTTGCCAAAGCAACTTTTTAAGCCGAATCGGATGGTGGTCACAAATTTTTCCTAGGTCGATTCGTTTTTGTTTTAGACAACCAACTTTGTGTGCCATGTGTGATACATCAATGGATTTAGAAAAATAAATGCTATTTGATAATGTAAATAGCAAAACTTGCGCCCATAAGCAAAAACAAAGTTGGTTGT
Organism: Elmis aenea; assembly: GCA_947652605.1. Taxonomy (NCBI): domain Eukaryota; kingdom Metazoa; phylum Arthropoda; class Insecta; order Coleoptera; family Elmidae; genus Elmis; species Elmis aenea. Next base: position 50,287,605 of record OX393580.1, on the reverse strand, counting down.
CATAAAACAAAAACGAATCGATCTAAGAAAAATTTCTGACTACCATCCGATTCGGCTTAAAAAGTTGCTTCGGCAATGTTTTTACACATTTCAAATATTTCATACTCCAACGGAGTTATAGACGATTTTCAAAAATCGTATTTTCCAGTTTTTCCCAATTTTTTCGGACCCCGTTTGAGATATTTCCAATTTCTCTTTGGATTATTAATGAGCACCAAATTTAGCAACTTTGCCAAATTTAAACCTATACTCTAGCTATTATAATAAGCGAGAACCCCATGCTTAAACTCGAATTACAAACACCCTGTATACATAATCTATTTATTTAATTTTCTTCCACCAAGCTAACTAATAATTGTTTTACCTCCATGGTATAACTTATTCTTTTTTTTCCGCCATTTCAACACAAAAATAATAAACACCGAACTGTAACTTTATATGTGACTAACAGCTGATAGCAACAACAAGATGTCACAGGGAGCCGTTTTAACAGCTGTGATGTAAATGGCCAATGAAAATTAGCCATTTCAAGCTGCCGCTAAAATGTGCCGACTTCTTGCAACGTTGCCAAACCGAGTTCTAACTTAGCTGAGATGTCTAACAGATTCCGGAATATGTTTTCTGTGCAACGCATTGGTATCTTGAGACGGTCTTAAATATAAGGCGGGCTTATATAAGTTCGATCTTGAGATGTGTCGGAGAAACCGGGCATAAATAACGCATGTCCCATAAGTTTTGACACAAATTTCAGAGGCCATAAAATGAGTAACAAGAAGAAAATATCAAGTTGCGATGGAACCAAAAATTTGTTTGACACCTTAACGTGAGAGGGTGAAACTGCTATATGCGCAACGTTGGTCTGTGTTTTGATTTAGTACCGGGCCCCTTATTCAGGTGGTGCTGGTAATTTTTTTTTAAATAAGCATAGATTTTCGCTAATATCTATTGAGCAGAAAATAACGCACCAAAAATGTATTGTGATTGGTTGCTAACACGGTGAAGCGAATATTTCACTTTAAAAGATACCTAGTGGCATTTACTTATTTTAATTCAGATACAATTTAAAAAATTACCTTCTACCATATTGTAATCAAAACATTTAACAAAAAGTTTAAAAACCGTGCAAAATTTAAATTACAAGGCCCAAATGGGAAACAAATTGAGCCTGAAGAATTACATACATTAGATATTTGTGTTTTCTTGGATACATTCTTTGATAGTATTAATGGTATTTTAGATGCTCTACAACTCAATAAAGAATTAAAATGACTTATATTAAAGCTGCGTTACACATAAACCTTGTTTACAAGTTTTTACAACAAGCTGTTTAAACTATGTAAGTTGGATAAAAAAGCAAAACCAGTATTAGTAAACTACATATTTTACATGGTTTTTAACTTATAAAATATATCATTTTTGAACTTGGGTACACAGCGTCTCCTGCTAGAGTATTTAATCAAGACCCAATAGATAATTTTTTTGGAAAAATAAATTGACCTTGATCTATCTTTGATCCTTATTTCAAAACATTGTTTGTTAATAACGTTGGAGCAGTACAATAAGCAGCTTATAACTGAGGACGATAAGTTGAAAATTTTGGAACTCTCAAAAAGTGCATCCTTTAAAACACAAAAGTACTTAGAACCAACTATCGGACAATTACCGAGCAACGTTTTCCTTGTATGAACCTTTCAAAAAGTGGAAGACCTAGACTCTTTACCAGAGCAAGAACGGAAAGACTGGTAAGAAGAGCGAAAAATACTCTTGGTACTTCAGGAAGAAAACTGGCACGACAATATCGAACATAAAAGAATACCTTATCGCGGGAACTGTCGCGAAATGGCCAAAAAATACCGAAAAAGAAGAAAAGTACCAAAATATACAGCCAACCAATTAGCCCAAATCCCGATATGCTGCCATGATAAGAAAGGGCACATTTTGCCAACAACCGGGTGATAATTATGGTTGACGAAAAGTACTTCACACTAAGCAACTCCGAAATGAAGAGAAATCATGGTTTTTATACTGACAATATTGCAGAGGTTCCTAATAATGTCAGATATAAACAAAACACCAAATTCGCAAGTAAGGTGTTGGTATGGTGCGCTATTTCCACAAGGAGTGTATCCAGGCCATATGTGGATCGGGTAAGAGGTGAAGACCTGGATACTCAAAGGTACATCGATAATTGTCTTACGAAATTGGTTCATTTTACTGAAGAAGAACACGCTGTGGACGATATTATGTTCTGGCCAGACCTTGCGTCCTGTCACTATGCAAGACAGACTCAAAATTAGCTAGCAGACCAAAACGTACCATTCGCTCAGGGCAACGACTAACCTCCTAACCTTCCCCAGGCTCGTCCCATAGAAGATTTTTGGGCTCCTTAATCTCGAAAAGTTTACGATGGAGGATGGAAGCCCAAAATGAGGAGGGACTTCGACGCAGAATATAGAGAAAAGTCCGAGAAATATAAATGCTGTCCAAAACCTAATGCTTGGTGTCAGCAGAGAGTTGCGTCTTGTGGAAGACCATGGTCCTCTTTGTTTAATTGAAGTTTTTAATTTTGTTGCTCATGAAACAGTTAATTACTATGTTATAAAAAATGTTATGTAGATGCATTTTTTTTACAAAACGAATTTTGTTGAAATTTGTGCCAAAACTTACGGGACAGATCATATCGCGAAAAACGTAGGGTTAAAGAAAAGGAGATATAACCTTTTTAAGTACGTAGTTTTACATCAGTGCAATAATATTTAAATTTGTGTACATTAGAGCCAGGAACGTACATATATGATGAATCATGTACTCCTAAAACATTCAGTAATAATCGTAAAAATGTTGTAAAAGTCTTAACGATCTATCTGTTACATGACGAACACTCTTCGTCTTAAGAACATAATTAAACAAGGTATTTGTGTAAAATTGTGGAACAAAGTTTGTAAACAAAAGTTTTGTCGATCAGGATCAACATAAATAACTTTTTGTTAAATGTAGTAACGCTGTACCGCAGAGTTCAAACAAAATGGTGAGACTTTTGCGGGAGTAAGTTTGGTCCATAAAATTTGCATTTCATTTGGTAAACTGTTTTTAAAACATTACCCAATGACGAAATAAAAATTCAATTTCGGCACCCCTTCTAAGATCTGCAAGCGTGCAGAACAGCTGATAATGCAGGGTGTCCCGAAATCACATGGAGAGGTTCATAGAAACACTTCGCTTCGAAAACTGCAGTTTTATAAAGAAAACTAAAAGTTTTATTTGACTTAAAATTGGGCTGGAATTTTAATAACAAGAGGTTGTAATTTTGCTTTGAACTGTTTGACTGCTATACATGTGTAGCTAGTAAGTACAGCTGGTGTTTCATTATTATACAGACAGATACAGAAGTAAAGAAGTTGTCTAATTAAATATAAAATTAGCATAAAACCATGACTTAAACGTTTTTGCAATAAATTTTTTTTAACGTGTAATACAAGGTGTTCCACAAGGTGTGCCTTTGCTAATTTTTGCATAAGCGAATGTTAAGGACCTAAACAAAACGTTTTTACTGGGGTGTCCCGGTTATAATGAACAGCATGGGGATCTCGTTAATGATAAGAGATACCGAGCTGGATAACTGGGCCAAAATGATCAATGATTTTAAAGCAACTGTTCCGTCAAAAAAAAGTTTTTGCGCTATTGATAAAAAACAAAACAGATCAGGTTCTTAATTTTTGCTCATAACTTGCTTGATTGAAATCACACTCAACATGTTTTTCGACATTATTGGGGCACTTTTTTGGGTAGATTTGAAATGTGTCAACAGAGTTTATCTCTCTTCATTTGTTTTTCTTTTTTTAACATCAACTTTCTTATTTTAAAATAACAAAAACAATTGAAGATAGTTAAAAAGAAGAAACTTTACAATTAAGATTATATAAATTAGACCCAACTTTTTGTTACATATACAGCGTCATTCAAAAAGTCTGCAACAAATGAGAAAACTTTTTATTATCGATTTCTCAGAAAATTTTATTCTTAATAAAAGTTGGTGCATGGTCTAAAACCAATGTTAAGATTTAAAAAAAATCAATAGAAAGTCGTAGGACACTAGATTTTAGCGATTTTTGAAATATTTGCAAGAGTAAAGTGCCCTTATTTTAAGAGATACAAAACAAATTTATGAGAAAAAGTTATTTAAAATCTCGAAGTAGGGCAAGATTTAAATTTATACGGTGAAATTCCAAATTTTAGTTTTTTTAAAGAAGTTTTAACGTTCACAAAGTCTGCAACAAGTGAAAAAATTCTTATTATCGATTTTGCAGAAAATGTTATTATTAATAAAAGTTGATGCATAATCTAAAGCCAATTCGAAGATTAAAAAAGTTTAATAAAAAGTCATATGACACTAGACTTTAGCGATTTTTGAAAATATTAGCAAAAATTAAGTGCTTAAAATTTCTTAAAAAATAAAAATTAGAAGTTGACCATCAAAATTTAAATCTAGCCTTATTTGGAGATTCTAAATAACTTTTTTTTATAAAATTGTTTTGTATCTCTTAAAATAAGGGACTTTTTCTTGAACTTTTTTTCATCTTAATATTAGTTTTAGACCATGCACCAACTCTTATTACGAATAAAATTTTCTGAGAAATAGATAATAAAAATGTTTCCCATTTGTTGCAGACATTTTGATTGACGCTGTATATGATCTACTCTGAATTATCCTAAAAAATAATAGAATGATTGGTTCTTTTAGGTAAACAGATAATAACATCAAAAATAATGCTAAAGAATTAGGCTACAGAACAAATAAATAAATTTAAATTCCTGGATTGTCAAATTTTATTGGCCGAATATGTTGAAATAGTTAAAAATTTGAAAATAATAACCATATCAGTGGAATTGTTTAAAAAACTGCAATCAATTTAAACAGCAAAAGTGTACTAAGCTTCTAAAAAACAAAACACTTAAACAGATCATTTCCCGAAGCGAACGTGGATCCATTTAATAAAGCAATAACTATAATTTAAATCTCCATTTCAGATAGAGTTTCAACGCAGTTTAATTTAAACTGTTTGCAAGCAGTACGGAAGTTGTTAATATCGTTAGAAGGAACTATCGTTTGAGCTTCCGTCTCACATGTGCATGTTTACCCTCGTGAATTACCTTTAAAGCTGCCATATCTTGCACCCCACATTCTTAACTGATTCCAGCATTATATGTGAAAGCTTCTGTCATCATATGATTACGGGAATGTAACCGGTGGGGCGTAGAGAAATACAGCACTAATATGTTTATCAGGCATGAATGTTTTCATACCAAATAAATATGTCAGACTTTTTTCACGCCTTGTCTGTTACTTTTATTAGAGAATTGTGAAGGGAAATCTTTTTTAGTCGCAACACATTATAAGATTGTTAGGGGAGTTTTTCTATCTTTTTTATATACGTATAAAAACTGTAATTTATTACGGACGTAATAAATTACACAAATAATGTAATTAAACAAGAAAAAAACAATCTGTTTAATCTAGAATTAAACAGAAATTGTAAATCTTTGCCGATAATCAAACTATATGAGGTTTTCTGCGATTTTATAAAACTTTGCGAAAACCTTTGTGTTTTAAGCAAATTAAAATAAGTTATGGCCACGTGATGCACATTAGTACCAAAGTAAAACTGTGTCACGGAAATTAAACTAAGGATATTATACACCGTAACCTATTTTTGACTCAAAGCATTAACAAAGTTTAGTAATTTAGGGATCTGATAAGTTCGAAATGATATGAAGAGAAAGCTTACAGAAAATACGCACGCAACTTGTATTATGTAAATTCTTTACTCAGCAATTAATAAATACTTATTATACAGAATGTGCGTGAGCCAATGATAATTTTCAACAGCTAAAATATTGTGTATTTTACACGTTAACGCTAAACCAGAGAGTTGGCCATTAATTTGGTCCATAAACATTTCAAAGCAGCGAATGAGATGGTCTCTTTCGTACTATGATTATTTGAATTAGCTTTAAACTTGCTTATTCAATTACAGGTAACTAAGTAAGTCTAACTAAATGTTTTCTTCTCAGTTATACAGGGTGTCCAAGATAATATTATCAGCGTGGGTATATCGCTTATTATAAGAGATACCGGTTTGCTTAAATTATATGAATTATTCTTAAGGATGAGATGAGCTACTATCAATTTTTAAAAGTGTAAAATTCCTAGTAGGTACTTCAGATGTTATAACAAAAAATATGAATATGTCGAATTCTTTTTTCTTTCATAACTGTTTTGTCTTAATCGTTAGATCGATTTTAATTGTACTTTCTCAAGGTACTTTGTATAGGATGTAACTGTTATTTTCAATTTCAATTTTTGATTTTCGTTCCGGCGAATCTTGAAACCAGATCTTCACTTTCACCTTTTTAAGATTCAAATTGTTCAGAAACTATAAGCCCAGGATAAGAGAGCACGTGTACAATTTTGTGAACATTTTCTAGAATTTTTCAATGCCAGTAAAAATCTACTGAATGAACTTATGTTGACCGATGAGGCTCATTTTCATTTATATGGATACGTAAGTAAGCAAAACTTCAGATACTGGGCGCTGCAAAATCCTTTGAGTTTGCATGAAAAACCTCTACACAGTCCCAAAGCTACCGTTTGCTGTGGAGTCACCACATCAGGAATACTTGATCCTTATTTGTTTGAACTGGATAATCAGACTGTAACGGTTATCTCTGATCGGTACGTGGATATGCTGCAAAAATATTCCTCATGCCTGAAGTAAGAAGACTCGGTTTAAACAATGTAATGTTCCAACAGGATGGTGCTACGGCCCATACAGCTCTTCAGTCGATTAACACTGCGCGAGATTTTTTAATAATAAGAAATCTTTATAATAAGAAATCTTTATTTAGCTTTCAGCTAATTTTAAATTTTTTTTTTACATTTACTTTTTTTTTTAAATTTATAAGTTCATTCCTTTGTTAAAGTTTTCTTTGTAATAAACTTCTGGTATCGCAACTACACACTGAAGTATAATACACTAAGGCATCAACATCTCTTTTAATAGCTTATTCAATGGCTTACTCGATAGAAGTCCGTTAAAAAAACCATGACATAAAAGTCACGTTTCTAAATATCGAGTAAATTTTATACATCGTACACATTCCAAGTGATATCATAACGGCCCTTCGCACTCTTCATAAGCGCCTTCCGACGACCGTGTATGGCTTTTCCAATAGAATACTGATGAACGATATCGACTCTTCCAAGTGGAACCATAAAAAATTGAACTAAAATACCATCTCGATACACTTGTCCATCTAAATTTCATCCGCAGCGCGCTTCAATTTTTAAACTTACCACGTAACCTAGTTCTAAAACTTTATAATCATAATGCCACGTACTCTAAGTAAATTTAAAAGTTTATGATACACATGAAACACCGATATCTTCACCAAAGTAATAGACATTGTAGCTAGGAATTCGTGCGTGTATTAGATCTTGCCGCAGTTTACAGCTTATAAAGCCGCATAAAAATGCTATAAAGTTTAATAGAACGGGTGATATAAATATTTTAGTTTTCCGAAAATGGAAAAGTTGTTAAACGATTACATTTCTAGTGAAATCGATACAACACTCTGCAAAACAATTCTCTGGTGTTTTCATCGTTTCAAAATTGGCTTATTTGTTTGTTAAGAATTGTAAGAACCTGTATACTAATAATCATATTAAGCCCATTTTAAGGCTATCCTAGCAATGGTCTCTAAACAAGAAACAGAAGAAATGCTCAGGATGAGCAGAGTAGAAATCAGAGCAGCCACAGGACTCGTCACAGGACACTGTGGGCTAAACAAACACTTCTACATAATAGGGCTCTTTGAAACCAATATATGCAGAGGATGTGGTGAACAAGAAGAAACTTCACGTAATATGCCAGTGTGAAGGATTCACACCATATCGGCGTAGACTTCTAGGGATGGAAAAAGCCAACCAAGGAGAGTTAAGAAAAACACCCTTAAAGAACATCCCAGATTTTTTCAAAAACAGGACTTCTTTAAGGGGCTATCACCAGAGGGTGCAATAGATCAATAGGTCACAGTACAGGAACTCGAAAGAGGACCACCTCCGCGAAAATAATAATAATTATTATATGAATATTTCATTCTTAATTTAATTAATAACCTATAGTAATTGTATCGTGTAGTTCACTGTTCTTTATATAGAGATTAAAAACTTTAAATAAGTAAATATGTTTATGTGATATATTCTTCTACAAGTAAAAGAATCCAACATAAAAAATAATTCTTTTGGCCCATATACCCTTTTGAGCATTGGGATTTCGCTTATTATAAGAGATAAAAGTTTGCTTTACATAGATTACTTATTCTTAAGGATGAGATGAGCTATACAATCAAATTTTGAAAGCGTAAAATTCCTCGTACTTTAGATTATGACAAAAAATATGAAAATGTTGATGTCTTTTTTCTTTAATTCTTATTCATTAAACACATTTTATGTATATTTACATTGTCTCGAATTTTTTTATGTAAAGTATAAGATTTTCTTATCTCTTTCCATTTCTGGGATATTAGTTTCATTGGTTCTTATGGTTCAAGTTGTCAGGCTATCTTTAAAAAAAAAAAGAAAAATTAATCAAATGTCAAATGATAATATTATTTGTCTGCGGTATCATTTACTAGAATTTTATAATATTGTTGTTTAATTCCATAGTCTTTGTAGCAATTTTGTTATAATTAAGGCTACATTAACAAATCATAAAAATTATGCTTGTTGAAACGCTACATTCTTTGGCATAAAAACTGTGTAAAAAGCTATGCAAATGTACTTACAAGAAAGGGTCACGAGATGTTGTCGCTAGAATCTGATCAAGGCTCTGTTTATTGCACCAAGAACTTCAAAACTAAATGATTTGTAGAGTTATACGTGCCACTGGCCATATCCTCCAGAAAAATGGGAAAAAACTGAAAATTTGAATATTAAAAATAATTTTTACGATCGCGTTGGCCATGAAACCGTCAGAGATAAAATCGAAATTCTTCTATTTACCAATGCGCGCATCCTTTGCGAGTAAAATGGTGCAAAGTTTTTGAAAAAATCTTAAACGGTTGAGAAACGCTAATTATAGTGTAATGTGTTCCTAAAAAAATATTTTTTTAAATATTAGTTCCTATTAGGTACAATATTACTACGTTCATTATAATTTTTTTTAAATCGATTTTGTGTTTTTAACACAAAACCTACTGTGATTTTTGCAGATTGTCCTATTTTGTCTTTATTTAAAGAATCTTAGAAAGACTTCCTTAAATTATCCTCTTAATAGCTGCATGATTTTAATGGTATTTGAAAATAATTTTGCAGAAATTTCAAGAATTTTAATTCACACTTCGTTATTCAAGATGCATTTCATATTTCTTATGCATTTACATACATATGAGTTGGACTAAAAAGTTGTCGATTTGTTGTTTTGTTCTAAAGGAAACAGCATGTTTCGTTAATGATTACTTACTTATACAAGTTTATATCCCTGAGCGATAACTGTGATGACACACATATACTTATGCAAATACGCACGTCCCTAAGCGCAAATTGTTAATAAAGTTAAGAAAGAAGTCTGTGGAATTTCTCGTTAAAATTTTTAACTAATTTTAATTATCCTCCTGTTATGTTTACTGTAAGGAACGCAAAAATAACGCGCCAGTTTTAATTCGCCTTACCTTGTTTCAAGTTTTTAATTTGAGTTTAATTAAGACGGATTGTAAAATATTTGTCACGATATTTAATGGAATTAAGTACGTAACACCACACCTGGCATCTAATAAGTAATCCTACTCATCAAGTATTCATCTTGCGTATTCTAATTTGCCACACAAATCCTTCTGTCTGCAGGGTCGGAAGAAACGAAACAAATTTGCATTCGGTGTCTTTCTCTGTACTGACCGCCGAATCGCGAGCGAGACAAAGAAACGAAATAAAAAGATAGTGACGTTAAAGTGAATTCTGTATATTCATGATTTCGGGCGGCCACAGATGGCATTTGCTACAAACTCAACATTTTACAATATTAATAAAGCCACAGCGCTGAAGCTTAGTTTGCAATTTGTTTTAGTCATTGTGGTTTTTTAGTAGTAGAATCCTTTGAAGCGCATGCAAAATTTTGTTTTGCGGTAAGAACTACAATTATTTGCTTTGAACACATTTAAGGGTTAGGTTGAGCATCCCGACTTGCTATAAAATAGATTTTTTATTAATATTAATAAACTGTATAGCGCTTAATTGCCTACAGAGGAAATACAGAGAACATGATACATGGAGAAGTAAAGTCAGAAGAAGTAATTGAAGTTATAAAAATGCAGAAACGAGGTAAGGCGGCTGGGCATGATGGAATAACAACGGAAATGGTAAAGAACTTTGACACCAATGGAATAAGAAGTACTAGTCAAATTATTTGGGACGAAGAAAGGATAGCTATAGACTGGGAAGTAGGAGTAATCTTTATTATTTCCGCGGAGGTGGTCCCCTTTCGGGTTCCTGTACTGCGACCTGTTGGTCTATTGTACCCTCTGGTGATAGCCACTTAAAGAAGTCCTGTGTTTTTGAAAAACTCCAGGATTTTCTTTAAGGGTGTTTTTCTTAGCTCTTCTTGGTTGGCTTTTTCCATCCCTAGAAGTCTGCGCCGATAGGGTGTGAATCCTTCACACTGGCATATTACGTGCAGAGGAGTAATCTTACCTCTACAGAAAAAAAAGGAGAACAAAGATTGTAATAACTATAGGGGTATAACTGATGAGTACGATGGTTTATATGAAAGAATACTGGAAAAAGATTAAAAACTCTTACAGAGGCGCAGTTGGAAGAAGCACAGTGCGGTTTTAGAAAGAGAAGAGGAGTCCAAGACCACATATTTACTATGAAGCAACTGATAGAAAATAACATAAACAACACCATTATATATAGGTTTTGTAGACGTCAAGAAAGCATTTGACAGCACCCTAAAAAATTAGATATGAAATAGTCTTAGACAAAGAGAAATGAGAAATAAGCTAGAAAAAGCTTTAGACGTTTAGATTTCATGTTCAGTATTTCAAAACATGTACTTTTAAATATCGCACTAAAGTTAACAATAAATGAATGAATTTCGAAGAAACAAAAACCTGTCATGTTCGCAGAAATGGAAACCTGTAGAACTCTGTGATACGGTTTTCATTACATACACAAATAAAATATTAAGAAATCCCATGCTCAAAGTGATTTTGTCGGAGAACATCGTTCAACTCAATGAATAATGTATAGTGTGCAAATCTGCCTTGGTCGCATGACTTTTGAATGACTGGATAAGATCCTAGAACTTGCAAATGGTCGTGTTAAGTCCAATCCCTTATGGATACGTGATCAAGCTGGGTTATTAGGATGAATATAAATCAGTTTGGATACACTATCGTCCATTAAACCGAATACATAAATGATCTGTAATTTCTACTTGAGTGCGCTAAGATCTGAACTAAATTATTTCGTTGTCCAATGATTGAATATTTTATGGTTGGACCCTGCGTTTTTAGGTTGTGAAAATAAATATTGCACAGTATTTAAAAGGTTATTTATTAGGAGTAATATTTTTAAGATTGCAACGTCCTTAAACAGTTTTCTTCTTTAAAAATAGTAAATAAATTTTAGTGGTGTAGTGAATTAAATTTTAAAATATAATCGTATAAATAAAGTTAAATAAAATAAAATATTATCCATGGACAATTTTTTTAAAGCGAGTGGTAGTAGTGATAAAAGGAAAAGAGACAAGGAAGAGAAAAACAAAGAAGAAGGCGGAATATCCAGAACGTACAAACTAGTAATCAAATCACCAGGTCAAGAAGTTAAGAAGATAAGGAAAGAACAAAAAGTATTTAGGGAGGAATTTATTGCAACAAAAAAAAACGAAGAGTTTAGAAAAAAGATGCTAAGCTTAGCAACCAGAATAGAAGAAACAGAAAAAAAAAGAAATATAACATTGTGATAATGGGAGCAAAATTTGATAAAAGTAACGGGACAGCCGGTATGGAAGAATTTCTAGATCAAAATTTTGGAGTCAAAGTAAATATCAAACAGATTTATGAGGTAGGTCAAAAATATGGAAAAAGTATGACAATAGCAACGATTAGTAAATGGGAGGACAAAATAAATATAATGCAGTATAAGAGCAGATTAAAAGGTCAAAACGTTTACATAGACAATGACCTAACAGTAAAAGAAAGAGAAATACAAAATCAGAGAAGAGGCGGAAAAAGGAAAGAAAAAGGGCAAAATGGTCAGAGTAGCTTATCAAAAACTAATCGTAGATAATAACATCTGGCTATGGAATAAAGAGAAAGAGGAGCTACAGCAAAAAAGAGACCCAAAAAACTAAGGGCGGAAAACAAAATACAGAAAAAATGGCACGAACACTACACGAAAACGGACATGAATAAGGAAAAACAGATACCAATCCAAGCACGAGATATTAAAAATGATAAAACTAGAGATAAGAAAGACAAAATAAAAATAAGTAAGTAATAGCAGAAGCATAAGTAGAAGAAGCGACCATGGAAAAAAGTCAGCACAACACAACTCAACAGTCCTACACCTTACAGTAGAAGAACTGACTCATGACTAAATAAAAATAGATAAATTGTATCCTCTTTACATATCTTTAGTCGTATAAACATCAAAAAGAGCAGATATGCACTAAGCTCTTGAACTTCGTACAAATTTTATGTTAAATTTCGTTTTATGTAGACAATGTAGACGACATAACTTAAAATGTATCTTCTATAATAAATATATACGGTCTTAACCCACTTTATTTGCAGAATAAAATAGAAGCTTTCCAATATAAATACACCATACCTCCACACGATCCAAATATTTGTACTACGAATAGTATATATTCCAACGTGTATTTATATAAGAACCAAAAATCTATATTTATTAATCTTGTTGAAACATCCAATTGTTTTTGTTTCGATTTATCATGGAGAAAATATTGTTAAAGGAGTTACTTTAACACAGTAATCTCAAATCAATTCACTCTCTGAATTGCAGCCTCTCTGCATGAATCTACTTCAATTTATTATTTCAGCATCACGACAATGAATCATCTTCAAGATGTTTTAAACCACAATTTAAATATTTACTCGTTTATCTTCGTAACTTTTTTTTTAGAACTTACTAAAATATATTAGATTTACTATAGCGTATAGAGCTGTATGGGTTTTCAAGTGTCACGGAAAATTTAATTAAAATAGAATTTTCAAAACTGATCTTAAGATTTATAGAATGAAATGTGAATACCTACCAAAGCTGTAAAGATACTACACTTACACATGAAGCAAAAAAGTGTGGAGCAACCTTAAATGAGAGGTGAAAAGGGATTTGTAACTTAAATAAGTTGTGCACCGAGGTTTTTCTCTTTCATTCTAAGACTTTTCGTTCATGTTTCGAACGTGAAGTTCCCAAGGAGCGTAAAACTTTTCCTCAATCAACATTATTTTAGAACTGGGTAAAATTTTATTTTGAGGCTTGTTTATAACATTTTTTGTTATGATGAGCAGAGCAAACGAAATTCTCATATGTTCTTAAAAACTTTTATGATACCCTTCAAGTATTTATTGCTTTCGGTATTATTTTAAAAAGCTTACGTTTGAAAATGATTGCAATTAAAGTTGCATATTTTATTGTTCTGAAGAACCAACTTGACAATGGATTTGTTTTTATGTAACTATTTTACTGCAATTTTGATTGGGTTGGGTATACAGGGTGTCCCAACTTCGAGTAAATGCATGGGAATCTCGCTTATCTTAAGAGCTACGAGGTCGGTTAAATTAGGGCAGTTGCTAAATTCGATGCTCATTAGTAATCCAAAGAGAAATTGGAAATACGGTATCCGAGAAAATTAGGAAAACCTGGAAAGTCCATTTTTGAAAATCGTTTATAACTCCTTTGGAGTTTGAAATATTTTAAATGTGTAAAAAAGTTGCCCAAGCAACTTTTTAAGCCGAATCGGATGGTGGTCACACATTTTTCCTAGGTCGATTCGTTTTTGTTTTAGACAACCAACTTTGTTTTTTGTTATGGGCAGCATATCGCGTTTTTCTTCGTTATTAAAGTTCATTTTTACGAATAACAGGCCTTCAAAACTTTTTGTTTGTTGATCGGTTGTCATGGAAACAACATAAACTACAATGACCGGCCAACCTTATTTATAATGGTTATTGTTTAAAACGTATTTTTTGAAATTTGACAATAAAAGAAAAAGTAAAATACCATGTGTGATACATCAATGGATTTAGAAAAATAAATGCTTTTTGATAATGTAAATAGCAAAAATTGCGCCCGTAAGAAAAAATAAAGTTGGTTGTCATAAAACAAAAACGAATCAATCTAGAAAAAATTTGTGACCACAATTCGATTCGGCTTGAAAAGTTGCTTGGGCAACTTTCTTACACATTTAAAATATTTCAAACTCCAAAGAAGTTATAGACCATTTACAAAAATCCAGTTTTCCAGTTTTTCCTAATTTTGTCGGATACCGTTTGAGATATTTCCAATTTCTCTTTGGATTATTAATGAGCATCTAATTTCGCAACTTTGCCCTAATTTAACCGACCTCTTAGCTCTAAAGATAAGCGAGATCCCCATGCATTTACTCGAATTTGGGACACCCTGCATACATTTAATTGTGTAATAGAAAAATGTTTATAATAAAAAGGGAAACGTCTTTGACAAAATCAATATATTTTTGTCCTATTGGTGTATTAAAAGATAATTATGGCTATTTGGATGATGCTCTATTTCATACATAATATACTATCTGTCTGTACAGGGTGGGCAAATTTCGGTAACTATAAGAAATACCGGAAAACAGATTTTCCTTCGTCGATCTCTTTTTTCGAGAAAAAGTTAATGGTGAAAACTAAAATTGGTTATCGTCTTTTGTTTTCGAGTTATCACCGATAACTCGATTTTTCGGCTTTTGGTTTTATGACTATATCTCGCTTGTTTTTGAAAATAAAGGAAAATAATGTTGACGTTCTACAGGCGTTTTTTTAATAAGAATGCAGTGGCGTAGACAGTTATTCAAAAACAAACTCGAAAATCGAGTTGTGACATAAAGTTGTATTTTTTTAAACGGAACCCATAGTTGGCTGTGGCATCACGAGAAAGAGGATTTTTCCCATTCCAGTAATATATCATGTGGGGTCGATTTGTTCATTTTGCTTACAATGTCGCAAAAATTAGGTAATTTACTTATTTCATTTTTTCTAGACGTAGGCTTATGTCATTAAGAATATACCTGGTAAAACAAACTGTCGTTCTGTTGTTTTAACGATAATTTGATATAAACAATCAACTTTAAATGTTGATTGTTTATATTTTTGTAACTTAAAAACACGAAATGGCTTACGAATATTACGAAAAGTATGATTAGATAGAATGTTCTATTCAAAGTAATAATTATTCTGAAGCTGCAAGTGAAACATATTTTAATCGTTACCCATAAAGAAGACAATCTAATAAAATATACTGCACACAATATATATTTGTTAATATTCACAGCCCGATTGTTTATTGTATATTTTTGACTGCATTGTTTTGTCTCCTTTGAAATCCACTACCTTTGTTTTTTCTGCCTGTATGCCAGAGTTATGTGTTTCTGCGATCTTATTCAATTTATAGGCGAGTTTCTAGAGCGAGTTTTACTCATTGGCTATTAGTACTTAGTCGTCAGCAAACAGTAATGTTATTAAGTATTTAGGCCTGTTTAGGTCGTGAGTATAATAGCATATTTTGTCCATCCATAGTCGTAGCACGTCACCCATGTACATATACATTAAAGAAAAAATTGTTTTTTTTTAGCATTAGATTCAAGTTAAATTTATTAGCTGTTTAATGTCAGAAACAAATAGACTCAAACGTTTTAGCTAGCTGGCAATGCACTTTTTATCATATTTTATTTACATAACATCTCATCGCTCAGAAACGATTTGAAACAAATATATATGATTATCAGCTTATTTTCTGTGTCAATGTAATCTTGCAAAAGACCAAAAAGTCGTCTGTATTTGTAGATTGCCTTTTTGCATTGAATTTTAACTTCTGAATTTCTTTGTCGATCAGCGGTATTACTATTCTCCTCTTTCATCTCGTATGCGGTTTAATTTAACCTTTTACGGCTCTTAAAAATTTGATGTCCGCTTTTGCATGCTATGCAGAACTTTGCAGGTCTAAAATTTACTCCTATGTAGAAAACGTGATCGTTTTATTTGTTCTTTTTACTGTGGCACAAATCGCTTGATGTTTTATCGGTTTGTGTAATACATAGTAATCACTTGAATAAAAAAAACGATTGTTTTGCCTTAATCTTCTGTCTAATACATGCATTATATTAGTACCTAATTATAATTATTATAGCCCACTTTTTCGTATTAAAATGTGATATCGCAGAAAAACAAACATTAACCCTTAAATAAAACTGCAGAAAATATATATCCTGAAAGTTGGCAAATTAAGCTAATTTATGATGTCATGGTCAACAACGATTTTCATTTAACAAAGACAAAGTTTACTGCATAACTCGAAAACTAACTACGATAAATTTTATCTGACTACACCACTATATTCAGCGTAAACCGTCCTAGTTTTTTTTTGCGCTAGTAACAGTAGTAACTGCTTTAATAATTAATAAAAATGTTTCATGAAGTATTGATTCAATTTGTAACAATTTCGGCCAAGGTTGGGTATCATTTAAATTTTTATTGTTGGACTCCCACTAAAACTTTTAACTCATAATTTGAAACTGTTTTTGTAACTTTGTTTGTAATTGATATACATACGAGTACACTGTGTACAAAATGTAACGTAACGGGTCAATACCTCGTCTTGTGATGAGTTAACAAAAACAAAATTCGAATAAATGTTGTTTGTGGTCATTTACCACATAGTCTATAATTTGATTCAAATGTACACAGTGTTTTGACTTTTTTTAAAATAGAATAGGGTGTTAAATATTTTTTTTGGTGCTTAATTTAATTTTCTTTTTAAAGAAATCGGAGGACTTTTGTACCTACAATCAATGGTTTTTAAGTTATTTCAGTTTTTACGAGAATATTGACAGGAACAGCACACTAAGAAAATATTAATATTTCACAACTTTGCAATATCGGAACGAATTCTTTTGATATCTTAGTTTAAAATAGTGTCATAATGGTTTTTGGCTAGTTAAAGTTTTAAAATAATAAACAAGGTGTTTCTTATGCCCGGGCCATTTGGATAAACTTAAAACACAAATAAGTCAATTATTTTTAATGGAACTTTCTATAAATGATATGAACAAATCTTTTATACTTCTTACCAAATATCTGAATTCTCAATACATACAGGGTGTCCCAATTATACACCGCCAAAAAGTAGGTGCATATTCCTGAGTGAAAATGATGACCATTTGTCAAATATTTTGTTATCTGTAAATGCTTCCTATCAAAGTTAGAGACCTCCAAAGTTGCAAGAAAAAAAATCAAAAAATCGATTACGTCCTAGCCGTTTAAGCTAGAGCAGAGGTTCCCAAACTTTTTTGTCTCGTAGACCATTTTCGGATAAAAAAATATTTGACAAATGGTCATCATTTTCACTCAGGAATATGCACCTTCTTTTTGGCGGTGTATAATTGGGACACCCTGAATACATAACTGTTTCGTTATTTGTAGCAGATATGTTTTCACGTACCGTATAAAGAGGAAGTGTCACATTTTTTCTTAACCTACTCCTAATCCCCGAAGGAACGATTGAAATTACATAGCTTTAACCAACCCACTACAAGCTAAGGTCAACGATTCGTCTTAATTATATAAGCCTATATGTATGTTTTTGAGTTCTTCAAAGTAAGTTGCTCTAGGGTGCAGCAAACGCATTGTATAGAAAACATCCATTCCTACTCGATTGTGATCGACAGTAAAAATTATTGACGACCTTGAGCGAAACGTGCAGATAGATAGAAGCTTAATAAGCACTTGTCTTCATGCAAAGATGTAACTGTACACTAAAACAAATCGCCCGGTGCTAAAATGCCATAAATTTCATTGATCCGTTTAATATAATAATTATCGACACACAAACTAAATCAGAAACCGTTACACCTTTCTGGATTTCGTATTTGTGTGTAGGACAGTTAATTCTATTTGCCAAACCTCAGTGCTGTGTTTACCCGGTTTTAAATAGGTAGGCGTTGCCTCGATAGCACATAACACCAAATACCCAACATTAACTGGACCACAAGTCTACATTATGCTTTCGTAAATATCGAGAACCAATACAAATGTAATTAGAAATTTAACAGTTCGAGTTTGGCTACCGATTAAACGAAGTTTCCTCTAGTAAGTTTTCATTATCCACAAAGTGCAGCGATTCTCAACCGGTGGTACGCATACCGTCGCGCGGGGTAACTTGAGCCACCGGGGTGACTTGAACCACTTGACAAGAAATTTGTTTCATTAATAGCTGCATATATACACTCAGAGAAAACTCCTCTTGATTTAATGCAAATTTGTATTCATTCAAAAGGAATGCAGTTTCCAATACGCCCAAAAGGAGGCCGTTTTAATTCTAAACTGCAAAACGTTTTGATTTTTCCGTTTAAATTCAATGCATCACAGTTTTAATTTAAACTGGAGATACAGTTTTAAAATAAAACTGCGCAATGTTAAATTAAAATTTGTTTGTATTGTTTTCAATACCATATTGTTTCAATTTAAAATGTCGTATAGTTTTGAAAGAAAATGAATAAATATTGAATTAAAATGTACCTTTTTTTATTTCAAAATTTATTTACTCTTAAATTTAAGAACACAATATTTTGTTTCAAAACATATATTTTTGAACAATTTGAGGGAAACAGATAATGGCAATGGTTCTCTATACACTAATTGGTACAGAAAAAACAGCAAATTAAATCGTTTAATACATTTTTATTCACACCACCCACTTCACCAAAAAATAAACATTATAAAAAACATACGACGATGGATAATTTTACTATCACATGTCATTAATACATAACGGTACACCCGTACTAGATTCATTAATATATACTATTAGTCAAGACTTGTATCAAGCAAGGAGGTAACACTATCACACACTTATACACATACACTTATACACTTATTAACCCAGTAAACATCTTATAAACTAACAACTGATATCGCCAAAATGATAGATCTACGCCAACAGCAAAATGTCTAATCAAGCGCTAAACAAACGCATCAGTATCGTCCGATGATGCATGCGCACAACAAGTTTTGTGAATTTTAAACGCATCAGTTTTCAATTAAAACTGTCAACCTTTAAATTTAAAACGTAAAGTATTGAATCAAAATATGAGGTGTATTAAATTTGAGTCGTGCGTTTGCAAAACCATTTAAATCCACCTGAAATTTTTTTTGGCAAATCGATAAAAACTCCTACAATCTATGCTTTTTATGTAAAACAGTGATTTTTTTTTGTTTAGGCAAACAAAAAATTGTTTATTTATTCTCCAAAATGTCTATAATTTGACTATAACAGGAGATTATCAATAAATAAATATTTATCGGATTTAACTTCTTTTGCTTCTGTATTTGGATTTAACTTCTTTTGCAAATGAAGTGTCCACGATGTTTATTGTTTATTTAAAAACATATGCGAAAGTAGTTAAATCCGGTCCCCCGAAAATTTTGTTGTAGGTTTATAAATTAATAAAGACCATCTGTTTAAAATAATTTATTACAAAACTTATAAATCAAAATTATTGTAAAAAATGTTAAAAGTGTATTGTAACAATATGATCATCACTCATTGAACACACCAATATTTTCTTTCTAGCTTTACCTGTAGGAATTTCTATAATAAACTCATTGTCTCCTTCCATTATTCAGTAATAACAAACACTTTCATCAAACAAGATGGCAGAACTGAAACTAAACAACGGCCTTTTCCTACCAATTCTGATAGAAAGACAAGACATTCACGGATATAGCTGCTTTTGTTACTGTAATTTTTGGCAAACATACCTTTAAACATGGATTTAAATGCTTTTGCAAATTAAATATGGCGGGTTTGGATTTAACTTCATTTGCACCTGAACACTAAACGGATTTGAATGCTTTTGCTGCTGTACCCACTTTTCAACTACGAATTTGTAGTGTTTATAATTTATTTTGCATCTGTAGAACATGTTCATTTAATAGCCAATGAGTTGAAGTTTCCAGGGATAACAAAAACTCAATCTTCGATTTTTATGGATTTAACTGCTTTTGCAAACGGACGACTCATTTATCTTTTAAAACTTAAATGTTTTGATTCAACCCAAAACAATTTAAAACGACAAACATCTACTTTTCAAAACCTCTCTTGTTTTAAATGAACTTAACACAAATTTTAATTCAAAAAAATTAGTTTTATCTGAAATATGTTATGTATTGAATAGGAACAAAAATGTCAAAAACCGGAAATGTATTGAAACAACAATTTTATTTTTCTCAGTGTAGATACTTCCTAATAAAGCATTTCTAGGACTACTTTTCGTGCTCCTTCTTAAAAAATGGGTTAGAGTTCACCAAATTAATCTGTACTTATGCCACGTCTGCTTATTCTGTAAGGTGCAAATTTTGAGAAAAATACCAGTGATTTATATTTTTTTTGATATTCTATTAGAGTCGCAGTTTTTTTTTTAACACTGTGGATGGCTCATTTTACCTCAATTGGGGGCTAAATTTGCAGTAGAGCATCAAATATGCACTTTATTATCATGTGGCTCAATCCATGGGGTGTCATGAGCCACCCCCTGAGTTTAAAAATTTTAAAGTTTTAAGAAAATTGGAGTTCTGAGCGTTTGTCAAACTATAAGGCATACAGTTTGTATCATTTCCCCCAATTATCAAACACAGAACCTTTCAAGTTTTATAATTACATGAAAAAATGTAAAAGATGTGGAAAAATGGCTCAAGTCATCCCGCGCGACGGTACCACCGGTGGTGGTACTTTAGAGACAAATAGGTGGTACGCGAAATATAATGTATTAGGAACGTTATGCTAAATTGCTCATTCATTACAAATTAATACGTTGCGGGAGAATTATTTTTGTATATGACGGTGGTACCAAAATTTTCTAGAATTTATGTATACCTATGGTACGAGATAACTGAAAGGTTGAGAACCGCTGGCTAAGTGTATGAATATGTTACTAATTTCACATTATTGTTTTGGTGTGCAGTTATGATTTCTCAAATACTGTGAGTTTACGATGGAGTAAAGCGTTTGCACATACGTAATAGTACTTATATTACATAACAAGAGTTGTAAGAAGCATATTACATATCCACGAGTGCGTAACTGCTTTACAACTCGTGTTATGTAGCTTACTTTTTCTACGATCACATAATACCTACGATTTTAACGGTTTTTTGGCTAATATACACAAGTAATTACGTTGTCTTGTCAATTTTGACGTAAGCCTACTTTGACATTTCTAGAGAAGTGTGCGTTTTGCTTTCCGTGCGTTAAAACTCACCTACTAGGCAGGCAGGAAGTGTTTGATGTGAGTTTTCTTTGATTATTTCTTAAAAAGCTGTTTTTTTTTGCTTACCGTGCGTAAGGACACACTTACTATGCATGCAGGCTGTACGGGTAAGAGTCATTTACGTTAGTGGTCGTAGAAAAAATTAATGACTAGATCCAGCTCTAGTTCATTAAAAAAGAACACTAACAGAAGCAGACATTATCTTTTTACACCATATTCATTGAAAACAGGGTAGTTGTTGCTCAGTCATTACGCTTCATGTGTAGCAGTTACGTGACAAAAAAACATAATATTTGGTTATTATTAATGAATTATGATAAGGCTTAATAACCGGAAGCTACATCAGGACAATTCTGAAGTTGCGTGTTGGAATGATTTATTCGTAATTTTGGGGCTATTACGTAACAATGGTGGTGCGACACCATATGTTTCCAACTATCTAACGGCTATTATTTCAGCAATATAACCGTATATCCTAAATTTATATAAAAATACAGGAAACATTTACCCATTTAGTAGTTAATCGTCGAAAAAAATTCAGGGAAAACCACAAAACACAAATACGGGCCGTGAAGCTTCGGTTAAACGTCGACATATCGCACCCTCGCTTCAAATAACTATAGCAAAGTTTCATTACTTCTTTCAAAGGAATCATATTGACAGAGTAAATATCATCGTTGGTTGTTTAAAGTGAAAATGTAAGAAGTTTGTTGATTCGTTGGGCAATCGCAAATATTATGATGTATTACGTTCGGGGTCAGTGTTTGGTTAGACTTATTTTCATATCCCCAACTAAACCAATGTCTTCCCAAGCGGCACAGAGATAAAATTTTTCCAAGATAAATGATTTATTAAACACCAGGGATGCCGACTCATTGTTTTTTCACTTCCATTGCAGTTTTACAGGCTTTTCGTTTTTGTATTTCCGTGTTTAAATTTGGAACATTTTAGCTCGGATAGTGTCGATTTCCCAGTTGGTTTTTAAATTAATTATAAGCCAGTGTTTGCCGATACAAAAATAATTAATATATTTGTGCGTTGTGAGTTTCTGTTACAGTTCTGCCGAATACAGAGAAAATAAAATAACTGTAAAGCAAAGTATTAAGACATGAATTCATATAGCAGCGAAGAAGTATTAAATGCTTACAGATCAAAAAGCTTAAAAGAATAATGAATTGGTTTTGAACCAGCAGTGCATAAAAGCAACGTTTCGAACAAATTTGTATACCAATGTTGTTTTTTTTATATGTATATGGGTCCATTAGCAATCAGAATCTTGAACCCTATGAGTTAATTTGCTAGCATAGCACAGCAGCACCAATATGAGATGTGTGTCTTCTTTAACCTTCCTCTTGTGTATGAAAAAAATTCAGTCAAACTCGAAGGACCATTTGAAAAATTATCCAAGAAAAATAACTATGCTAACAGTTATAATAGAATGTAGTGGCATAACACTATCATTAAATAAATTATTAATATTCTGAATTTGTCCTGATGGGTACAAATTACGTTAGATTTTCAAAACCGTTGACAAGCGAGGTCGAGTCGGATTTTACGATGTAATTATTGATGAACAAAAAGCGCTCGAAACTGGATATAACGAACAATAAATATTACAAGGAATATATAATTACCTACGGTTTATTTTGCACTTCGAACATAACATTTGTGTAGTCTAGTCATTTCATTAAATATTTTATTCGCACTGGATACATTTAAATTACTGAATCTATTTTAATCTTATTGTGTTTTGTTTCTAGACTTTGTCGCCCTTTTAGATTACGTGTCGGTTATGTTCAGCTTGCTTATAAAATTCGCCAAAAGACAAACCGTTTCTATGGAATGTTCGATTATTGATTAAAGAAATTTTAGAATAGACACAGTTCGCAGGTAACCCATACATCCTATAGTTACCTCAAAATTACTAACATTCAAAGTGCCCCCTACAACGACATACCACGAGCAACGCACACTTTGTATTGTTAGTGAAATTGTGTTTGTATTGCGAGCAAAATAGCATCATAGGCAATTTCAAATGCACACATAACGGCGAGCAAACGTTAATATCATACTTATATCGTTTGTGTTGGACACAAACAGCGCTTTTTTTTATGAAGAGATAATGTACAAAGAAACTATTGACAATGCTGCACGCAACTACATAAATTTCATCAACGATTTGTGTTTGACGAAAGCACTTACTATCAACAAGATGGTTCCTCACCTCATTACTTCACCAATGTTAATATCGAGGTTTATTCTCTTACAAGTATTCGTTAAATCGTAAAGTGAAAGTTTTGGTAATAATTAATTACAAACTAAATCTATGTGAGCATAAATAGAAACTAATTTTGAAAAGAAGTTGATCTTGCATCAAAAGATATTAAAATTTTATGGCAAATTCGTCGAACGGCGTACCGATGACAAATTTTTTGAATTCATATTCAGTGATATTTCGTCTATTACATTCAAAATCATCAAACTTCTGAAGCAAATACATGTTAAATGTTTGGATCCTGAAAGACTATTTTATGTGATATGATGAATTTTTCATCCTTTGTTATCATTTAAAGAGGTGCATTTTAAGTTTTGTTTATGGCAAAATACGTAAGAATTTGAGAAAACTATGAATATCCTTATGCAGCTGTTATTAAAACATTCCAAATACAATTTAAGAGGTAATATAAGTTTTTATAGGCGAAAGTTGATCCTGATTACTTTTAAAATGAACGTAAATGTTTAATTTTAAACATCTGACACATTCAACCAGATTTCAACAGGGAACGACATCAAATACTTTTATGACTAACCAAAATAACCACACTTACTGTCCTTAATTAACATTAACACAGTATATTCCACGCTTGCTGCGCACACATGTACATTTTTTGTATAATGTCTTGGGGTTCTGGTGATGCTTTTTATATTAGAATTATGACGGTTATAATGTCCTCCATAACAAACTTTATCGTTGCGTTGAATCATAACACCATAAAACTTTATAAGTACTTTATAACCAAAATTTAATATTGGGGTAGATTGTCGACATGTGGTTGTGTTCAAATCCTTCTCTCCCTTTGATATTTTTTTTTTTGTAACTGCAGATTTTATAAACAGTCATACATACCGCTTGAAAGCGTGTACATCAAAGTATTTCAAACGTGAATGCTTTTTGGATGTATGATGTTTTGTTGAAGTTTGAAAGCTTTCATATATTGGTTAAAAGTTTTAAACATAAAATTGAGTGCTTAAAAGTTTTGCAAGTTTACTTTCCTTTATGACAAAGGCAAGCACTACCTTTAACATTGTCAATCAGTTCTCAGTAAAGCCATGTATAATAATATATACAAATAACAATAATGTAATAAAAATATGTACGACCAAACGGAGATAATATAATTTTTTTAAACAATAATGTATTTCGAATGATAAAATCCCTTAAACCAAAACTAATAACATGTTAAGTTCCTCTCAATAATTCTATTTTTTTGATCATGTATTATTTTGACCGTTTCTTTCATTTTACACTATTTAAAGTTGTGTTTTCAATAGATAATTGACAGTTTTTACGTCTTTAACTTTTCAAAACCAGATTTAACTTCTAAATTGACTGGTACTTATTACATTTTAGTCTAGCATGTTTTTACTAGGTAAACATTGTTGTGTAATTGTTAACTTAGGTGTAGAGGAGTTTTAATACAAATAGCTTTATTACTGCTAGCGTATAAACAAGCGAGAATCAATGGCTGCTATAAAGTTAAATTAATACCTCTGCACCTGTAGGAAGTCGCTTACATTCCCATAAAAACGCTGTCATAGTGGCGCTCCGTGGCTAGCGCCCTAATGGAAATAGATGCAATCTCTTGGCAACCATTACTCGCATAAAAGAAAAACTTATTTAGTAAAAAATGCTTGGACGCATTTTTTAAAGATGTATTTATTGCATGTCGTAAACGTAATGAGAAAGTCGTTTAGCCCTGCTTCTTAAATGATATAAAACACCAGGTGAAAACGGATAATATAAACATTTTAAATTGCGTTTTGATTATTTATTGTGGACTGCTGATAATTTGTGGCCCAATTGCTGGGCTTGTAAATTGCTGGCAATCCAATTTGTATTAAAACGCGCATATTTTGCAATTAGCATGACGATAACAATTCTTTGTTTACAACTAAAAGCTAATATGGCTCTACTGAAAAAGAAAACAAATTGTTATAATAATAAACTACATTTTAAGGAGTAATTTTTGCAAAAGTGATTATAACTAAGCTTAAATTTATTGTTTATTATTTGTTATAAACAATAGATACTAATGTATGTCTGTTAGCTGAATAAAGAAAAAATTAAACAGAATTAAGAATTGACAAAGTACAATTAGTTTTAAAATTTATAGATCTTATAAAAAGTAAAATTGAATTAAATTCTTTAGAAACCCTTACGACAATATTTTTTAAATAATTAAAAATTTTACAAACTGTACCTAGTTAAATCTAAAAAAAAAAAACTTATTGAAATAGACGAGTTTCTGAATAGGTCAAAAATTTCGAGCGACACGTCGTTACCCAAGTTCTGTAAATATAGGCACTATTACATATTTGATTGTCAACTTGTCTTGAGCTCTTGATATGCATTCATTCATTCATTGCAAACAACAATAATAGCATATTCAAAACAACTTAGAATTCTCTAAATACTAGTGTTTTTAGACACTTTAAAGCTTTAATTTTTTAAATCTACCAGTAAAAGGGCTGAAGTGTACTTGCTGGAACATCCTGGCTCATAAAAGATTTATTAATAGTCTTGTTATAACACCCACCCTAGAACTATTTGGTGATAATGTTGTGTGCTAGTTGGTAGAAGACGCAATATAACCTAAATTTATCTTACACCTTCATGATAATTCATTATAGGTGCGCGATAATTGCTACAGTTAATAGTGCGGAGCGATGCTTATCACCAGATGATTGCATGTTTCAGCGCAATATATACGAAGGTGTGTACGTACGTACATACGTGTTAATAATTTGCTGCTAAAAATGCAACGCAATATTGTTAACGCAAAATAACAAGCATTTTAGTAATTTTGTAACCGTAATTGATAATAACACAAGCGTTATACATAACGCTATCGGTTATCAGCTGAAAATATCGGCAATAATCTGAGTACACGAAGGTATAAAATATAAACAGTGCATATTATCAATATAACGGTGATCAAAACGGCAAACTGCATGCAGGAACGTTAATAATGCAAATCAATAGCGAGGTACCTGACCTCACATGCATGTGCATCTAGAAGGCCGTTATTGGCCATGCACGGTCGCCTATGTGCGCTAACATTGTTTGTTGGTATATGTGGCGCTACTTCTTATACGTGGTTAATGAGGGCAGCAACGGATTACCGATATTATCGTGTTATCGTTCAGCTGCATTAAGTTTTAAGCCCCCTCATGTTACAGTATACTTAGGAAAAGAATTACTGAAACTAGAAGTAAAGCATTACGATAATTTTGCGTAGGTACTTATGCATATCAAAAGCTCAAGACAAGTTTATAATCAAATAATATGTAATAGTATATTTACAGAAGCAACATTACAGAGAATTGCTATTAACGGAAGAGGGTGAAATACGAAATGAAGAAAATAAATCGGAACAAGAACAAGGAGAAGACTGCCCCGAAGAAGATGAAATACAAAAGGAAATATAAAAACTAAAAAATGGTAAAACTCCGGTAGAGGACGAGATAAAGGCAGAACTGATAAAATATGGAGGACAACAACTACATACACATTTTTTTTTGCGTCCGCCCTGACACCAAACTCATTATTGTCACCATCCATTATCAAACAATAACTTAACAAACTCGCTTGGTGATATATCACCATAGCAACTAACTACTTTCTGGCCTAGGCCGGTAAACACAACTCATCACCATGACTACTAGTTACTTTCTGGCCTAGGTCATTAAAGATGTATTTTCCAGCCTAAAAATTGATCGGAAACAACTGATTTTCTGGACGGACGCTGAAAAAATACTTTTTCTACGACCACTAATGTAAATGATTCTTACCGGGCGTACGGTGTTTTTTAAAAGAAATGATCAAAGTAGATTCACTCAAACACTTCCTGCAGGCCTAGTAAGCGAGTTATAACAACGCACAGTAAGCAAAACGCACACTTGTCTAGAAAGATCGAAGTAGACTTACGTCAAAATTGACAAGACAACGTAATATTTTAAAAATTGTAAGTGTTAAAAAAAACAAAAATAACAGTTGCATTCTACATTTAAAAGTACCTCAAGAAGGTACTAACAAAATTGATCTAATGAATAAAACAAAACAGTTATGACAATTTTCATATTTTTTGCTATATCATTTGAAGTACAAGGAATTTAGTACTTTTAATAATTGATTGTGGCTTTTCTCATACATAGGAATAATTCATTTAATTTAAACAAACCTGCATCTCTTATAATAAGCGAGATACCCATGCCGAAATATTATCTGGGACACCATGTGTAGCAATTACCTATAGGTACATTAAAAAATAATAATATTTAAATAAACATTAAAATAGTAATGTAACCTAAAATTTGCGAGCTTTTTTACTATGAACCGAAACAAGAGTCATTAAACAATTGAAATAATCTCCGAAACGACTTGTTTAGTAACATTTAATTAACACCAACTGTTTTCACTAAAATTGTATAAACATTATAAGTTTATATGCTGGTAATTTGTCGGTTCGATGCACAATAACCAGTTGGTTTTATTTATTATGTCACCGTAGCAATAAAACTAATTAGGTGTTACTTAAAAATATATTTTTAATTAACGCTCATGGAACTATGAAGACAGCTGACGTATTAATTGGTCTATGATAATTTTTGCTGTTTTTTTTTACATAGTTACCCGAGGGATTCAAATATTTTGCCCTCCCTCCACAACAAAGCAAGCGGTGCTCAAATTAGAATCACTCTGCGTAAAGATATCTTTGGCTGTAAATTACATTTCCAGGTTTTATTTGATGCTTCGTTCAGCTTTTTTCGAGCGAGTGATATAATTTATTTGCGCAACGGGGCGATCCTTGAGATTAGAGAAGTTACTAATTTGTAAAAATTGAGTTTGCAAAATTAAGGCAACGCGCTTTTGTGTTAATAAAAGTCACTGAGTCAGTCGCACACACGTAGATAAATTTTAACCATAAAATATTATTCTTGTGTCATAATTTCCAGGTTAGGTGAATCAATTTAACCAAATATACATGTTAATAAAAGGTTTTATTAAACTAAAATAATTATTCTTCGCCGGAAAATGATAAAAATAATTAGACAAATTATACACTGTCAATAACTACAGCGATTGTGTTTTGCTTAGTCAAATGCAACATTTTGTGAAAAATGATAATTAATTTTTGAACTACATTTTTTCTATGTATGTTATTTTTTAAATGCACTATAGGATTTAGAATAATGTTTTATCAGAATCAATAAAAAAGCAGTGTTTAAAAAAAATGTTGATTATCGCCAGTTCGACATATTTCATCGTAGAAAAACCATCTAAACGTCTTTTGATAGAGAACTTGCTGCGATTTACAAATATATGATGTTTATAGGGGGTTTCCTCTTAAAATATCAAAGTTATAAGGGTGCGGCAGTCAAACTAAATCACCCTGTATGTATCTATGCATTCTTTTTTTTTATTTTATGCACCCACTTCTTTATGAAGACAAACAGAAGAAATTTGAAGACGATCAAATCCTTGCAGAATGAGAAAATAATTGAGTTCGTTAATTAATTAAGTAATAGTTCTTTTTTGCTGCGTTAATGCTTTCTATGCTGAAGAAGTTGAGTTGTTTAATCAAAGCTGAAATAAAATTTCGATCTGTTGTAATCACTAACACCCTATAAATGTTAATTGTTCAATTTTACATGGGCTTCGGTTAATAGGAATATTTAGCTCCACTAAAGATTATGAGCCAGTAAACAGATCATTTGAATGGCGTAAATAACAGTAGATTAAGGAAACCATTCTATTTGCGGTCTTCTGGTAGAGAAGCAATGAGCTTTAGAGAGAAACGTACCGGGAATGTTCAACTGAAGCCCCAAAATGAATTTTTTCCAAGTGTATATTACAAATACGTGCAAATACATGTGTTTAATTTTAAACGCAAATCCCTGAGAACCATGCATTTCCCCAACGGTGCACTTAAGCGTAATTACCCTGCGAAAAAAGGCTTTTAGACACGTGCTTAAACAATCAAACCGCTTTCTTGACTTCATTATAAACTTAATTATAAAAAAAAGTAATTTTATTAAATTTTCTGTGTATAAAAACCATCAACCAAATTGGGAGACTACTAACATTCATGATGTTAAATGTAATCTTGTAAATGATTGTGATTGTACTTGTCTAATAACTCGAGTAAATATCTAGGAATTACAATAGATAAATTTATGAGGTGGGACATACACACTAATAATCTATGTACCCGAGTTAGAAAAACAATATACCTGTTCAAAAAATTGAGAACAATCCTTACCTTACGTATATTTTATTTTGCACTGGTACAATCTCTTTTGACTTATGGAATTATAGGTTGGGGTAATGCAGCTGACACTTATATAAACAACTTAAATATCTCCCATAAAATGATCATAAAGACTTTTTATATAATAAACCATGGCGTTATCCTTCGGCCCAACTATACACTGAATCTAATTTCTTTTCTGTTACTAAACTTTACATATTAAATGTTTTATATCACATAAAAAAACATGAATATTTAATTACTATACCAGTAAAATACTATATCACAAGAAACCACCTTTCTGCTACATTACATCGAAGCAACAAAAAAGTTGGCCAAAGATCTTTTATTTATGTAGCACCAAAAATTTACAATGCCTTTAACTCCTATATACTTGAACACAATATTAAACTAAACTTAAGTTGGAAAAAAGTCGCAAAAAAGTTTGTTCATTTACTGTCAACGGAAGGGTGCCAAGGTATGTGTAATTCATTAGAATAATTGAATGTTTTCGAAATCCTATGTAGGAACTTTCATACTTTGTTTACTTATGTCTGCCTACTTTATCGTTTCACAACAATCGATTATTAAAACCTAAAATTATAGCCACACACACGTTATGGTGTGTAGTGTTGCCTTCAATATAATAAAAAAGTCTTGGATAGTTTATTGTATTGGCAGTATTCCTTTGCATGTCAAATTAAAATTTATATATTACAAGATGATTTACCCGGCGTTGCACAGGCGATTACAATTTTAATTACTTTTTTTAACTTGAATAAGCCCAATAATTCCAAATCATACACAAATGACATACTCTGATCAATCATCTTTCCATTTTCTTATAATTCATTAAAAAATAACTATCTATTGCTTAAAAATTGAATAATAACTCAAATTTATTTTCTTTCGTC
Source organism: Elmis aenea (assembly GCA_947652605.1). Lineage (NCBI taxonomy): Eukaryota > Metazoa > Arthropoda > Insecta > Coleoptera > Elmidae > Elmis > Elmis aenea. The sequence continues at coordinate 50,256,570 of OX393580.1, read as the reverse complement.
TTGTTTCAATTAAAAATGTACTAATAAAAATAATACTTCATGTACATTTATTACTAATTATATACAAAACAATCTTTACTTGAGAAATACACCGCGCCGTATCGTGTTTTGACCAGGTATTTGCCGACGTAAGATCGAATCCCGTCCAAGTAATTTTTTTTTTTTTTTAATTGGTAATATGTGCTTGTACTTAAAGTTTGGCGTTAGATCTGCAAGGTCCTAAATAGTAACTGTGCAAAATTTGGTCCCGATCGGTCAACGGACCTAGGATTCTATAGCGAACAAACAAACAAACACACAAACAAGCTCTTTTATATATATAGATAGATATAGATGTACTATGTTTTAAGCTTTTAATTTATGTATATATATGTCCTGTACAATACTTTACGAATTTATAAATAAAGGAATATTTGAATTTGAATTATCGTTTTGAAATAATGTGGCACCAATATGCTCTTTAAGAGCTCCAAAAATGTGAAAATTCGTTTGTGCTTGGTCGGGACGTTAAGCTGGATAAGGGAGACACTCAATACGAAGATCATGATGGACGGTTGTGACCGTCTTGCGAGGGAAATAAGGCCGTGCATTCGGCGAATCGCAGGTTTCAGGAGATTACGAATCAAAAACGTAGATACAAATTTGAGTTCTTTTACCAGTCTTGTAACATAATTTTTTCAGACATTAAAATTAGATTTAAAATTAAAAAAAAATATTAAATTTGTCTGCCAAGAAATTTGTTTTATAAAAAAAAAACTAGCTTTCTTAGAAGAAAGTGCAGTGAATACTCATACACTTCAATCCGATTACGATTAAATCTAATCTTTCCCATGCTTTGTAAACATACCAGCAATAAAATATTTAAGTGCTGCTGTATTATTTACCTCAAGTACAGCAAGGAAACTTTATTATATCTTGTCTGGTTTTCACGTAATAGTTTTCTTGTGATGGTGAGTTTCCGAAAGGTTGATAGTTTGTTTGGCATATATTTAGAAAAAATTAAGTTGCTAAACGCTACAAAAGTGAGTCTTTAAGATAGTTGGGTAACGTATAGCTTAGAATGTCTTAAGTATTTAATTGGAATATAAAGTCTCCCCCGTTGAACACTGTTGAATCACCATTGAAAGGGCGCAAAACAAAATACGGGTCATGCATACAACAAGGGACGATGTCAAGCCTGGAGGATTCTTGGACATACATGGGTCTTACAAGGATTAGTAATGAAAGGACTGGCTTTTTGGGGTTCGCGTTGAACAAGCTTAAATTTATGGCAGTTTCTTAGATAATTAATAAAATATAGAATACTTGCACACATTTTTGACAATTTTAATTTGCTCAATTAGTTACACGTGTTACTTTTATCCCCTGTCTTCTTCACTTTGGTAGTTTTTGCAGTATGTTTTTTTTTACGAGACATTTAATTACTATCAATTGATTCACTATTTCCAAAAAAACAAACTAAATGGACACATGTTTCTTATTTAATTTGGAAATTGTAAGTCTAAAAACATTCTGTTATTTGTAACAAATTATTTCTTTATGTGACAAAAAATCTTGATGCTATAATTTCATGTTTATTTAAAAAATAGGTTCGCTCTAGTTTGTTGGTTTAATTAAGGTTGCTTGCAACATATTCCTGACTCGTAAAAGTACACCATCGTTGTTTACGCGAGTCTTCAGGGCAAAACTGTAACTAACAGTCACTATAACATAATATTAAATATCTTACTTAAATGTACTTACAACAATAAAATATTTTCACACGGTGCTTTTCAGCAGTTTTTGTCAAATATAATGGTGCTATCGTGATAGCATATTTAATTACGGTTACATCACGACTGGTGCTGGGAAAACAAAGAATGTTAATTTTTGTTTATTTTCTGTAACAAAAACAACTCCAACAATCTAAATCCAATTAATAGTAATAAACATGTATGTCCTTTGAATAAGCAATAAATTTGTAAGTTTTAATAATTTGATAACCAATATATTTAATTCATTGGTGAATTTTGTCAAAATGAAAAATTAAATATAATGATTAGGAATTTTGAAAAAATCAGTGTTAAATGGTGATGTTTAATTAATTATGTACAGGGTGTCATTAGTGCGGGAACGGTCGATTGTGGCTAAACGGCTTGAGATATGAAGTTGATTCAAATGCTATTTTATACAGTTTTTTCTAAACAACACAATAAAAATATTTTCAAATATACAGGGTGAGTCACCTTTCTGGAACTAAAAGCAACTTTTATTTAATATTTTTGACCGCCTTCATTTTAGCTTTGCATCAGTATAAAATACTACAGGTTTTTATACGGCTTGTAAAAAAAAATAATTTTCTAAATTATTCAAGGTTTTAAGTCTTTATTTAAAAAATTCTCTTGAAGTTATTTTGAAGTACAGAGTTTTAATTTGGTATAGACATGCAGAAAAAAATTCTCTGTTCGCTCGTATGAAAAAATTTGAATCACACATGCAGGGGTGTTTATAAATAGGTGGCAACTTCCATGATTTTCAATAGCTCGTAACTCGATTTTTTCAAAGGCAAACCCCTGTATTTTTTATGTCATCGAATTCGTCTTTAAAAGAGCTTCATATTTTGTTGAGTCCCAAAACTCATACTTTTCGAGATATTCGACATTTTTCTTCAAATCGTTATTGAAGCAATAGAGTGCCGTGGAAATTGATAAAACTGACTGTTCACTTCGCTAACGTCAAAAACTTGTCATTTATTTTTTGAATTATTGCATTTCCACAATGAATATTACTTTACAGGAGCAAATTGATATGGTTTATTTACCATTTCGTGTATTTAATTATAATTTTGTTTTATTATAAATATTATATTGTACTCATATAATCTGTGATTTAAATTGTTATTTTTTTTTTAAATCACTTGATTTAAATCAATTGATTTAAATCTGCTCAACCCTCATTAGGACCACCCTGTATATTTTAACAAAAACTGGAATTAAAGTTATTTATAAATTTGAAAATTACATCGAAAACTATCCGTTGTTTAAATAAAACTAAGCCACTGTGAAGTATTTAGATTTTGAGTAATTTTAGTGGAATCATGTAAAAACAATTCTCATAGCCCTACTTTGCAGTTTTTAAAGTAAATTTCAATATTCAGTTTTCGCTAGAAATAAAATACTAGGGCAGTATTTAAAATGATACTAGTATATTAGAATTTTAGAGAGTATTGGAAATTTAGTGAGTTACTAGTTAATTTATTTATCTAGGCTACCAATTTTTTTTTAGAAACCTTCTTAACTATGTAATCTTTTTCACTTTTAAAATGTAGCTTATGGATTATTAAACCTAAATTAAAGCAAAACATTTTTAAAATTTTAAGTGGCATAGTGTTGTAGAAACTTAATCTGAGAGTTTTATTGGATTTATAAAGATATATGAATTAGTTTAATTGTAAATCACATGGCTTCTTGTCACAGGGGCTCTGGCAAAAATGCTAAACCAGTTTTAACACTCTTGACAAAGAAACAAAAGACTTGTATAACATTTTGCAAGACATTTTTCGAAAAACATATACCTAGGTAATTTTAAATTAAAAGTTTATTTCTTGATGGCTTTTATGTTGCAAGTAATCAATAATTGATTTTAGAAATTGATAAAGATAAAAGTTTATTTAGCTATATTTTTTAATTAAATTACTAAGACATTGTAATCGTTTAGAAAAGACGTGGCTAAAGTGATAGTAAACATATTTTGTATATAAATTCTATAAGCAATCAATATTGCTCTTAACCCTTATTCTCCTAGCGTCGTCAAATGACGACGTTTACCTGTCCTGTAATCTGTAATAACGGTGTATTGTCAGGTACCTGATGATTTTAAACCTGTCAGCTTAAGTTTAATTACTCAGGTAAACAATTGTTTTCATAAATGTAGCCATTGCATCGCAGTAAGTTGCAGACTTCGAACATAATTACTTGTTAAAAGTGACCAATTTACGAGAGAACACGAAAACCATGACGTCGTCAAAAAAAAGTACTAAATAATATAATTACGGTAAAAATATTTTATTTGTTTACATATTTTGAATATATAATAGTCAAGTGTTTTTTTATATAAAATGTAATTATTTATAATAACATTTATAGGGAAGTTATTTCGCTATAAATTTGATTGTCGTCATATGACGACGCTAGGAGAATGCATGTACTAACATACCCTATTTGTCCTTAGATTTTTAAGTGTAGCCGAAATGATGGATTTGTTAGAAAATGATGATAGTGACCAAGATATTTTTATTGAACCACCTACAGTTAATGAGCTAACAGACGAAGATTCAGATGAAGAAGAAGGGACGAATATAAACTGTTTATCCAGAAATCAACTAATGGCACCGGCAGAGAAAAAACAGACCAGAAAAGAAGTTTCAACTATTTCCAACCTAAACAAAATACCAAAGATCACCAAAAAATCAAAAAAAGATCAAATTATATGGAGCAGTGGCGGTAAAACTATACATATACAACCTAGTCAATTTCATCTTATGGCAGAAGAAAAAATTGATGAAGTCACTGCTGTTCAATATTTTGAACGGTTTTTTGATGATACTTTAATCGAATTAATTATTACTGCCAGTTCCGAATATTGCTTATCAACAAACTGGCCAGATATAAAATTAACCAAAGGGGAACTGCGAGTATTTTTTTGCCATTTTAATGGTTTCTGGGTACAATCCATTGCCAGGAAAAGCAATGTATTGGAGTACATGTAGTGATTTGCCCAACATTGCGATATATGAATCTATGCGGAGGGATAGATTTGATAATATCATGAAATCACTTCATTTTAAATCAAATTTAAACTTAGACAAGCTCGATAAGTTTTCCAAATTACGACCATTAATTTCATATATTCAAAAAAAATTTATGGAAAATTATACACCCACCTCAGCAATATCGCATGATGAGGCAATGGTGGAATACTTCGGTAGGCACGGATGTAAGCAAGCGATTAGAAATAAACCAATACGATTTTGATAAAAGGTTTGGTGTCAAAATTCACCATCTGGTTAGCTAATCGCCTTTTATCCTTACCAAGGAAAAACTTATCGAGGAAATGAAATAATGGAGAGTAAATTTGGTAAATGTTCATCTACAGTGCTTTACTTGCTAGACCAATATCCTATATATACCTTGCTTTCAACCTTATCATAGTTTATAAGTTTATAGTTTATATGTCTCAAATTTAATTTACATTGTAATATACTTTCACAAATAAATCTGAAATTATAAAACATACCAAGATTATTATTATTTGTACTCATATTCCCCTAGCGTCGTCATATAACGACAGCTCCTAAGTCAGGACCTGCGTCCTGTAATTTAATAAAAAGTGATTTTTCATGTATCTATGGCCATTTTTAAACAACTGATTGAATTTCAAAACATTTTGATAAATATTTCTTAATTCTGGAGAATAGGGGTTAAAAGACGTTGTGATAAAAATAAGGTATCAAGTTGCATGCACTATGCTTACTCGTAGTTGTGTTAAACACAGGAGTACCATTAGAAGCGATTATAAAATTAGGACTTTAGCCTCAAGAAACTAGTTTAGTATGCACCATATTTTTTTATGAGAGTTTTTTTTTATGTGCCCCGAACAAGAGCTAGAAAATCTATTTTAAAAATATTAAAAATGTTCCAGTTGCCTCACCTTTATGCTAATAAATCGATTATTTGATTACATATAGTTAGATTCTAATGCATAATTTATACCCCTGACACAAACTGCCGGGCAGACGATCGACATGTGCTTATAATAAATTCAAATTGTTTAGAATATTTAGATAGTCTTGATTCGGTTGAAATAATGTAGTATAATTACATAATTATACATGAAAGTATTACCTCGGGCTTTTAGCATATGCCCGAGCGAGGAGATCCGAGGAGACAACATCACATCTTGCTACCCCATCTTTCTCATTCATGTAACCGAACTTACCGTTCGGCTTTTTGCTTTTTATGAAGCAGCCTTTGGCAGTGTTATTTATGAGAGAGATAAAAGATGACGATTAGCATTCACAAGACATTAGTTTGTCATCCTGAGGCGTAAGACAGTGACCTCTGGATGCTTCTGAGATATTAAAATTGGAAGTCAGAAATTTTTAATGATTGGTCCTTCCGGGGTTTCTGGGAGCGATGAGAAAATTTGTAAAATTGCAGTGTGCACGGCTATTAAAGTTTTTGTGGGGATATTCGTATAACAATTTGGGTTCATTTGGTGCTTTATAAAAGTATATCCTTAAGGAATATACTGTATCCTTAAAAACGTTTTTGTTCCATCATGACAGTAAAGAGAGTGATGTAAACGCCATTTATTTGACTGAATTGTATTCACACTATATAATTCTCGAACTGTTAAATTAACCTTCAGGAGGACAACAGGGGTTCTTGCGGAGCCCAGGCCTCTATGTTGATAACTATTTTGTTTTTTATATCTATAATTAGTACTTCTAGGACATCTTTCGTTAGTGTTTTAGCTATCTTTTACTGCATTCATATTAATTACTTTTTTAACTTGAATAAGCCCAATAATTCCAAATCATACACAAGGGACATACTCTGATCAATCATCTTTTCATTTTCTTATGATTCCTTAAAAAATAACTATTTATTGCTTAAAAATTGAATAATAACTCAAATTTATTTTCTTTCGTCTTCTTTCAATAAAAAATGTACTAATAAAAATAATACTTCATGTAAATTTATTACTAATTGTATACAAAACAATCTTTACTTGTGAAATACACCGCGCCGTATCGTGTTACGGCCAGGTATTTGCCGACGTAAGATTGAATCCCGTCCAAGTAATTTTTTTTTTTTTTTTTTTAAATATATGCTTGTACTTAAAGTTTGGCGTTAGATCTGCTAGGTCCTAAATAGTAGCTGTGCAAAATTTGGTCCCGATCGGTCAACGGACCTAGGATTCTATAGCGAACAAACAAACACACAAACAAGCTCTTTTATATATACAGGGTGTAGACTCGGATCACGCAACATAGCAATTTCAATGGTAAAATTTTAAAAGTCGTATTCTTGCTCCCCTAATTATTGTAGAAAAAAAGTGCAAATACGTTTTTTGTAGAGAAAAAAATTCTGTATCCGTAAATGTAATCAATATTACTTTTTCGTTTTCCAATAACTAAAAATTAAGCAATTACAAAACGCGTTGTGACAAAAATCTGTACTGCCTTGGAATTATGCTATGACATCAAAATTTTAAAAGCCTTTGTAACTTGCGTATTATTGAAAATAAATACATCAACCCTAATATATTTGGAAAGGAAAAAAAAAAGGAATTTAAATAGGTCATAGCCAACTATAGCTTCCATTTAAAAAAAGGTGAGTTTGTGCAATACCTTTTTAAGGGCGAGCGTAAAATTTTTTTTATTACCTACTTGCAAAATCTACATAAAAATATCTAAAAATAATCTTTATACACTTTTTCGATATTTAAAACAATAAGGGAGGTATGACACATTAAAAATATAACAAAAAAACAGTTTTTCATTAATAATTCAAAAACCGGAAATGATAGAATATTTTTGAAAACTGTTCTGAGTTTGTTCTAAAAAAACTGCACATTTTTAGTAATTTAACCGTTTCTCTATCTTGACTATTAAGCGAGATACTCATTGTAGTCCCATCGAATTTGGACCACCTGTACTGTATGATGCAGAATTTTACTGTGATTTTTACCTGAGATGGGATTTTTTCTTTTAAATGGGAATGTCATTTTTTTTCTGATACCTGCGAATATTTTTTTGTTTCCGTATTTGATTTTTGTGTTTATGTTTTTGTTGGTTCTAAAAATAAAAAACGTTATGATTTTTCTGCATTGTTCATTTTAGTGAACCATCTTAATAAGGGGCCTCCAGATCAGGTTGCGCCTGGGGCCCCACAAAATCAAGATTCGCCACTGATGTAACTCCTATAATAACAAAGTTACCCATACAACACATGTAGATTCTTATCACCCTGTATAGTGGCCTCGTAAAGGGATGCACCCTACAGTTTTAAAAACGCAGCCCTAGAACAAAAAGAACAACATTTAAAGCTTAATTTACATTAGTAACGATTACAACCCCATTCTGATTGTGTTAAAATTTCAGCTAGTCAACAAATATTGTGACACTATTGTCCTACAAAGTTTCAATGGAATTAGTTCTGACATAGCCAAGTTGTGAAACATTATTATTTTTTTAGACTCCCGTTTCTGGCAATATATTTATAAAAACTTAAATAACTTAAAAATGACCGATTTTAGATACATAAAACTCGTATAAGTACTTCTGAAAGAGTATACAATTTTACATCTAAATATTATAAAACATACTAGGTGTTCTATTAAAAAAAAAACAGAGAGTGACGTAGCGATACGCAAAAACAAAACACTGTGTATAGTTGAAAAAAAATTTATATGTAATGTAATGTAAATGACCGCAAACAACTGTTATTTGTTTGTTTGTTTTTTTTTTTTAATTTGTGACATGTCAAGGTAGTGATCCGATTTGTTAGATTTGTACATGACATTTTCTCTTATTTTAGTGACTACAATTTGCCCTTAAAATATCGGCATTTTTTTTTAAATTCGCTTTAGGGGAAGATGGTATATACTGGGACATGGTATACAGGGTGCCCATTTTTCTAACCTGTTGTATGGGTAACTCCGTTAATATTAGGGATACAGAAACGTTCAAATTAGCAAATTTGTGCAGAATTTAAAGAAAAATCTGATGCCATTTTCAAATTTGACCTACGTCATCAACTTTTTGAAATATTTTGAAAAAACTGAAAAAGGTCGATTTTTTCAAACTTGAATCATTCCGTAACCATATGAGTTAGAACAAAAATAAAAATTGGCTGTTATAGATATTTTTACGTAGATTTTAAATATGTTAACGAAATTTTCATAGCACTCTCGGTTTCCGAGTTATAGCACAAACTTGCATTTTTTTAAATGGAAGTCATAATTGGCTATGGTCTTATTAAAAAGGCTATTTTTTTCTCGTTTCAATGATATGAGGGTTGTTATGCTTTACTTTTGTAGTTTTTCTTTAAATAAGCAAAAATCATTTTACATGTTCACTGCCTACTGATAGATGGGAGTTATCCTGTGTTGATGTTCTTTTTTTTTTTTCTTCGATGTGACATTTAAGAGTTGTCTCTTATCGTTAGTGTAGCAGTTATTAGCCAGTTACAAATTTTAAAAACAAAACCTCATAATTTGTGAAATAACATTTATTGTTTGTTATACGTATAAATCTCTCTCTCGTGTTGATCAAAATTTTTGATTGACTTTATTGTAAATTTCAAAAACAATGTTTTCTAATGAAGAAAGAAACGACATGCTTTTTTATTACTAGGCTTGTAATAGGTAGAAATAGTAGAAATTCAAGTGATATGTATTTGCAAAGATTTATGGAAAGGAGGCAACCAAGAAAGAAATTATTTTCGTTATTAGAAACCAATTTAAGAAAATACAGGTCATTTACAAAATCCAAAGGTTTGAAAATTAAATTTAAGCAAGAAGATAAAGAGAGAGTCCTGGAATACGTAAATTATAAACCAACATCATCTACCCGGGAGTTGTCCCTTGAATATGGTGTCAACTGAAAAGGCTGTAACTGCCTAATAATTGCTACACTAACGATAAGAGACAACTCTTAAATGTCACATCGAAAAAAAAAGAACATCAACACAGGATAACTCCCATCTATTAGTAGGCAGTGAACATGTAAAATGATTTTTGCTTATTTAAAGAAAAACTACAAAAGTAAAGCATAACAACCCTTATATCATTGAAACGAGAAAAAAATAACCTTTTTAATAAGACCATAGCCAACTATGACTTCCATTTAAAAAAATGCAAGTTTGTGCTATAACTCGGAAATCGAGAGTGCTATAAAAATTTCGTCAACATATTTGAAATCTACGTAAAAACATCTATAAAAGCCAATTTTTATTTTGGTTCTAACTCATATGGTTCCGGAATTATTCAAGTTTGAAAAAATCGACCTTTTTCAGTTTTTTCAAAATATTTCAAAAAGTTGATGACGTAGGTCAAATTTGAAAATGGCATCAGATTTTCCTTTAAATTCTGCCCAAATTTGCTAATTTAAACGTTTCTGTATCTCTAATATTAACGGAGTTACCCATACAACAGGTTAGAAAAATGGTCACAACAGAGATTTTGGCCATCTGTTACCCCGTACTTGAAGTTTTTTTACATCAAAATAGCGGTTAAGCAGTCGCATTATATCCTGTCTACAGTATGTGTCGTAAACAATGTCATAGTGACTTGCACATGTGAGGCATGTTTGGTAACTGCGCATTGTTTTTTTGTGGTTATTCAGTTTATGTGCTAAAACTTTTTTATTTATTTAACAACAATTAGAAAATTTGGCGTAGGTGTACATACATTAAATGTATGTACAATGTTAAAACTTAAAATAATCATACAAGTTTTTTATTAAATCGTTGCTTTTAAAAATTGATCACATGGTGCATTGTGGGACAATGATGATAATCAGGTAAATTTTCTGAAAAAGACTTCCGACTTTAGATTTTCTTTCTCTAAAAACAGAGATAGACTGTGTAAATTCTGTGTAGGTTAAGCGGTGCGCTTAACCTACACAGAATATTTTCTGTCGGTGCGACTACGTTTGGGGGCACTGAAAAAACAAAGAAACATTTTCAATTTTAGTTTCATTTTTCAAAGTACAATGTCTAAATGCCCATGAAAAGTGAAAGTTTTTAAAATAAAAAATTAAAATTAAGCTTTTTTTTAATTACTTATGCTTTATTTCATATATATTTTTTGCTGTCCCACAATGTACCACGGGGTGGTTTATGTAGGGACAAGTGGTGTATAGTGGGACAGTCCCTCTATTTGTGTACCTTTATTTTTAAAAAAATATTTTTTTGTATATGCAATGATAAACTAAAGCAATATTAATATCTCATATCAATTTGAGGTATGCAAATTAAGCCGTTCAAAAGTTAGGCAAAATTTAAAAAAAGTATCCCAGTATATACCACCTTCCCCTATATTAAAATAAAAAACCACACAGGTGTGATGCATAGGTTTTATTTTTAAAAGCTCCTTATTTATAGGTGGACTGAGTCCAACATCACCTGTCAAAAGCCGTGCCTGCAGCATTCATAAATACTTAACCTTCCTCCATTAAATTTTCAACCAATTACAACCCTCGTGCATTTCCAAACTGCTTTATCCATTTTAAATAAGTGCCGTAGATACAACAATATTCATGCCTGTTTTATACCACAACCAAGCCCAAGCAGGAACATAATAATTAACAATCCCAAAAGTTTACGATTCCTTAAATTTAGAAAATGAATCTCATTCTAAAACATGGCAGGAAACCTGTATCTATTATTTAAGATAAAACGCCAACAAAAAACCAAATGACGCAGTTTATTGCCGTGCGTTTGAAATAATCCAGTTAAAAAACATTTTTCACTTTAAATTTAAAATTTTTACGGAGATATTACCAGATTAAGTAAATGAGAAATTTTTAAACTAACCACGTATCTTCAGCGTAAAAAGAATTTGAGATATAAAGAAAGATGCAGGTTCAGAATTCATTAAGGAGAGAAAATTACAACGCGGAAGTTTATTGCATTTTTACGGCAATTTTTATTTTCATTGTTTTAAGAAGCTTTAGTTTAAAGTGGTTTTTCTGGACATTAATCTTGGATACACAAATAAACCAGTCATCTTAGAACAGTAAAGGGTACCGATACTATTAAATTATAGTTAAAATTTAGAATTATCGAAATGTTTAATTGTTTTCGTTAGACAAAAATGGAGAGGGCTCTAATTTAATTACTAAATTATTGCTTTTTAAAATGTCAATAGCATCATAAAGCAATCTTATTTTTTAAAACTAAATGCAGGGTACACGAAGCTTGAGAATCTAGAGTCAAAAAAATTCTAAACAACTCACTACTGTTTTGTACTTCTATTAAAATAGTAGTATTAATTTTGATATTTATAGATATTAACTGACCTGATAGTTTGAGTAATTTAACAAAGGTCACATACATAAATATATTATGTAGGTACTCTGTTTATTCTGCTTGAAATTATACCACTTTAATGCATATCACTATCAATAAATGTATCATAACCTAGTGTCAGTCTGTTAAAATCAATAGTATCCTGAAGTGTAACAATAGCTTGATATTTACTATTAAGCATTTAGATAGTCGGTTTTAGCCGAAATTACCATAATTATTACACATTTTTTGACTGTTAGTGCTAGTGATATACAGGGTGTCCCAGATTACATTTCCAGCATGGGGATCTCGCTTATTATAAGAGATACAGGTTTGTTTAAATTAGATGAATTATTCCTTAGCATGAGAGGAGCCAGAATCAATTTTTAAAAGTACAAAATTTCTCGTGCTTCAGATGTTATAGCAAAAAATATGAAAATGTCCAATTTCTTTTTTCTCTCATAACTTTTTTGTCTTAATCGATAGAACAATTTTATTTGTACTTTCTTAAGGTACTTTTTAATGGAGAATGTAACTGTTATTTTAGATTATTTTTAACACTTACCATTTTCGAGACTTAATTTTTTCTTACGGGCCACGAAGTTGGCTATGGAATAGTTAAATATGCTTTTTTTTCCTCTTTAAAATGAGATATTACTTGCTACATTTATTTTTATAATAAAGTCACAAAATGATAAAATCGTATAAACCCATCACTTAATAAGCTATCTATGAAAATAAAAACAAAAAACAACTAATTAAATGTCAAATAACAGTTTGTCTGCGGTATCATTTATTAGAAATTCACATTATTGTTGTGTAATTCGATAGTCTTTGTAGTAATTGTTATAATGATGGCAACATTTAAAAATAGCGAAAAATTTGCCATGTTGAGATGCTACATTCTTTGCCATAAAAACTGTGTAGAAGCTAAGCTAATATACTTAGAGCTATATCCCGAGAAAAGGCAACGAAGGATGTGTAATTACAAAAATTTGGAAATAAATTTAAAAGTATATGTTTTTTTCGACAAACCAACCAAAAATCCAAAACAAATCAATGATTAATTAGAATTATTTATTTTACACAGTTTCTATTGCGAATAATGTGGCATTTCAACATATACATTTTTTAATTAGTTGTAAATGTGCTCATAATTAAGTATAATTATGATAACAAATTTGCTACAAAGTCCATCGAATTACACAACAATACTAAACAAACCATTCTAATAAATGATACCGCAGACAAATGGTAACTGTCATTTGACATTTAATTAGTTGTTTTTTGTTTTTATTTTCATAGATAGCTTGATAAGTGATGAGTAAAATACGATTTTTCATTTTGTGACTTATTTATTAAAATAAATGTAGCAAGTAATATCTTATTTTAAAGAGAAAAATAAAGCACATTCAACTATTCCATGGCCAACTTCGTGGCCGATAAGAAAAAATGAAGTTAGGGGTAATATCTCAAAAATGGTAAGTGTTAAAAATAATCTAAATAGACAGTTACATTCTCCATTAAAAAGTACCTTAAGAAAGTACAAATAAAATTGTTCTAATGATTAAGACAAGAAAGTTATGAGAGAAAAAAGAAATTGGATATTTTCATATTTTTTGCTATAACATCTGAAGCACGAGGAATTTTGAACTTTTAAAAATTGATTGTGGCTCCTCTCATACCAAGAAATAATTCATCTAATTTAAACAAACCTGTATCTCTTATAATAAGCGAGATCCCCATGCTGGAAATGTAATCTGGGACACCCTGTATAATTAAATTTCAAGTAAGCAAAACGCACACTTGTCTAAAAATGTCAAAGAAGGCTTACGTTAAAATTGGCAAGGCAACGTAATTACTTGTGTATATTAGCCAAAAAAACCGTTAGAATCGTAGGTTTTACGTGATCGTAGAAAAAGTAAGCTACACAACACGAGTTGTAAAGCAATTGCGCACTCGTGGAAGTACGCACTCGCCACTACTCGGCTCCGTGTGTAACTTATTCACTCGTGCGTAATATGCTTCTTACAACACTTGTTATGTAATATACTGCTCCTATTAAAAAATATGTTTCTTAATGTGTTAGTTGATTTATACTATTTTTTTATTTAATCATCTTTTTAAGCCAAGCTGGCCTATGGCTTTATAACATCTTTTCCTCCATTCTTTTTCATTCTTTGTACATTGTTTTTAATTCTTCAACTCTTTGTTTCTTCATCTTCTTTTTAACAGTATAATATGTTACATGATTGCAACAAAAGTGTTTGAACTTTCTTTAAAGCAAAAATCCAAACCGAAATGTATGTGAAACAATATAGTTGATGAAGGCTTAAAAAGAATTAATTAAATATTTCTAAACATATGAAAAGTTAACATTTAAAAACAATTAAAAAATTTTAGATGGTCTTAAACGTTAACATCTCCGAGTGAAAATGTTATGGTAATTTTATTATGTATTTTAATTAACAACCAAATGACGTCTTTTTTAAATCAAACGACTTTGTAGCTCTTAACAGATCTCTTTAATGAGTTCTGATATTTGCCACCCTTTATATTAATCCTATATTAAATAATTTAAATTCCGATAAAAAGTTGTTTTAATGAAAATTTGACGTTACCAGTTTTAAATGTGATGGAAAGTCCGTTCAATCAATCATACTTCTTAATTTTATATTCCATTCATGCCATATACAGAGTATTGATCACTGCACAAAACAGTGTGACAAAATTAATTGGTCCATAGAGTGATCCATACTCTGCTTGATGGAATGTTGTCTCCCCATCCCATCCCGCGAACTAGTGGTGTATTATTCCACCCAGGGGGGTAATCAGTTATTGAGTCTCTTAACGTTGCGCCGGCTGTCTCATCACTGATCGATATCTTTATAATGTGGTCTCCCTTTTAGCCGAACGTTTTTTATTTGGCTTTGTGTGATTGGATATTGATTTCCTTCAGTGTTTGTTGAACAATTAAGCAGTTGTAGTTTTATTGTGTAGGCGTACGTACAAGTGCCATTGTTTACTGAAAGCGCTAGTGCAGTATTAATGTTGTTTGGCTTGACAACCGTATTTTTATTATAAACATGCACTTAAAGCTTTAGCCGTTGTTATCGGGGATTAAACGTGGCACGTTGAAACGAAAACAAATTTGGTTTTACAGGGGATTGAAGTATTAACGGTTGAAACATTATTTTTGATCACTTTAAATTTTTAGCTTTTAACTTAAGTAATCAGAATGGGGTTGTAAACGTTACTAATGTAAATTAAGCTTTAAATTTTGTTCTTTTTATTGGGAAGGCTGCATTTTTAAAACTATGGGATGCACCCCTTTGAGAGGTCACTATACAGGGTAATAATAATCTAAATGTTTTGTTTGGTTAACTTTGTTATTATAAGACTTACATAGTTCGTAAAATTAGTAAAATAAAAGCTTTTATTTGTATTTCATTAAATGCCTAACCAATGTTATTACTTTTCTCAAAATTTGCAAAAAACCGATACTATTAGGTACTATAAAGTATAAGAGTGACATGGTTTTGAAAACCAAAGTAATTTCTTCCTTTATATTTCATAATCATCAGAAGAAAAAAATCAGTTTCAACATTTGAATTACTTTTAGCATGATAGAACATTTGCTCATACTACACAAATTGTAGTTAATTTTTTTTATGGGTAACAGAGGTCCCATTGTAAGGGCACCCGCTCTCCGGACCTAACCCCTCTTGATTTTTTTCTCTTTTGGGAACTTTTAAAGATAAAGTTTACAAAGCAAAGCCACCTAGTGTAGATTTGTAGATGATCTGAAGATTAACGTAAAAGCAGCTATAGCAGAATAATTTCAGTATAGGAGTATAATTACATAATACTTTATTAAAGGTGCGAAGTGAAATAATATATTTCTGATAATGAGATATAAAAAAAAACGTGACATTTTTGTTCAAAACCAAGGTTCGTTTATACTATGAAGTAATAATTTCGTTTTTAAAATTAAAAAAAAAGCTTTTAAATGAACCCAAAGCTTTAAAACAATGTATTGTTGCTCAAGCTTAAACATTAAGACACATACTTCAATAGCTTAAGAGGAACCAATTATAAAACAAGTGCTCAATAAAATTTTTGGTTTTTAAACATTACATGCTAAAGGACGGGTGCTGTAGCTAATTAAATAATAAAATATAGAAATTGCGGTGCAAGTGAGCCCTTGAGTAATTGAATATTATGTTCAAGTACATATATCTGTTTTTAATTGCACCAAATGGATTTAGAGTCCCAGATTTAATTGTTAAAAAGTTTTCTAAATCCACATTTATTTCAGACTGTCTTATTTTACCAGGGTTTAATTTTTTATTCACAGAAATAATGTTTGGGCATGTAGGTGCATAATGGACTTAAGTATTTTTTTATCAGTACAGTGAGCTCGCGTTATAAGCAACTAACGGCGGCCAATTCCGATCTAAAAGTTGCTTATAACGTGAAAGTTGCTTATATGATAGAAATAGAAACGATTCGATTTTTAACATAAATAAATCTTGTTTTTAGTAGTAAAACTAAAAATAAAAGTTTACACCATAACAACGCGATCGTTGTCGCGTTGCTATGGTGATCTGTACGTACCTATGTCAAACGAAATACGCGCGTGCCACGTACCTTTAGTCGTGATCTATGTACTTCTACATCTCTCAAATAAAAAAATATGATGTGATTTCATGGCAAGTATACAGAGCGGATGAAACGGCCTTATTTTACAAGTGTTTACCGGACAAAACTCTTGTTCATAGACGTAAAAAAAATATTCCCGGGAGAAAAATATCTAAGCAACGAGTTAGGTACTATTATACCGTGTGCTAATTCCACCGACAATCATAAATTGAACTTATGGTCTTTGGTAAATTATAAAAAGCCAAAAAATTTTAGTAATTTAACCTACGAGTTTATTATATTATTATACAGCGTCATTCAAAAAGTCTGCAACAAATTGAAAATTTTTTTATTATTGATTTCTCAGAAAATTTTATTCTTGATAAAAGTTGGTGCATGGTCTAAAACTAATTTTAAGATGAAAAAAGTTCAATAAAAAATCATAGGACGCTAGATTTTAGCGACTTTTTGAAATATTCGCAAGAATAAAGTGCTCTTATTTTAAGAGAAACAAAAAAACTATTTAAAAAAAATATTTAGAATCTAAAAATAAGCCTAAATTTAAATTTGATCGGCACATTCTAATTTTTATTTTTTAAGAAACTTAAACATTAAAAATATGCAACAAATAGAACCATTTTTTATTATCAATTTGTCAGAAAATTTTATTTTTGTTAAAGTTGGTACATACATGGTCTACAACTAATTTTAAGATGAAAAAAAGTTGAATAAAAAGTCAGGATATTTTCCATTTGTTGCAGACTTTAAATGTTGAAACTTCTTAAAAA
The DNA here is from genome assembly GCA_947652605.1 of Elmis aenea. Taxonomy (NCBI): domain Eukaryota; kingdom Metazoa; phylum Arthropoda; class Insecta; order Coleoptera; family Elmidae; genus Elmis; species Elmis aenea. The sequence goes on along the minus strand of OX393580.1, from coordinate 50,239,085 downwards.
ATAAAAATTAGAATTTAACCCTCAGAATTTAAACCTAGTTCGGTTTTTAGATTCTTAATAACTTTTTTCGATAAAAATAAAATTTTTCATTTGTTGCAGACTTTTTGAATGTTAAAATTTCTTAAAAAATAAAAATAGAAATTTGACCGTCAAAATTTAAATCTAGCCTTATTTTGTAATTTTTAAAAACTCTGTCCATAATTTTTTTTGTTTCTCTTAAAATATTTCAAAAATCACTAATATCTAGTGTCATATGATTTTTTATTGAACTTTTTTCATCTTAAAATTAGTTTTAGACCATGCACCAACTTTTATCAAGAATACAATTTTCTGAGAAAAAAATAATAAAAAACTTTCCCATTCGTTGCAGACTTTTTGAATGACGCTGTATATTAATAATCTCCTAAAAATAAAATGATTGTTAAAAAATCTATTGTTAATCTAGATTTCACACGATATTTTACTACCCTTTTAAATAACCTGAATGTTAAAAAAAAGTTCTATATCACTCAAAATTTTCGTAAAAATGTAAATATTTTGAAAACTGTTGACTTTAGACCCATATAACCTTTTACATTTATTAAAGTAAATTTTAAGACAAATTCAAAAATGTAAAAATGAGTCCGTTTCCGGTTGAACCGGAAGTCGCATTGCAACCTTAATATTTCCATCGAATCCGAAAAATACCATAACGCTCAGATACAAAATTTTATTGTTATATCTGCAATAGTATTTTAGATATTTGTATTTTTAACTGTCACACTGACAGTTGCTTATATCGTGTACTTTGATACGATAGTTGCTTATATCGAGTGTTGCTTATAACGCGAGTTGCTTATATCGTGGGTTGCTTATAACGCGAGTTGCTTATATCGTGGGTTGCTTATAACGCGAGCTCACTGTATAAGCATTCTATTGAGTGCTAGAATTGTTCTCATTTAACAAGTTTATATTAAAATTGCACCAATACTAGTTTACACAATACTGACTATTTTAGAATTAGTACTTGGTATATTAAAATAAAAGGGCAAAACTTTAATTAATTAACGATAATTTAATTACTTAAGTCTGTTTAATTAAACTTAATAGTGGAGAAAAAAATATGACCCGCACGCGTATAAAAGTTAGACAGCCCTGCTTTGCAAAATAAATAACAACAATCAAACCACCCTGTACAATTAATAAGTCAATAATAAATCACAAGGATCTCATGCAAATTTTATATAGGTACATTCAGCATATGCTACCAGGTGCTTGTAATGTAATTATGTATTGCGCTGTTGTTTTAATTATAATTTGGCTATAACACAAGTGATTGCCATTGTACCGTGCGCTTTTACAAGGTAGGAACTGCCTCCGTAGTAAAGGTTACATTTTAACTTGTATTCCTTAATTTACACCCTCATAAAGCGGCACGTAATCGCCGTTGTTGTGTTTTATAACAACATCCCGCTCAACAATCTACGAGATAATCGTTGCTGGCTAAATTCATAACAAACATAATAAAAAGCAACTGTGGTTCTAGAAAACTTTGTACCATAACAAATTTATTAAGCTCGCATTTTCATTAAATCTCGGCTTCGTTTTACAATCCATCATGCACGTTAAGTTTTTTTGTCCCGATGTTGTCTTAGACCTGTGAGTTTTATGTCCTCTATTCCCGACGAAATTTGAAAAATTACCTCATATCCTTACGGCAGCAACACATGTGCACTTTGAAATAAATCTTGGATAACAAGGCTAATTTAATTTTAAATTTCTGGATAACTTAACTTGCTGCTCGGTGGATTTTAACTTCGAACGTCATAATTCACAGGTCAAATACTTTTAGAGTTACTACGTTGGAGGTGTCTTACCTCTCCAACTGCGATAAAAAGAAATTTCATTATAAACTTATCCAGTGGAATGAATATCTCGCCAATAAACCCAACGGAAAAATTAAAAAGAAGTCATTGACTATAGCACATACTGACTAAAACATGATAAAAGTTGCAATAATAAACACAATTTTAATTAAAATTTAGACTAAAAACAGAAAAATTATTAATAAAATTTAATTCTGGTTAACCAAATACACAGTTTTATTATACTTAATAGAAAAAATAAATAGCAAGTAAGTAAATGTGGGTATAATTGACACCGATGTAGTAGTTGACATGTTAGTTTTTAAATCATTATAAAGACAGTTCGGTTGTTGTTACATCCACACGTTTAGTGCCATCTGGTAATTTTGTACTTTAATTTTGTTTGTTGATATCCTGACAACACTGAGAACATTCATTTTGACATGACATAATCTTTCTCGTAAAAAGTTGTGAGCATTCAGATATATCAAATTTTTCTATTCGATTTAAAGGAGATAAGTAAAGTGGTTGAAGTGATTTTTATTTTCTTGAACACATTAATATAGATAATTGTGTTGTTACATGTTGTTACTGGTTATTATGTAGTGTTTTAAACTTGCAAGTATTAGTGTAGCGGTTATTTTTGACCATGGTTTTGGTATGTCAACTACTGGTGATCATATCTCTTATGTTTACCAGTAGTTGACATGGCTGTCAATTATTGGTGCGTTTAAACTCTTGCTTGGAAAAAGATTTTAACCTAAGTGGATGCCTCCCATCAAAGGTAAAATGTTAGCATATCCTGAAGAAGATATAAAAAATGCTCTAGAGGATGTTCGACTTGGAATGCTTGTAGCTACTGCAGCTAAAAAACCTAATGTCCAGTGTCTCCTTTACAAATCCAAAGGAAAAAGCCCCACTGAAAGAAAAATGGGGCCAAAAACAATACTTTCTAGAGAAGAAGAAGACGTAATAGATTGCAAGTTCTAGTAGCGAATCTGAAGAAGATTGGGTACAGTCGGGTTCCTCGACGATGGACACAAGTTTTAAGTTAACAAATCTCGATGAATGATACCATGATTTTTATGAAGACTCACAAAATATTAATAAAGACAGAGAGACATTCGCTATGAATAATTTTGTAATTATGAAAATTTTCACAAAAACAACTGTTAAATATTTTGTTGGTAACATAATTAATATCATTTCGAAACTACCCACTTCTCAAACAGATAGAAGGAAACGATTGTTCTTTAAGTGCAATTTTCAGCAGTTTAGGATAGTTATTTTAGTAAAATGTTTATTTACTTAGTATAGTAATTTTATACCAAAGTTATTATAGGAATATGTTTAGTTCACCATTTAAATGTTCAATACTCAATAACTGTAAGAATTGTAAACTTTTAATAGGGATTTTTAATTTAAAAAATAATGGTTCTTTAATGTCAACTATACCTACAAAGGATGTCATTTACTGGTACATACCGATTTTAGTTATGTCAATTACTGGTGAATATTCCTATAAATAATAAAATAATCAGTTTCAAAAATGGTATCACCTTACAAAAATTTTGTGAACACAATGAAGATATTTATAAATACACATTTCTTTTCCATAAACCCAGAGTAGTATATGTCAATTTTTCTGAGTAATATACATTTTTTAAATTGTTCATCTTGTCTAACTGTCAATTACTCCCACATTTACATTACCTGTACGTTAGTCCATAAAAAAATTAAAATTCATTCAAACCTCGCTATCGAGATATTGTCGGTTATACCAATTCAATTTCAAAGGATCTGTTTCAATTTAATAAGAAAATTTAGATAAATACGATATTATGCATGTTTGAAAATGTATTATAATTTTACATTAAACATTTATACTTTATAGGGTGACAATAATCTACGAGTGTTGTATGGGTTACGTTATTATAAGAGTTACATAGTCGGTTAAATTAGCAAAGTTGGGTAGAATTTAATGCCATTTTGATATTTGACCTAGGTACATCTTCCACTTTTTTTAGATATTTTGAAAAAACAAAATAGGCGATTTTACAATAGTAAATAATTCTTCCTGGGTTAAAATTATTATAGTAATGCAGCATTTTCTTAAACACACGCTTAAAACCGTTTTATTATTTCACTACGCACCTTTGATAAAGTTTTATGTAATTATATTCCACCGTACATAATTATTTTTTTTTTTATAAAGCAGTGTGTGTTAGTTATGGATAAAATAGCATGGTAAGAAAGGCAGCATAAACGAAAACTGACTTTCCCCCAACCAATTTCACTTATGACACAAAAAATAATGCTTTTATTTATTGACAAATACACTAGGGGGATATTTGAGAAATGTGCTGTATAATTTTTAAATCGAGGGATCGAAAGGGAACAATGAAAATTATTTACTATGTATTTTAATAAATACAAGTTACTAGCAGTAAGAAATAAACTGAATGTTTGTTAAGTAATAGTCGATGAAAAAGAATCGATTAAACTTTTTTTCTGTTGCACGTACCAGTTACATATTTTTGTATTAAAGATTGCATTGAACTATTTTAAAAAGACACTCCCTTTCAATTGAAAAAAGCGAATGGTTATTACATGTCGGCCACTATTCAATTTTAGGTTGTCACTACCGGTTGTATTACTCAGCTAGATCCAAATCGGGCGACCTTTCATGGTATCTTATATAACATCTAATATTACACGCATTCAATAAAAATATCCTAATTAAATTTTTTCGGTTCACATTTCGAAGTTGTCACACGAATTAATTCAATTTTAATTTCATCATGCACCAAAATGAAATCCGATATGGTAATTACCAATTCAACGCTTGACCTGATTTTTGTGAAGAACGTTTTCGTGTTGCCAGCCGTTCAGAATTTTATCTCCGACCTGCGCTCGTGGCTGGAGTGTATTCATAGATGTGGCCCTTCAATCAGGTGGTTTTTTGAAAAGCGTCACGTAGATCGTAAACGGTGAATCAAGATGAAAAACGTCAAAATTGCAAATTCGGTTTGGGTAAAATTGTGCATTCTGAGAAGCGTACGTCATGCAATTTTGCGGTAATGTTAGCAGAGTTTATGCAATCCTTCAAGAAAGATGATTCCTAAAACACTTTATTAAACAATGTTTATCCTGTTGCAGGATATTTTGTTTGTATAATTAGTTTTGTAAAAAATTTAAATATTGGTTTTCCAGAGTCTAAATCAGTTCTTAAATGATTATGCATTTAAGATATTAATTTTTTGACTTTAATCTGCAATTTTCAATGAAAAAGAGTGAAAAAAAGTTGTTACTGTATAACGGAATAATTATTTTTCGATTAACATTTGAGTGTCCTTTGAAATCGCCAAAGATAATCACCTGAAGAAAACGCTTTGAATGGAAATGGTCCGGAAAAACCGATATGCTACCCTTTACGTTGATATTTTAGACTGATAGTCATTATAAGGATATCAGTTTAAAATAGTTTTAACAAAAACATCGCTTCTATCCAGTCAATTAGTCGCGCCTTTATAATTAAAAAAAGAATTTCGTCGTCGGAAGCGCCTTCCAATAAAAGAAGCACGTTGATTTGTGACTGAAGGTCTAAATGTCACAGAAATTAGGTTGCGTTTTATCCCTGATAGTGTCATTAGTGCTCTAGACGAAACAATGACCGGGCTAAATAAATCCATGCCGATTAAATATGCTTATCAATCAAGCGTAGGTATAAATCCTGAATTAAAAGATTCGAATCAGGGCCAACAAATCATGATGTTATCTCCGCAGCGAGCTGTCAGATTTCATCAAACTGGAACATTTATTGTTAGTTTTTGAAACGGATTGGCCAGAATTTGTCGTAATTTATCAATTGATCAATGAACGACGCTGTTTAATTCCACTAACATAAAACGTTGTGATGAATTTTAATAGTTCAAGGTAACTAAAACACAGTAGCTTTTTAAAATTCAGTCAGCATTCGCATGAAAGTACACAATTGTAACGCGTACAACATTGATTCGGTATTATTTGTACCATTGTTGATTCATTCATTGGATTTTCGATTCACTGGCAGTGAACTTACACATCCAATTAACACAGGAACAGACAGCTTACATGTAGTTATTACGGTTATTTGGATTTCCTTGGACGTAAGTGTTTGAAGCGTAACTAAACAACCAATAAATCGTTGAGTCTTTGTTTATATTGTATTGGATAAAATGAAGAAAACACAACTTATTGAAAATGCACTTAATTCGAAATAAAAATCAATGTAATTGTTTTTCTCTGCACGCAAAGTTATAATTCAATGCAAGTAGTATGTTAAATTTTGCAGTTTTTAAGATACGGTTTTTTTATTTTTGTTTTCACTGTATTTGAAAACTATTAACAAAAGTTGTAAGCATATAAGACTTGATCTTTCTAAAGCTTTGTTTAAATTTTATACTCAATATTACACTCTTATTTAAGTAAAACGTGTTTAAGGAAGGCGTCGATTGTTGATCATTACATGTAAACATACATAGAGCCTGCTGCATAGTATGTTTTTCTTTTAAAGGTTATTTGGTTGATTTCTTTCAACCATGAGTGTCTACTTACAGTTTCGTCATTTTACTATAATAGACAGTTCAATTGTGCCTTTAGTTGTGCCATCCTGCGATGTGGATTTTACACAGGAAATGATATATTTTAACTGTAATAAATTATTTGTACGTAAAAGGTTTGAGATAATAAAAGATAATTATTAATTTAAAGTATGAAACTAGACTTTCTTTAGTTGAGGGCTTTTCTAAAATAAGAAGAGTTTTGCTATTAATTGATGCATAAACAGTATTTCTAATATTCCTGTACAGTGTATGTATAGGTACAGTAAAATAAATTTTCCTTAGTGAATGATGCATGGAAACAATATAAACCATTTAAACACAATACACTTACAAATTTGATTAAAATTGTAGTTTACAATCAAATAACTGCATCCTAATTCATTTTCAATCATCTGATACTTCAAAATCGCAATAAAAATTGAAGTTTAGTTTTTCTAACTACTAATCAGCAGAAACAACTCGATATATTATGTTGACTAGGGTTTCTGATATTTGAATTTTTTGCTTGTCCCGGGATGCCGGCAAAAAATCTGTCTTCATCCCGATTAATCCGTCGATCCCGGGATGTAATAAATTATGTCAGTATTTTGAAATAAATAACCCAAAAAAATGGGAGCGGTTTATTAATTAAAAACAACTACTCTATCGTATATGTTATACATTTTGCTCCATCATGATTATTATAAATAATAAAATAATATTGGTGAGAAAAACATACATTTCAGATATATTACCTTTCTATTGCAATTTCATATTTATGAACACATGATTGTTGCAATGTGATTTAAGAAAACAATGGTGATCTATGCTTCGGTTACGTAGTCTTTTTTTTTTTAATTTGTTAACAGAAAGTCCTGCTGCATAAAATGCTCTCTAAGTCTCTATTGATGTAGGTGAAATTGTCTTGAGAGCATCTAGCAGCAAAGAGACACCGTTTTTAATAATAAAATTTCATTTATAAACTTTTTTGCCTCGTATTACCAGGTTACAAAAAGATAACTATAAACGTATTTTGATGATTTAAACTCTGTAACGGAGACCAGGCTTCTTTACTCATACTACGGGTGTACATAATTTTTATTTTAAAGCATAAAAACAATTTTTAAATAAAAATTAAGTTTTTCCATAATTTAATGTTGGTTAACGTATTTATAAAAAATTCTGATGTTATGATAGATAGCATTACAAAGATATTAACACCAAATAAACGAAAATAACCTTTTTTAAATATCCCGGGCGTTCCCGGGACAATAAGTATTTCCCGGTAAATGAAAAATAGATAAAAATGGACCCAGGTCCCGGTAACTCGGGATCCCGAGATTCCGGGAGAGAAACTCTAACATGTTTTATCAAGTGTTACGCCTTTATTTTGATGGTTTCTTGTAGAAATGCCAGACCACTTTTCAGACTCCTGTCTCATCAATTACAAACTTTCCTATTTACTAACTAAAATTGATAAATGAATTGCTACTGTTAAAAAGACTAAAGTCTTAAAACTGAGATTGCTTTTAGAAAAAAAATGCCACAAATATATTTTTAATAAAACTGTTTTATCTTAATAAATTAAGCACTTGAAAAATCCAGGCCCACACAGTTTTGTTTGTAATTGTTTTAAGACGTGCATTTGCTATGATACTTTTCTAGAAAAGCTAGATATAAAATTATTGTTATAAACAGCTGAGTTTAAGAATAAATATTTTCTTGGATTAAGTATATGTAAACAAAACACAAATATTTACAGAGCTGACGATAGTGATGCTATATGTTGAGCAAAATTCAATTTATATTCATGGGTATATCTTTCACATAATCTTTTATTCCATCACAAGTCACTCTGTTCTTATTTACTTACATTATCAATTTATTCCATTACCAAAGTGGATACTTTTAAAACAAAAAATCGTAACTACACAATAGATTTAATAATCTATACATTATACTAGGTGGCACGGTTACGGAAGATTATGATTTGTTAATTTCAAAGCTATAGATTAAGTTGGCAAGACTGTAATGACGCCGAATTCAACCATTTAGTTATGTATCTCCAGGGCCGGCCCTAGGGTAGTCGGCGCCCTGCTGCGAAGTACTCTTATAGCGCCCTCCCCCCATATTTCTTTAAAGAGAATAGTGGCTAATTTTCGGCGCAAAAAAAAGTATTCCCAGGTGCCGTTTACCCTCGCTACGCCCAGAGTTAGAAATTTTTTTATTGCCAATTTAATCTTACCTTTCCTGTTAATTTGACACTTTGTTACTCTTTGCCATATAAATAATTTTGTGGCGTGTTAATATCTAATAGAATAACACCAAGAACTAAATTAATTGCAAAAGACAAAAAAAGCAGACAAATTCGTACGATACCTATTAGTTGCAAAACGTCACTGAATTAAAGACATTTGTCTACGTTATCTAACAACTTAAGTAATATATTTAAATTATTTATAAAAATGTGCAACATAATGTTGGCCGATATAATAACATTGCAAAACTTTATATTTTTGTCAACAAAAATGCAAGGTTATGATACACTTGTAATGTTTTTGAAAACTTTGAAGAGCTGTTTTAAGCCTTTTCGAGCAAACTTTAGCTGGAAATGCATTATTTAGGGTCTCTTTAACATTGTTAGATAATATGCAGACAATTGCAAAGTTTTCGCCAAAGGCTGGCGCCAAAATATTTAAGAAAATGGCATGAAATCCCATTCACACGTTTTATTAAAAACTTTTTAATCATTATTTCAACCAACCGAGGGTAAATAATTGTTATTTAAAAAATAGTTAAAGGTATGAGAAGAATTATGAGCAGTTGTTAATTTTTGAAATTACCGCGTCTTTCGTATTGCTGAAATATTCTCAATTTATGTTTTGAATTTTGCATTTATTGAAAGATTATTTAAGTTTATGAGGCAAATATTTCTTGTTTTACCCTGAATGACGTTATTAAGGCTAAAATTTAACTTTTTAAAATCATTTAAGATCAGCTGTTATGGTTGAACGAATGTAAATATGATAAAATACGGACATCAGATGAACGCTATATTATTGATGAGCTAGAAGGAGATAGGTTTTCTATCGGACGTTGATGCGTATATCTAGTCCAGAAATGCAAGGTGCTGTTTGTTTCTTTTTAACACGTCGGTTGTAACAGTCACATACGTCGTAGCGTTCTTGCCACCTCCTTTATGTGCTCCTGGTACAAAATATAAGTAGAAAATGTCACTAATAGAGGTCGCAGCCTACACCATTTTAGAATTTATAATATAAACACTTTTTGATATCATCCACGGCCGTCTGAAAAGGTCTGACAATATTCGTAACTCCGTTATTAGCGTCCCGAAAATTTTGATTCGGTGTTTAAAATATAGCTAAAAGACTGGCGCATCCAACGATGTAAAGAAAGTGTAAATAAAACACTTTTTGATATCATCCACGGCCGTCTGAAAAAGGTCCGGCAATATGCCGAGAGTTCGCTCGCAAAAATAAAAACATCTCGGTTTACAAGAAAATTCGTAACTCCGTTATTAGCGTCCCGAAAATTTTGATTCGGTGTTTAAAATATAGCTAAAAGACTGGCGCATCCAACGATGTAAAGAAAGTGTAAATAAAACACTTTTTGATATCATCCACGGCCGTCTGAAAAAGGTCTGGCAATATGCCGAGAGTTCGCTCGCAAAAATAAAAACATCTCGGTTTACAAGAAAATTCGTAACTCCGTTATTAGCGGACCGAAAATTTTGATTCGGTGTTTAAAATGTAGCTATAAGACTGGCGCATCCAACGATGTAAAGAAAGTGTAAATAAAACACTTTTTGATATCATCCACGACCGACTGAAAAAGGTCCGGCAATATGCCGAGAGTTCGCTCGCAAAAATAAAAACATCTCGGTCTACGAAAAAATTCGTAACTCCGTTATTAGCGGACCGAAAATTTTGATTCCGTGTTTGAAATGTAGCTAAAAGACTGGCGCATCCAACGATGTAAAGAAAGTGTAAATAAAACACTTTTTGATATCATCCACGGCCGTCTGAAAAAGGTCTGGCAATATGCCGAGAGTTCGCTCGCAAAAATAAAAACATCTCGGTTTACAAGAAAATTCGTAACTCCGTTATTAGCGGACCGAAAATTTTGATTCGGTGTTTAAAATGTAGCTATAAGACTGGCGCATCCAACGATGTAAAGAAAGTGTAAATAAAACACTTTTTGATATCATCCACGACCGACTGAAAAAGGTCCGGCAATATGCCGAGAGTTCGCTCGCAAAAATAAAAACATCTCGGTCTACGAAAAAATTCGTAACTCCGTTATTATCGGACCGAAAATTTTGATTCCGTGTTTGAAATGTAGCTAAGAGACTGGCGCATCCAACGATGTAAAGAAAGTGTAAATAAAACACTTTTTGATATCATCCACGGCCGTCTGAAAAAGGTCTGGCAATATGCCGAGAGTTCGCTCGCAAAAATAAAAACATCTCGGTTTACAAGAAAATTCGTAACTCCGTTATTAGCGGACCGAAAATTTTGATTCGGTGTTTAAAATGTAGCTATAAGACTGGCGCATCCAACGATGTAAAGAAAGTGTAAATAAAACACTTTTTGATATCATCCACGACCGACTGAAAAAGGTCCGGCAATATGCCGAGAGTTCGCTCGCAAAAATAAAAACATCTCGGTCTACGAAAAAATTCGTAACTCCGTTATTAGCGGACCGAAAATTTTGATTCCGTGTTTGAAATGTAGCTAAAAGACTGGCGCATCCAACGATGTAAAGAAAGTGTAAATAAAACACTTTTTGATATCATCCACGGCCGTCTGAAAAAGGTCTGGCAATATGCCGAGAGTTCGCTCGCAAAAATAAAAACATCTCGGTTTACAAGAAAATTCGTAACTCCGTTATTAGCGGACCGAAAATTTTGATTCGGTGTTTAAAATGTAGCTATAAGACTGGCGCATCCAACGATGTAAAGAAAGTGTAAATAAAACACTTTTTGATATCATCCACGACCGACTGAAAAAGGTCCGGCAATATGCCGAGAGTTCGCTCGCAAAAATAAAAACATCTCGGTCTACGAAAAAATTCGTAACTCCGTTATTAGCGGACCGAAAATTTTGATTCCGTGTTTGAAATGTAGCTAAAAGACTGGCGCATCCAACGATGTAAAGAAAGTGTAAATAAAACACTTTTTGATATCATCCACGGCCGTCTGAAAAAGGTCTGGCAATATGCCGAGAGTTCGCTCGCAAAAATAAAAACATCTCGGTTTACAAAAAAATTCGTAACTCCGTTATTAGCGGACCAAAAATTTTGATTCGGTGTTTAAAATGTAGCTAAAAGACTGGCGCATCCAACGATGTAAAGAAAGTGTAAATAAAACACTTTTTGATATCATCCACGACCGACTGAAAAAGGTCCGGCAATATGCCGAGAGTTCGCTCGCAAAAATAAAAACATCTCGGTCTACGAAAAAATTCGTAACTCCGTTATTATCGGACCGAAAATTTTGATTCCGTGTTTGAAATGTAGCTAAGAGACTGGCGCATCCAACGATGTAAAGAAAGTGTAAATAAAACACTTTTTGATATCATCCACGGCCGTCTGAAAAAGGTCTGGCAATATGCCGAGAGTTCGCTCGCAAAAATAAAAACATCTCGGTTTACAAGAAAATTCGTAACTCCGTTATTAGCGGACCGAAAATTTTGATTCGGTGTTTAAAATGTAGCTATAAGACTGGCGCATCCAACGATGTAAAGAAAGTGTAAATAAAACACTTTTTGATATCATCCACGACCGACTGAAAAAGGTCCGGCAATATGCCGAGAGTTCGCTCGCAAAAATAAAAACATCTCGGTCTACGAAAAAATTCGTAACTCCGTTATTAGCGGACCGAAAATTTTGATTCCGTGTTTGAAATGTAGCTAAAAGACTGGCGCATCCAACGATGTAAAGAAAGTGTAAATAAAACACTTTTTGATATCATCCACGGCCGTCTGAAAAAGGTCTGGCAATATGCCGAGAGTTCGCTCGCAAAAATAAAAACATCTCGGTTTACAAGAAAATTCGTAACTCCGTTATTAGCGGACCGAAAATTTTGATTCGGTGTTTAAAATGTAGCTATAAGACTGGCGCATCCAACGATGTAAAGAAAGTGTAAATAAAACACTTTTTGATATCATCCACGACCGACTGAAAAAGGTCCGGCAATATGCCGAGAGTTCGCTCGCAAAAATAAAAACATCTCGGTCTACGAAAAAATTCGTAACTCCGTTATTAGCGGACCGAAAATTTTGATTCCGTGTTTGAAATGTAGCTAAAAGACTGGCGCATCCAACGATGTAAAGAAAGTGTAAATAAAACACTTTTTGATATCATCCACGACCGTCTGAAAAAGGTCCGGCAATATATCGAGAGTTCGTTCGCAAAAATAAAAACATCACGGTTTACAAAAAAATTCGTAACCCCGTTATTAGCGTCCCGAAAATTTTGATTCGGTGTTTAAAATGTAGCTAAAAGACTGGCGCATCGAACGATGTAAAGAAAGTGCAAATAAAACACTTTTTGATATCATCCACGGCCGTCTGAAAAAGGTCCTTTCAAAAGGTCATACTTGTGATATTTCCTACTTCAATGCAGAAAAAACAAAGTTTTCCCCAATCACATCATCCATTCTTTAAAAAACGTTTATGGCTTAATGGAAGAAGAAGATGGCAAACTACAGAAATTCATCATCAACTTTCAACAAAGAATCAGGCTACTGAAGAAGAGTAAAATAAACAGCTCGAAATATTTAGCTAATTAAAAGAGTATTCTTTAGAGACTCCTTGACCATTATCCCGTCAGTCTTGTGTTACATTATCTCCGTTTGGTCGTAAATATTTTTATTATATCTCTATAACCTTCGTCATACAATGAGATCACCGGAGACCAGACAAGCTCTTTGGATCTGTATATCTTTGAAATGCTCATTTGTAAAATTGCAAAAAAAAAATAGACTACCCACAACAGTACATTAATTTAATGTTTTGTTACAGTAAAATGTTTGTAGAATGTACCGTTTTTCAAAAATTTAAATTAATACCATTGGGGTTCTAGGTGACCCCTAATATTAAGCGTGGTGCATTGAGTTTAAAACGTTATGCCTTACTCTCTACTCCTACTGCTATTAGCAGGAGTTTATAAATATCATTTCAAGCTTGTGGAATGTTGAAGCTGGACGTCCTACATTTAACAAAAGAAACAGTTTTACTGCAATTTCTCAATGCCTTGAGACCCAGATAAACTGGCATCGATTTGAATTATGGCCACCTACTCTCCAAGATGCATACATTCCCTATGTGAACGTAACGGCTGACAAAAAGCTGCCAAGTTTTCGAGGTAGGTATCCTTTCAAACAATACATACCATCAACGCCAGGAAAATAAGGCATAAATATTGGAATATCCTGCTTCAGCCAAACCTCATACGTTTATAATTTCCAAATATACAGTGGTAAAATAGGCATAATAGGCATAACGAGTCGTTTTAGAAATAAAAAAGGGGTTAGAGAAATCAGGAAGGAAGGTGAACACGATTTTTTTTTACGTCTCGAAGGTGCGAAAGATGCGAAAGAGGAGAATCTAACATTGCAAGGTACAGAAAAACAGCCTAGAGCTTCCTAAGGAATTGGTAAATTCATGTAAAAGAGACATACATTTAACTAAACTTGGCTATCAAGAAGACGCTATATTAGTGTTATTATGCTACCCTCGACTACAAATGAAATTGGAAGATTTCCGAAGGTTACAAGAAGAAACCACAAATAATAATTGACTATAATAAAACAAAATCAGATGGCGTACTCTTAGCCTTCCGATTAATATTCTTGTAATAAAATAAACATTATTTAGTATAGTATTACAGAGTTTAAAATGGTGCCGGTCCACGTGAGAGTAAACTACTCTCGATAGCAGCGTCGCCAAAGATACAGCCCCTGAGAGTAACTCGCGATTGGCTGTATCCTTGGCGACTCTGCTATCGAGAGTAGTTTACTCTCACGTGGACAGGCACCATAAAAAAGCATCCGTTAGCGCGCTACCCTGCATGTACACTTAAGTATATTTAAATTTCGATACACTATTGGCCACTTCTAAATCGTTTTAGATCCAAGATCTCTTACACCACCAATGGCGAATCTTAAGTTTCTGGCACGCTGTATAGTAAAGATTATTTTCTGTTCTAAATTTTATATATTTCCATACTGCACACTTTGTGAGTACAACATATCCCGTCTATAAATGTAATCCATCAGGGGGTAGTAGAATATTCTCGTTACATACCTCGCTCGACATGGTTTGCGATTTAGCTACTTATCTTGAAGACAGATGTCTCCATTAAATCCCACCTATCTACATCCTCAATTTGATGCAGAGTGAACTTCTTAAAGTGCTCAATAAGTCTTAAATAAGGATATTGCGAAACTAGTAAGTAACCCATCCGTTTCACACGTTTATTGAACAAAATATACCGCAAAAATATCGCCGTATATGACACAAGTAGGCAGACACCTATTTAAAATACGATCAAAAGTCATAGCTGTTAGCCAATTCGTTTAGCTTCCAAAGCATGAAATAGCATTTTCATGAAAATAAAAGCTTTTTATGTTGTGTTTTTAGAATAACGATAAATGAAAAAGTTAAGTTGCTCAGTTACAAACTGTAATTCACAAACCATAAAGTTCAGTATTTTCAACCTTTGATATACAGCATCCAAAGAGGCGGAAAACTTTCAATAAATAACACAAAATATGTTGTGGGTAAAAACTTATGTCAATTACATATTGAAATCCATCAACATATAAATGATTAATTTCAAAAATTTTGCTTATAAGGATTGATCTGAGGTCTGTAGTGGTTTCTATATAAAAGTTTGGAAATAAATATTTGAGGCCATTTCCGCCATTCCCTTTAATCTTTTGCTAGTGTTTTCATTTTTCTACTGTTTTTCCTTTTTCCCTTATTTGATCTATCCATTTTTTTCTTTGGTTTTTGACTAGTTTTCCAATTTCCATAACTTTTCTCGTGATTCGGTCAGGTTTTATTTTGCATTTTGTTTTAATAGTTGTTATTAGTACCACGTCATCTGCGTATAATAGGCTATTTAGTGTAACTAGTTGTAGATTTCTGTACCCAATTGCAGTGTTCAGTTATTTATGTTATTCTTTAATTCGTTTACCTATCTTGTCCATGAAAATTATAAATAATAATGGACCGAGGCTGTCTTATTGTTTTATTCCCTTATGCATTCTGAATTCATTTGAACGTTGTCCTGCAATTTGTACTTTAACTCTGTCTGATATATGCTTCTAATTGCATTTATTAAAATGTAAGGTATTTCCATTTCTCCCAGGGTTTTCCATATTTCTCTTCTGTCCACCGTATCGAAGGCTGCTTTTAAGTCTATAAATGTTAAGTAGAGTTCTTCTTCTTCTTTATTTATTTTGCTTTAATCAATTTATTAACTTTCAGATACTTTTAAAATTTGTTAGAGTACAGTGCCGAGAACAAATTCTGTGAGTTGCAGTGTATAAGTAATCCATTTACATGTTTCGCGCGAAACATTTTGTAGATTTATAGCATTATAACCAAAGATGCGAAATATTTCTCCTTTAAAAAAGTAAATTATGTCTGTTTACCCAATTCACAAATCAAATTGCTAAAAGTATTGTGAAATATTAAACAATAATTGATGTTATCACGTTGCCTTAACATCCTCACCGCGTACATAAAGCAATAACACATCAAAACCTAATTTGATTTAAAAGTGTTTACTTGCATGCTTACGAATGCAGAAACGACAATAAACTATTCAAATAAAACCTGCAGAACTATGAAAGAAAAATCCTGAGGTAAGCACGAACTAGCAAAACTTTGTACTTTTCAAGCAGTTGTTTATTCCAGTATTTCAACTCTCATAAATAAAGCTTTAATTTGCATAAACTTGCAAGTTGATCTTCTTTAAATAGTGTCTTAAAACAGTAGCCAATTTTTCTTTCACTTTTGCGCATCTACTATTTTATGTTATATGAAAAATTGTCATAATGGAGGAATCAAAAAATATACTTTTTCTTCTTAATCGGTCCCCCTTGTACCTTTCGGTGTCGAAGAATGATTTTCTATTTCTGTATTATGTTTCTCCACTCCTGCCTATCGTTAGCTAATTGTGGCACATCTCCCAGCTGACCCTTTTTTCTTCTAGTCTCTGCCTCAATTCTTTTTCCCATTTTATTCTTGGTCTTCCTCTATTTCTTTTTCCCTCCAACTTCATTTTCCATCCTATTTAGCGTATCTACATTCTGGCATGCGAAGTAGATGTCCAAGCCATCTTAATCGATTCGTCTCCATCTTTTTCTTGATATCTGTTACTCCTAGGTTACTTCGAATTTTTTCGTTACTGATTTTATCGATCAATCTACAACCCTCTATTCTTCTCAGAAATTCCATTTACTGTGCCTGTTTTCTTTGTTTTTGTTTTTGTGTTAGTGTCCAAGTTTCTGAACTACGTGAGAATGGGTACGTACACTGCATTGAAAACTCGCGTCTTCGTTTCTTTTGATACCTCTTTCTTACTTATGAAACAGTTATTAATGGCGTAGTAAAATTTCGTCACCGCCACTATTCTGTTATTCAGATCTTCCTCCAATTTACCATTTTCTGCAATTATTGTTCTAAAATATTTCAAATTCGCTATATGCTCTATCTTTTTTTGGTTCATGATTTTTTGCTATTACCATAGCCCTTGTTGTATTAATATTCATATTATATCTACTTAATGTATCTGCCCACACGTCTATATTGAATTGCAAGTCATTTTCGCTTTTAGCTAACAGCACCACATCATCTACAAACGCTAATTCTGTTAAGGATATTGGTTTTAGTTTATTCCAACCCCAGTAGGCTTTCTTTTTGTTTTGCTTACATTCTTTAATTATTTTATCCATAAGAATTATAAAGAGCAGTGGACTTAATGTGCCTTTTTGTGGTACTCCCACTTTTGTTATAAATTCCTGGAAACTGCTGTTATAGGTTCGCACATAATTTCTACTACTCTTATATAAACTCTTGATGGCGTTTAATAATCCTTCTCCCACTCTAATTTGTTTCAATATATTCCAGATCTTTTCCCTTGGCACTCTATCGAAAGCTTTAGATCAGTGTTTCTCAAAGTTTGGTCTGCGGACCCCTGGAGGTCTTTGAATCCTTCTGAGGGAATCCCTAAGCCTTTTCATAGTTCAAATGTAATCCAAATTTATTTGCTAGGTCAAAAGAAAACAAAAATATGGTCTACAAAACAAATCATCCTGTATTCTGTCCTGTCCTGTATAAACAATTAATTTTGAAAGGGTCTTCAGAGTAAAAAGTTTGAGAAACACTGTTTTATCCTGATCGATAAAACACAAAAAATATACAGGATGTTCTATATAAAATTTCAAAGTTTAGGTCAGTTTCCGTTTGAACCGGAAGTCGTATTGCAACCTCAATATTTTTAACGAATCCGGAATATAGGTACGATAACGGCCAGCTATCAAATTTCATTGGAATGTTTTCAATAGTGTTCTAGAAATTTGTTTGTTATACTTTTGGCCATCCCTGTATAAAAAGATCTGTAAGTTTTCTATTAGCTCTGACGAAATTCAAAAATAAACAATTCCCAGTTCAAGTCGCTACATTGAATGGTATCTATGATACACACGAAGTATCATGTCACATGAATAATTCCGCCAATCTGTTCTTGTAGAACTAGACAACCGGAAGAACTGAAATTTTTATCAATCGTTTAAAAATTAAACTGCAAAACACCGACGCCAAGCTCCATCTGATGGTATTAAAATGTAAGCAGGGCGTAGCTGTATTCCCTCAACTGGCTTAAACGCGATTCCCTAACATCAGGAAAAGCTACCTTAGATCTTATTATTTTTGCCATCTCATACACGTTGTATATACAGACAATGCTGTCGTGAATTATTCTCGAGATTTTGATGGATGTAAACGTTTTAGCTGTCTCGAAATAAACTCAGGAATTTTGGTTTAAGTTCTTTGTTTTCGCATTCGTATATCTTTATTCGATTTTGATCTTCCAGTGCCAATAAGACCTGACAAATAAAATTCTAACATACAGTCTCGAGTCTAAGAGACAGTTTTCGGGTAAAAATTGCTGGAATATTTGCTTTAAGAGCAACCCTCAAAAAACTTATTCGCTAAAACAATAATTTAACTATTTTGTTTATACTTTTTCTACAACCACTATTGTAATTAACTTATCGTACAGCCTGCATGCATAGTAAGTGGGTCTTACGGTAAGGAACTTGTCTAGAAAAGTCTAAGTAGACTTATATCAAACTTGACACATAACAGCGTACGTTTAAGGGTGTCTACTATTAGCCAAAAAACCGGTAAAATCGTATGTATTATTTGATCGTAGAAAAAGTATAGTACAAAAGTCGCACTTGTGGAAATGCTCAACTTTTCCTCTGATGCGTAATATCCTTCTTACAACTCTTGTTATGTAATATACTATTCCCATTATATTGTTGTTAAACAATAAAATTTGGCACCAAACTGACAATAGTTACATGTAAATTGAAAACATCACTAATAAATCTTTATTTTTAACCAGCGTTGAGCAGATTTAAATCAATTGATTTAAATCACGATTTAAATCATGATTTAAATCAAGTGATTTTTTAAAAAAAATCATTGATTTAAATCAAGTGTTTTTTTAAAAAAAATTATCAATTTAAATCAGATTATATGAGTACAATATAATATTTATAATAAAACAAAATTGTATTACTATTAGTAATTAAATACACGAAATGGTGAATAAAGCATATCAATTTGCTCTTGTAAAGTAATATTCATTGTGGAAATGCAATAATTCAAAATATAAATGACAAGTTTTTGACGTTAGCGTAGTGAACAGTCAGTTTTTTCAATTTCCACGGCACTCTATTGCTTCAATACCGATTTGAAAAAAAATGTCGAATATCTCGAAAAGTATGAGTTTTGGGTATAGGACATACTTAACAAAATATGAAGCTCTTTTAAAGACGAATTCGATGACATGAAAAAATACAGGGGTTTGCATTTGAAAAAATCGAGTTACGAGCTTTTGAAAATCATGGAAGTTGCCACCTATTTATAAACACCCCTGTATGTGTGATTCAAACTTTTTCATATCGAGCGAACAGAGAAATTTTTTCTGCATGTCCATACCAAATTAAAACTTTGTATTTCAAAATAACTTCAGGAGAATTTTTTAAATAAAGACTTAAAACCTTGAATAATTTAGAAAATAATTTTTTTTTACAACGCCGTATAAAAACCTTTAGTACTTTATATTGATGCAAAGCTGAAATTAAGGCGGTCAAAAATATTAAATAAAAAATTGGGTGTTGTATTTGAAATATAAAAGTTGCTATTAGTTCCAGAAAGGTGACTCACCCTATATATTTGAAAATATTTTTATTGTGTTGTTTAGAAAAAACTGTATAAAATAGCATTTGAATCACTTCATATCTCAAGCCGTTTAGCCACAATCGACCGATCCCGCACTAATGACTCACCCTGTATATAATTAATTAAACATCACCATTTAGCACTGATTTTTTCAAAATTCTTAATCATTATATTTAATTTTTCATTTTGACAAAAATTTACCATGGAATTAAATATATTGATTATTAAATATATTAGCACAGAACAGAAATATCATGTGAATATGTCACTAAATTCGATAATATGGTACATTTGATTTAAATCAAAAAAATCTGATTTAAATCAAAAAAATCTGATTTAAATCAAATAAATCGATTTTTTTGATTTTTTCAAAAAATCATGATTTTTATCCACCCTGTTTTTAACTATATGTTCAAACCAAATTTTAAAAGAAAACCGCTTAAACTTTTACTAAAAACTTTTTTGCGCAAAAGTGATTTAAAAAGACATTGAAATATGTTTAAAACATTCACGATATGAATTATACTATATAACACGAAACACTTAAATATCTTATAATACAAATAAGATGTTAACAATGAGCAGATAATAAAAAATTCCAGTCATCAAGAGGCACATTAATAATATTAATATTTTAACACGCACGCCGGTGGTTTTATTTCACTTATGTGAAGAATGTCCAGCGGCTATCGGGCGATATGTTGCATGGATTAATATTACATTCTGATCGTAGCTGGCAGTCCAACATAATCCAAGCATGCTTGGACCACATAATAGAGCTATAGAGATAGTATATAGCCACAAAGCTCGTTCATACAACCTTCTATTGTTCTATTACATCGGATTGTTTGAGCTTCTTATTGCAATATGACATTAACCTGCCCGATTATTTACTCTACATAGTCTTGCCATAAGTTCTGTCCCTTATTCAAAGACGACTAATTTATAGAGGAAATAAAACAAATGCAACAAATATTATATAATTTATTCTTTAGTTACCAAACTCTATAAAAAATATTAAAACTACTCAAAATGTCCACCTTTTGCCCTCACACACTTCTTCAAACGTTCCGGCCACCATCTATCGCAGCACGAATGACTTCAACCGGTATCGAAGCTGCTGCTTTCACCAAATCTGCTTTTAGCGCCTCGATATTTCGATGGACTTTAGAGCAAGCCTTTTCCTCTAAGATATTCCACAATCGGTAGTCCAAAGGATTGAGGTCTGGACTTCCAGAAGGCCAATCTTCAGCGGCGATAAATTCTGGCAAATTGACTTCTAACCAGCGTTGTGTCGTCCTGGCTTTGTGTGCCGGTGCTGAATCTTGTTGGAATATCCAGTGCTTTCCTGCAAACAAAGTATCGCTTAAGGGCTTCACCACCCGCTCCAAAATGTCGCTTTGGTAGTTGACTGCGCGTGTTTTTACTCCCTGTTCACAGAAATGCAATTGTGTGCCGCTCTCGTAAGATACTTATATTTTAATTACTTATATTTTTCAAAAACAATTGAAAATATTACATCATACACAATCATATAAATTCAGTTTTCATCGCTACTTTCTTCTTCACTTTCCTCACTGTCTTCATCTGGAAGTATCCAAGTTTTCATTCCTGGCTGGGCTAAATATTTCAGTCTTAGCATGCACTCGTTGGCAATTTTTCCTTTAGGTGCTGATGGTTTTACGCCACTCTCTACAGTTCCAGGGACGTATTGTTGGGGAGTATACTTTTGGCCCTGTATACGTGCTTTAGGCCTCGCAAGTAAGTGGAGACGCCAATTCTTTCCTTTTTTCTCATTATTAGGTTCTGCTGGAGGCGGCGTGAATTCAGTACCAGTAGATTTTTGCTCCGGTATTAGTTCGATGATTCCCTTTCGCGTGTCGCTGATGTAATCTCTTTGCTCTTGTGGCTCTTGTTTGATGTAAAGTTGCAGTCAACAGCTGACCTATCCTTCTTCGAGAAGCACTAAGTCCAGGGTCTTCCTTAATAATTCGTGAAATGGTTTTTGAAGGGATTTTCATTTCCCTTGCCATGATTTTTTGCTTTCGGAGCGGATTTCTGCGAATTCTTTCGGCGACAGCTTTGACAACCGATCTAGTCCTTGTCTCACGTGGCTGACCGCTTCTTGGTCTGTCATCGACAGAAGACATCTCATTGAATCGATTTATGGTTCGATAAATAATTTTTTTTGTTATTTTCAAAAGTTTCAGCAAGTTAAAAATCTCCCGTGGTGTTTTATTACACTTGTGCAACGCGATTACCGCAATACGGTCCTCTTTGACACCCCACTCCATGTTTACTGTTTGACATATCAAGATAAAATGTTTTGTTTAAAATGGTTTAGGGCCAACTTCAGTTATGATTTACAAATAAATACAAAAAAGTCAATTGAAAATTATGTAGAGGTCTTTGAAAAGTAGGGACAGAACTTATGGCAAGACTGTGTATATGGACAGTTTTATATAAAGTTCACGATACCACAATAGTGGTATATCGGAATAATATTAAATAGAGCAACTGCGGATTATGAGGTTAAGAATGTTTGCGTTATTACTCTACATGATTGGAATAAAATCATGATTAGTGTTAACAATAATATACCTAGACCTAGACCATAGACAATTGTACACAATGGGGTTTGCTATACTTCTCATAAGTAAATGTTTCGGTCAGATATATCTCGTCGAAAAATGTTAAACAATCCTCTTGACGTAACACATTAAATGCGTATAAATTCCTACACATATCATACTTATTGGAATAAAAAATTAACGCTAACATCTGGCCACACCCCATGTCAATAATTAAAATTTGAGTGTCCTTCACTTTTAATGCACTAGGGCAGGTGGTGACTGAATGATTTAAAGATTGATTTAATTAGTCACTTTTGTTGTCTTGTTTTTCGACAGGTGAGGACATCAATAACGCCAACAAAATTTAAATTTAAACATACATTTATACGACCAAACGTTTTCCAAGATTGCGGGATACTCTGGCATTTTATAAGCCGTCCTTAATCTGTTATTATATCTTGTCACCTGCTATTTAGTCGCCGCAGTTATGTTTGGTAAACAGACAAAATTTATTTCGAAATCTTAATCACTATTTTCTCAAAAAAACAAGAAATTTGATAGATTTTTATTGATTTTACAGTCAGTTACGTGTTTAAGAAAATTAAAAAGGTATTTTATACCAAGTAGTTTAATTATAAGTGTAGCAAATATATAAAAAGAACCAATCAACAACAGCAAAAAATAATAAAACGACAACAAAAATATATGACTGGCGTACGAAGACAGATCATGCGGTCCAGTCGCCTCAAAAAAAAAAGAATCAGTGCATGATTATATCTTTCACTACCAATTCGGCGTTCATAGTTATCTGATAGGTTTTAATCTTGATGGGAAAGTGCTTTGTATTTGACACATTAATCTTTAGCAGAGGTAGTAGGTATGTAGCAGTTGTGTCATTAGCACCGGCTCCAGACATTTTTGCAATGCAGAATGGTTAAAATTTGATTCCCTTATCAGCTATCACAGACTGACAATATTTTAATGATAAGTTTTTTTAACATTCATCAGAAACACCTATACAGGATGTTCCAGTTATCGTGAAGAGCATGGGGATCTTGTAAACGGTAAGATGGTTAAATAAGTCAAAATGATCTATGATTTAAGAGCAACTAGGAGAGACCGGAGATGAAAATGATTTTTTTTGTTTTTATTTAATTTCTCATAGAGTATAACAAATTTTTTACATCTAAATGGATTTAATGATAGATTGGACATTTGTCTTCCTTCTAAGATATTTATTTTATGTTTCGTAAAGCATATGTGAGGAAAAAAAATTGTTTCGGTAGTAAGACAGCTGTTACTTCCAGCCCTCAATGTTGGCTTTGTTTCGGTCCGGGGCTTTGTTTCGGTCCGGGGCTTTGTTTCGGTTTCCAATTGTGGCCAATAAGGCCATCTTGGCCATCGTGGTCGTCTTGTAATAATACAAAATATTGGTTTAAAAATGTATGACATATTTCCATGCAGAATCTTAATGACAATGGTTCTTATTCTACAAATCAGGTATTAAAACCGGAACGAAAACGATTAAAAAAAAAAAAATTTTTTAATAAAAACCGAATCCGAAACAGTATCGAAATTTTTATTGTTCGTCCAAGATTGAAAACTATTAAAATTTTATTTGTGAAATACAAATAGTGATTTATCGTCGTAAGACATCTCACAAGTAAGCTTCACTTTTCTCATTGTAATACCCTTAGGGGAAAACATAGATATAGATCATGTGTACATTTTATTCAAACAAATCCAGTTGTGTTTTTACAAAGACTGCGCGAACTTATTTTAAATTAAATGCACAAACTTTATTTGAATGTATATATTAATTATGTTAAAAAAAAAAAAACTTTTGGTGGACAGACGAACTAAGCGAAATAGTTAAAGAAAAGAAAAGGCTATATTTTAAGTATCTAACCACAAAGGATGAAGAGGATCGCAAACAATATGACCGATATAGATACATAGTCAAAAAAAAAATAAAAAAGATAAAAAACGCGGCATGGGACAGCAAATGCGCACAAATAAACTCAATGATAGGAGGGTCTAGATCCAGAGAAGCTTGGAAAACTATAAACAGCCTGAGGAAAAATTCAAATGAAGCAAAAAAAATTAATCCAATAAGAACGGAGACATGGAAGGAATACTATAGTGACCTATTAATAGAAAAGCGAATAGAATATTTGGACACACGATTAGATGTAGATGAAGTAGAGGAAAATGAAATAGAACAGATTACGGTAGAAGAATTAAAGAAAGCGCTACAGAAAATGAAAAATAATAAAGCACCAGGACCAGGTGATCTGCCTATCGAGTTACTAAAACATGCCACAACAAGAACATTAGAAATAATCTGCGATATATTTAATAAATGTCTAAAGAGGAAAAACATACCAACAGATTGGAAAATCTCTCATATAAACTCGATTTACAAAAAAGGAAGTAGAAATGATTGCGAAAACTATAGAGGAATAAGTGTAACGTCGTCTGTAGGAAGATTATATGGAAGAGTCCTTAAAGAAAGAATAGAGAAAGAAGCTAAAGAAATAGAAGAGCAAAGCGGCTTTAGACCAGGAAGGTCCTGTACAGATAATCTATTTACGTTAAAACACTTAGCAGAGAAGAATCTGGCTTAAGGAAGAAAACTCCACGTTACATTTATAGATCTAAAGAAAGCATTCGACTCCGTTCCCCTCCAAAAACTATGGCTTACCTTGGAACAAGCTGGCATAAATAAAATATATTTAAACGCAGTTAAAACGCTATACAGAGAAAACCAAGCCGTCGCAAAAGCCGGAAACCAAGTCTCTCAACCATTCTCGCCTTCGAAAGGAGTAAAACAAGGCTGCTGCCTCTCACCTACACTTTTTAAAAATTTACCTATGTGCGGCCTTAAAACATTGGACCAGAAAATGCAGTCCGATGGGAGCACTGTTGGGCGAGAGCCCGATATACACGATCCTCTTTGCAGATGATCAAATAGTTATTGCAGAAGATCAGCAAGATATGACGTACATGCTAAATAAACTTATAGAGGAATACAAGAAGTGGGGACTGGAGGTAAATACAGAGAAAACACAGTATATGGTCATAGGTGGAAGAGGACATGACATACAGTTGTCTTGTGGAATAAAAACCTAACTAGAAAAACAAAAATAAATATATTTAAAACGATAATAGAACCAGTATTGACATATGGGGCAGAGATATGGGTAAGGGACAAATCAATGAATCAAAGACTACTCTCGGCCGAGATGGCATATTGGAGAAGATGCTGCGGCCTATCCTTGTACGATCACGTTAGAAATGAGGACATCAGAGATAAAATGGAAATAAAAGGCACTATTATCGATCATATAAATGAAAAACAGTTAAGATGGTACGGACATCTGCGCAGAATGAAGGAAGAAAGAATACCAATAAAAGTATGGAACTGGACTCCAGCACAAAGAAATAAACGAGGGAGACCACGGAAGATGTGGAAAAACAACATAGATGAGGAAATGAAAAAGAGAGGTTTACGAGAAGATGACTGGAACGATAAGGATAAATGGCGATTAGGATGCGAGAAGCGGCAATAGCTGCAAATACTCGCTATATATATATATATATATATAAAAAATTAGGCAAATCTTATATGGAGGGTCGCCAGCTTAAAATATATCGTCCATAAGGATCAAAACCCAACATATCGCAGTTTATAATTTAGAGGGAGCCCAACGATTGTTGTACACAGAAACAAGAAAGTAAATAGACTTTAAAACTCATTACAAACATTTTACTTTCATCACTAGATAACCAAAAGTACCTACAAAATAAACACGCCCATTTTGTCTTTATTAAGAGTCGAGCTGTGTTAATTTACATATTATTACAACTTACTGAAGTATTTGTAATTTGGATAATCGGATATTCGGACCATTGGGACTCTTATCACATACACTTAAAGTAGTATTAACCGGTATTTGTTGCTATTTAATTCTGGTTCACAACTACAAAATTTATTGACTGGGAACATAAAGCACGAAAATTAAATTTTTCGTTTCCGTTCCAATCGGTAACAAAGGAAATATTTTTCGTTTTTAATCCCTGCTACAAATATCTACTAACAATAAGTACACTTATTCTTCTTAATCGGTTCCTCTTGTACTTTTCGTGTCGAGGATCTAACTAAACTAAGCACAAATTTTAATTATTTCTCGTCCTTATTTTAGACTATTATGGATGATTAATGTAAGTAACAGGTGGTTGTAAGCATAAAAACATTTTAAGCTCCGAATATACAGCTAAGCATAGTTAAACAGACGATTGTTAAGTGCTTTCTCAGACACAACAAAAAATGCGTTTTGAATATTACAACATGGGATTTATATAACACTATATGATGACTCATAAGTTTGATATTTATTAACATGAATGGTCTGATGCATGTGCGGTAAGTTTTAATATAATAATGCACCCCTTAAATTCAATCGACTGGATTAAAATGCCACCGTGGTTGAACCTCCCTTCTGTTTGTCAAACCCTTACACTTATCCATATTTTAACGTAAGTCGCAGCTGCGGGGAGATTTAGCGCTGCTTCAATAGGAAAATGCATTTAGAATGAAATTATTTAAGCACTGTCATACTTAGGTGCAAATGAATTTTAAATATTAATTGATAATAAAACGAGATAGCACACGAAGCTTGGTTCGTCAACTTAGTATAATAAAGTAGAGCCTTTATTCTTAGCAAAAAATTTGTATTCCACCAAAAATTATCAAGCAGAGCAATAAAGAAGTGTGATATGGTCAAGTAACTATACAGAGTGATTGATTGGGACCGTGCATTAGGAATATATGAAGAATGAAAACGAGTAGTTATCTATGGTCTGAAGTAACCATAAATATGGAAAATCAAACACGGTTATGTTAAACCTGTTTTATATTCATGGAGAATGTCACAAGATTATTGAAAGAACTTGCCGTGTGTTCAGTGAGAGCTATCCTTATTTGACTGTAAGTCCTATAGACCAACAACCTTACTACCAGTCTTATCTAAATAATTGTTTGAAATTTTTTTTTTAAAGACTGAAACCAATTATACACAGTAAAACCCTAATACCAGAACATCAATTTGGAGTTAGTGTCAAGCAGAGCACTGTACGGTTGTGAAAAGTGTCGTTCTTGAAAACAAGAATACAGAAATGAAAAAAGACACCAAAGGGTGAACTCTTAACTTAAGTATATAAGTATCATAACGACATTTTGCTGGTTGGCTAAAGTAGCTAGGTGCAATAAATAATATAGTTAAAAAAATGTTTACGTTTGTCTTGTTTTATCTAATGATAAAACAAGTGGGAGGCAAAATAAAAAAGGTACAACGGTGCAGCAAGAAAAGCGTTTAGAATTAATAGGTTAAGCTGGTAATTATCTAAAAGCTGCTGTAATGTTCATAGATTTGTAGATCTATAAATACCAATGCATGCAGCTTTCTTAGCTCATATTTTATCCTCGAAATAATTAGAGAAAACTTTAGCGCTAGCGAACAAAGAAAGGATACATCTTGCTATGAATTTTAATTCGTTATTTATGTTTTAAGTATAAATTCGCGAAGTAAAAGCAAACAATAACAGGCACTAAGACCGTATTTCCTTAACATAATACCACTTTAATGCTGTTTTTTAAGGTACTTTTGTAAAAGAGTTATTATTAGCGTTGCTTGTTGTTCTGAAGTTAAAAAGTCCACTTCATGGTATAAAAAAAAAATGCCAGAAAATGTTCGTTCTTATTTTAATTCCTGTGGATGTTGTTGGGTAATACAGTGCAAAAATCAAATAAAGCATAACAACTTCTAAGCTTTCTCAAAGCAAATAACGACATAGAACTAAACGAGCGAGTCGGAGAGGCTTTTCTAGATTTTTTATTTTTTATTTTTTATTTTTTTTTACTCCTTTCTTCCCGAGATCTGCCCTAGAGCAATAATCGGTTGATTAAAGATTTTGCATTTTGGCAGCGGGACATGCTGCAATGCAAGCGAGTGGTTAGTAAACTTACATTAAAGCCCTAACAAATAATAAAATAATACGATTAATGTTAGTAATAGCGTATAGTCTTATCTGTAGCTTATTTCTAATGGGGTGTATCGCTTCAACCGATGTGTGGTTTGGCTATTGTTAATAGGCTGACGGCAAACGGGTTGGGATGCCGTTCCAGTCGCCTGATGTATTTGGTGGTTGTGGCCTTCGCTTTTTGTAACACCGGAAGGATGTTTAGGTCATTGTGTAGAGTTTCATTTGTCACAAACCAAGCTGCGTTTGTTATTGTTCTTAGTGTTTTAGATTGGAATCTTTGCAGAATTCCTATGTTTGAAGCACTCGCGGTTCCCCACAACTGCACACCATAGGTCCACACGGGTTTTAAGATAGTTTTGTAAATAATTATTTTATTGTCCAACAAGAGTTTTGATTTTCTGCCAATTAGCCACAGAAGTTTATTAAATTTTAATCCTAACTGCTTCCTCTTCATAAAAATATGATGTTTCCACGTTAAGCGTCGGTCCAAGTGCATCCCTAGGTATTTAGCAGTTTCTGTTTGAGGAAGTAGTTTTCCATTTAAACTAACACTGGGGCATGTTTCTTTTCTTAATGTGAACGTCACATGCTGGGACTTAGTTTCATTAGCTTTAATGCGCCACCTTTTTAACCAGCCCTGAATATCATCTAGTGCTCTTTGTAGCTTTTCGGACGCATACGCAGGTACTTCGCTTGTTGCCAAAATAGCCGTGTCATCGGCAAACGTTGCCGTGATGGTATTTGACGTTGTTGGAATGTCTGCAGTGTAGACAAGGTATAGTATGGGTCCCAGTACACTGCCCTGTGGAACTACTGATTGTACAGGGTACAGCTGTGTTGTTTTCTCTTGGTACTTTACCATGAAGTGTCTGTTTGTTAGGTATGACTGTAGGACCCGGTAATAGGTTTCTGGTAGTTTTGCTTTTACCTTGTGCAGTAAACCTTGATGCCACACTATGTCAAACGCCTGGGTGATATCCAAAAACGCAGCTGAGCAGTACATGTTCTTTTCAAAAGTTTTATTAAGGATTTCTACTACCCTGTGCACCTGTTCGATTGTGGCGTGCTTTTGCCTAAATCCAAACTGGTGCTCTGGTATGATATTGAGTACGTCAAGTTGGGGTTTGCTTTTCTAGATGAACATAAAAGTGGTTTTATAGATTGTTAGCAACTGGCAATAAATATGTTGAGTAGTGTAAGAAGCTATAATTCGGTTATTCTGTAACTCTACACACATAAATTTTAATATTTGTTTGATTAGTACGCAACTATTGTCAATGTATTTGGTAATAGAGTGTACCAACATAAGTTCACAATTACTAGGTACTGCTTTTAATAATTAAAAATTAAATTCAATTACTTTTCTTTCTATTACCTATTACTATAGCAATATTTAAAAAAACTTTTATAATTTACTATAAAAAATATAAAAAGTTGTTGAAAGATACTTTATACCAGGTTTTAAAACATTACAAACGTAACAAAACACCCGCTAAATGAAAATGTAATGTGATATTTATTTACTGCCTATGCAAAACGTTTAAAATTGTAATTCAAATTGGAAACATTCAGGAGAATCAATTATAGGAGCTCTTTATTGATTCATTTCCAACTCCAAATTGAAAACGTGCACTTGGTAATTATACTTATTAAAAACACGAAACTTTAATTTCAGCACGACAGTTGTAAATTAATCACCTCGTTTATCGGAACAGAGTCGCCTTTTTCGAGGAGAAAAATGAATTTAACCGAGTAAAAGACCTTTTACTTCAGACGTTAAATGGCGATGCCGCAATAAAAAATATAAATAAAGGTGAAAACCAAACAGTCATAATGTCACGAGCAGAAGTCGCGCAACAATACGAAAAATGAGGGAAACGAAACAGCTTATTCTTTTATGAGTTGCCAAGAATATAATGGATTGCGGTAACACTGTCTGAAATTAATGAAAATAGCAGACAGCTTTTTCGGTTTCGCCAGTCGCTTAACCTCTAAATACCGAGTGACTAGTGAAATTCGCGAATAAAATTTTTCACTGACACGATTATATTAAATTATGTTTAAGACAATACGATTTTTGGACATAAGTTGAATGTATTTTGAGGGAGGAAAATAACACAAACATTTAATTAATTAATAATTAAATTACGCATTAAAAATAAAACCACAGGTGCACAATTCTTAACAATAGCTTTCCGTGGTAGATATTTTAATATTTCGCCTGTATAATTACCTTGGTGATGTTTTAGAGTTAATATTTCCTCGGCTACTTTTTTAGGTGTTACCCTCAGTATTTCTTCTAGTTTTTTATTTTGTTCGTTTGTTAGTTCATATACCTACATGGTCTTTATTTGGATAGATCTTTTTCAAATGTTTATTTGATCGTGCCCTCTCTCAATTGTCTTGTTTTATTGGTAGCATATGAACTATTCGGCGTTTTAGCTTTTCATAAGTAGTAATCAGTGTCTTTATAAGTTGTCAGCTCAGGTACGAGTATGTTTCTATTGATTCATTTTCAATTTCATTTATCTCCTTTTTTAGCTGTTGTGTTAGCCTATTCAGAGTAACTTTGTCTTTAGGAAAGCTAATAGTTTTTCCGTGCCGTTCTCTTTTTAGTTATTAATTCTTTAATTTATTCTGGACAGGCGTTACCTATCGTTTTTCGCTTTATTTCTGGTGTATTACTCCAAGAGGTTGTATATCTGTGGCAGGTTTTTCTACCTCGTACTCTAGTCGCTCTTTTGTTCTTAATAGCCCATTTGGTTCAATTTTGTTAATTAGTTCTGTTTTGAATCCTGTCCTGGTGCTTTTTTATATGTTTACTCCTAAATATTCTTTCTATTCAGTAATAACGTAAAACATTATGAGGCAGGTACGATTTTTTAGGTACGCATTAGGCAACATTCCAACGTAATACAATACAACTGTTTCCAACAATTATTTCGCACTAAAAATTGCCATGTTAGTGTGTGTAACCATGACTAATAATCGCAGTGTGCTGTGTTGCTACCCCTTGAAAACCGCATGTGACCCAGGGGACCGTGCCGCGGTAAAGTCTCGCAATGTTAATCACATCACTACTAATCTAATTCACTGCTCCATCAATCAGAACCAAAATATTACATTTGTGTGTGGGCAAAACACATAATCAAGTTATGTGGTATCATATATTTTTGTTCGATGTCTTTTTATTGGATTATTTCAGTTGATATGCTTATTTAGCCGTTCGGCGCATTAGGTCGGTATTGAATTCAAAAACGGAATGATTCGGAAATTAATTTACCTTCAGTGTTCATCGTTGCTTAATTAAGGTCAATTAAAAAAGACATAAAAATTCAATTGATTCAACCGAAGTTTATAATTATATCATTTTACCTTGGTTCCTTGTTAAAGCTTTATTAAAAACATTTATTTTAAGCTGATTTTGTAACAATCGCGAAAAGGGCTAAGACACAAAATATAATCAATATCTTATTCTTATGCTATATCAAGTAATTTATAGATTAAGTAGCAATTTTTTTTTGTTTTAAGGCTTGTTAACATTAAATTGCCACCATCTTTTGATCTAGATCACAATTTAGTGTAATCT
This sequence comes from Elmis aenea, assembly GCA_947652605.1. Taxonomy (NCBI): domain Eukaryota; kingdom Metazoa; phylum Arthropoda; class Insecta; order Coleoptera; family Elmidae; genus Elmis; species Elmis aenea. The sequence continues at coordinate 50,206,946 of OX393580.1, read as the reverse complement.
ATTTGTAAAATGCTCTGCAGTTTGATTACAAAATCATCCTGCTACGCCATACGCCAATATAGCTAATAACCTGCCATGTTTATGGAAGAATATAATGTTATTGCCTCGAACAAAGTAAGCAAAAATTTATATTCACGAGCATACACTATGGGGTCACATAAACCTCATGGAATTTTACTCCCTTGGGGTTTAGATAAGTTAATTTTGTGGTTAATAAAATAAAATATGCCTATATACCCTAGTTGGCATGACCAATATTCCCCTGGGGCAATCCTAATAAAAGCAAATTTTATTAGATTGTATAAAACTCATTTGGAATATTGAACCACTATTACAATTTACATAAGAAAACTTCCATAAATTTTTAATAAAAGTTTTAACAAGAGTTGATGTAAATATTAGACCGAACAAGAGTGTCCCACTTATTTTAAGAGCTATAAAGTCGGGTAAATTAAGGCACAATGTGATGCAGAACAACAACAAAAGAAATCTACAACCCAATCATTCAAAATTTTGTAAAGAAAATTTTAAAAAACGATTTCGGTTTTTCTTTATCTTATTCGTGATACAAATTATAGCTGCTTGTTAATCCTCGCCACAAAACAGGACTACTGAATTTGGCTTCTCTTCATCAAAGAGCCTTGTACCTACATTTAAATTTCATGCAGTACACAAACTGTAGACATTTTGCTTAGTTTCAGGTAAAAGAACTTTTGTGTGTAGTTAACTACGTGAATAATGTATTAAAGAACCTTAACGCTTTGCGCCGTCTCATAGTAACTTATCGTGAACAATATCAATTAGTCATCGCGTCAAAGTTGCCGATCATTCACGAAATAAAAAGCACCTGCTTATTATAGTTTATTAATTATAGGAGTCTAAGGGATAAATCTGAAGCTCATTTATAAATTTAATATTTACCCTGATAGCTTCATAACCAGAGAAGGTTAATTTACGAGATATTACCTCCTAAATGTTATAATTAATTTATAAAACGCAGCAAAATGCAACTTGTTACTGTAACGCGTTGTTAAATCACACAATAACGAAGCACACAATAATATATTGGTACCAAATACCACATAAATGTGTAATGAACGTACTTGTTAACAAAAACTTTGCTACAATTAGCCATTGTTTTTCTTTGAAAACTTTAACACAACAACAACAAATAAAGATTACTCTTTATAGTAAAGACACATCGATTTTGTGGTTCGAACTCTTTTTTGTCGAGTTGTTCGATTCAATGGAGGTACCATGCACCATGCCTCTTCTTCTTGGAGAAAAAAATCTGCGGCACCCCGCCTTGAGATTCGCTAAAGTGTCGAAGCTGCAGGCACGCAGATATGTAGTATGTACCATCGCCCGGAAAAAAAAAAATCGGATCTCGCAAAATTTTCTAGTTTTCTTTTGATAAGATGATGCTGACCGACAAACGAAGCAACTTCCGGTATGTTTTTGCGGCCAGAAATGTCTTTTGGTGCTTCGCACATGATAACGTTGGAGGCTTTGGAGTAAGGACTACTGCAAACATTGCTTCTATGCTGAATCTCGTAGAAAAATGTTTTAAAAATTTATGATGTTTTAACCGTTCTTCAATAACATACAGGGCTGATTGGCGTCCCAGTTCCCTGAGAAAAGTCCGTCGACTATGTGTTGGTTTGGCTGTAACCGGATTATTTTCGGAATAAATAATATATGCAGCCAGAGCAGAGTTGAAATACATTGCGTGTGGCCGATGAAGAGTCTTTCCTTTTGTCGAATAATGTGTTACCATTTTGTCTATATTGCCGACACTGCCTATAGCCGAATTGTAATAGATTATTATCTCTGGTTTGTGTGTCGGTCTTATGGCGTTGTCGTTGCTGGGCACTGTTGACAGCAAGGTCACAATCCGGTGTTTCTTTGAAATATATACGAACCTTGTATCTGCTCTGAAAACAAAGATTGATAAGTTCTATTCTTCATCGTCTTTATTTTACTTTATTTGATAAGATGCAGGTCTTGTTTAGCCTTAACGTTTCCATCACCGAAAGGTTTAGGAGAGCAGCAAAGGTGTCAAGAGAAGTTCAGTAAAGAAGCTGTCCATCGTAATATTTCTTCCTAAGCGTTTGTATTAACGAAATAAATCTCTGAAGGCTCACTGTCCTTGGTCCATTTGTAGTAAAAATCCAAAAAATCTTTGATTCATACTTGAATGCTTCTGAAGGAATAAACTGAGTGAACCTAGTCTCACAGCCATACAGAAAAATATGTTCGTCTATGGTTACACAATCGCATTCCTTATATTCTCATAATGAATTCGTTATCAGCTACCTTATCTGATTGCAATTGCTTCTTTCTGGTGTTATTAAAGCGAAAAAATGTAACTTTCCATCAACAGCTTCTTCCACAATTATAAAGATTGTGTACCATTATATATATAATGCAAAGAAATAAGTCTTGTTTATCACGTTTTACATAAGATGTTATGTCATACATCACCACAACTACCAGAAAATAAATTATGAACACGACACGAAGCTACAAATCTCACACGGAGACATAAGCGTTATCAAAAATAAATAGCATCTTGTACAGAATATGATTAATTTGCAGGTTATAACTTATTAATTTTCACATTACACACAACGAAGGGTGAATCTCTTTATAGCCATTAACTGTTAATAAAGTTAAATTCGAGGTATGGTAGGTGGTAAACTATGAATTAATCTATTCAGTCAAAATTAAAATATTCCCCCAAGAACAGTTGCGCTATATGTTGAAAGCCAGACAAAGTTGCATCATTTTAAAAATACCCAACTCCTTTACTTGTTAACGTGCATAGGTACAGGCGAAATAATTTTGCACTGATTTTTAAAATTTAAATAAGTTTCCTGTTTGCATTTACTTGATTAAGTTTATAAAAACAACACAGCTTACGTAAAGAGTTTTTTTTTGCTCCTATTCTATCGGTTATCCAGGACTACTCTTGGTTTACATGTAAAACTTTTTTAAATTCGTGCTCGTCGCGACACCAAAGTTGATTTGCATAAACAATGTACACATCAAATAATTCTACAGATGAGTGCAGACTCTGAATAAGCCCGACTACATAACTACAGTTGTTGAAACTGCTTTTGTTTTTAAAAGATAACGTTTAGTGTCGTGTTCAAACAAGCTAGACTGTGGCAATTATGCATAAATAATTACAACTGTGCACATAATTTACCATAATTAATGTAATAGTTTATTATTATAATCAGCATATGTCAACTAAAGCACAGTGACAGCTGTAGATATAAACACGTGCTGCTGGTGTAACACAATATCATATAACATAACTTTTAACTGCTGTTTCTAGCAATGTTAGGTGATAATGCCAAATCACGAGCTGTAATATGGACCATTTGTTGCAAAAGTGTGTCACTTCATTGTTCTTTGCTTGGAGATATTTAAGGGTTTACATTTCAGTCGATTAAAAAATACTAGTAGTCTACCAAGTTTGCCCTCAATTCCACATTTTTAAATATATTATTTAAATTTATTAAACACATCATATTTTTGATAATTGACTAAACCAATATTTTTGTGGCCATAAGTGGACACACATTTTTCATTATTATCTTTGAATTTACTATTAAGCGAGTTTTGCAGAGATCAAAACAAATGGTAGTCCAAGGGTGCAAGATCAGGTGAACATGGGGAACGAATCAGAACATCCCAATTTAGCTCCCTAAGTTTTTGTTGCGTTTGCAAAGAGATGTGTGGTCACGCGTTGTCATGGTGAAAAATTACTGATTTTTTGTTGGTGAATCCTAGTAGGTTTTTTCTGGACATTACTTTTTAAAACCAAATTACTGAACTACTTGGCAGACGAACATTTGGAATCATTCTTAAGAACTGATTTTGATTGTTGCACAACAAATTAGGCAAAACTTGTAGACATTTTGTAATGTAGGTACAATAAAATATGTGGATTTTTATAAGTTATGGCTAACAGTTGGTAGTATATGTTATATGTATCAGAATAATTAATTATACTTATAACAAGATTTATAAATTACTATGAAACATGCATATCGTAGTAAACATTTATGTACTACTGTTTTAAAGAAACTTTTACAGTTTCATTCACTATTATAATTTTCTAGTGTACAGGGTGTGTATAAATTGGCGGAAGCGCTACACGTGACGATGTTCTTCGTAAAATTCTAGGTCGAAAATCTTGATACAAAAATGTTGTACCATGCTTCCTATGGCCTCAGGAACCATTTAAAGAAAAAAAAATTGGCAACATTGCACACATTGATTTGCGTTTGGACATTTTTTTATCAGCAATTTTTACTGATGTATTTACAATTTTTGTTCGAACTGAAAGCTTTCAGTTCGTAAACATAGCTGCAAACTTTTGGTTATCGTAAAACACAAACTAGAAATAATTACGAGAAAAACAGAGATGACAGCTAATGACAATGTTGCCATGTGTATTATTTTCATTCAAATCAGTGATTTACATATTTTCAACACCAATTTTTGAAAGGAGGAACACAATATCTAGGAAAAAAATACCATTCGAAATTTATTTTTATTCCAAATTGCAGCTTTTTCATTTGCAAGTATTAAATAATAACGCTCATTAAAGGACTAAATGTCAAAACTTTGAGGACCTCTTGCAGACACAGCAAGCATGGTACAACATTATCGTATTAAGATTTTCGACTTAGAATTTTATGAAGAACATCGCCACGTGTAGCGCTTCCGCCAATTTTTACACACCCTGTATATTTTCTAATTATTACAGTTTTTGATCGTTTATAAGAAAAGTTTCTGCAGTTATAAAGTACAGAAATAGTGTGTAAACTAGGGTTGCTTTGTTTGATACTAATTTAACCCTGCTAAGTAATTGTATCGCTAATTTTACATTCAATGTTTAATTCACTTCAGGCTGGCCAAGTCAAATCTTCGCTTCGGGCGAAATTTGCCAGGCGCGGTTTATTATTCAGGAAATAAATGCATACCCGACAACTTTTGCTATAAATGTGTTTGCGATGCAAATCTCGGATGATACAAATATAATAACTTCAGCGTATATTAGGTAAATTTTCCAACGTCAGGTTGACGTTCGATGAGCATATTTTACTTAGCATATGCATATTTTGGTTGTGTGCGCTCGTTTAAATGGCTAAATTTCAGTTTAACAGACGGTCATATAGCTTTGCACAGCTTTTCTGGTATACGAGTTTTTGACATGACACTAACGTTATGTTTCGTTCTGAAATAAAGCTTATCTAACTAAGCAAATTTGTGTGTTATTGCTAGATAAATGTTCTTAAAAAAAAACAGAAATTGCTTAAAGCTTGATCAAAAAGTTCTAATATTTTAAATTACAATTGGAGAAACCAAATCAAAGAGGAAAAATTAATATTTAAATTATCCTGTCATTGGTCACAGATTACTCGACTGAAGGTGCTAATACGCAAGGCCGGTTTAACCTTAGGTAATTGCCTAGGGACGCCAGGTTAAAGGGGTGCCAAATTTCCTCATAAAAAAGGGTGAAATTCCCATGATATAGGTATACAAATAAATAAACGTTGTTTAATTTAAAAAAATTAAATTTTTATAACGGTGTAATATTTTTATAAATATGCCCGTGTTTCTTAAATGTTTCGAAAAATTTCGGGAAGGACTTCTTATCGTATCGAATATTAAGGTCTTTTTTATAAAATGTTCCCCGAAAACGTCTTCTTTCGGAGTTACACTCCCTAAAGGAAGCGGTAAAAGTAAGTTTTCATTTTATTTCTCAAATTTGGAGAAATGTAGGAGTAATATTTAGTAGATATTTTATACTTATTAAAAGGTTTCCCATTGTAATATTTTTAATCATCTCCCACCTTCACAGGGGGCTGAAAAGTGCAACCCCTGTTGATTTTTTTATCAGAACTTTTTGGTGGGTTAAAATTTTGCAATATTTTTTTTTTTAAGGTGATTTATTTACTAACATTTTTTATTCACTAATTGGTACCGCAAAACTAACAGTTCTTTGAGTAAAAAATAAAATAAGTGAACATGCATCACCAAATAAACATAAAACACTTGTCACTTTTATTCAATATGTACAAACCATGGCAACCACCAAAATAAATCATATTTTAGAATATTTGATGGTGCAAGTTCACTTATTTTATTTTTTTACTCAAAAATTGCGGGAAAAATTAACGATGTCTAAGGAAGGTTCTAGATAACTTAACCTTTAAAAAAAATATTTTACATTGCAATTAGATTGAATTTCAAAAGCCAATTTTAAATTTGCTTATTGTGTCAGTTTATCTTGTCATCACAACAATTTTAATAAATAACTACAGACAGCTCTCATAGAAAAGACGTAAATAATTTAATAATATATAAAACCGTCCAAAAAAATTTAAAATTTCACGTTATTTGATATAAGCACTGTTATTTAAAATATTTAATTATTTTGGGTATGTAGTAAAAACAACTACATGTATATTACTCTGTATAGTCGGCAATGAAATGAATTAGAAACTTTAAAAATTTATCAAAGGGTCAAGGTAAATAGGTAAATTATGGTTAATTCTCTTTTAACCGGATTGCAACAATCGTAAACTTTACCAAAACGGATCTGAAACTCGAAATCAGTTCCGGAACCGTAATCATAACTCAGACCCAAACCTAAAATACAGCTTCCGGAGGTGAGATTAGAAATTCGACCGGATTTTGTAACTGTGAATCAAACCCCTATATATTATCTTAAATACTTTAAATTTTTTAATGAACACTTCAGCATGATACATGCGTTGCCCCTGTATTTCCGTAATTATGCGTTCAACATGTTACTTTTGAAAATTCTTCATAAAAATAATAATGGGCTCTAGACTTCAAAATACGTTGATTTGGCAAGTTTATGGTAAAATTATCAAGTTTGGAGAGTGTACATCGTGGCAAAAAAAAGTGATTTGGTATGACATAACGGCACAAAATGTTGCTGTTTTTATCAAAATATATAGTGACGCAAATAATATGCACTTTATATTAAAAATGTATTGAATAATATCCAAGTGAATGCAATTTATTTTTGTTTTAAAATTGTTTGTGTTGGTATTGTGCAAGTACATAATTTTTTAGATTAAAATTATTCTACTTATTGAATTGCATACTAAATTGGCACCCATGCTTGAGGTTAGTCATTTACTTTAAATGAAAAGCTTATGTTAACTTTAAAACCTACGAATTAAAACGTTTTTGTCTCAATTAAACTTTTAGAGTAGAGTTTTTTGAATAGGGTTTCAAAGTCGTGTTGACAAAAATATATGGAGATGAAACAAAAAACCACGGCTTATATAAAATGCCGACATTATTTATCACCAACGTTACCAACACTAAAGAATGTAAATCGCGGTGGTAAACGAAAAAAGTGACGCGTAAACATTTAATTTTTGAAAAGGCACTTAAATCCCTAAAAAATTTAAAAAGAATGTCATTCTTTGTGAAGCTTTGACGTATAGAGGGTCTCCCACCCAAGTCGAATAATTCGGTAGCTTTGTTATTTGTAAAGATTAAGGAAATTTAAATAAAACTTGTTTGAAGTCATTAATATCATAAACAAAATCATTTTATATAAGGAGCGTTTTGTTATTGTCACTGATTGGCAACCCTCTAGCTTTCAATGAAATATATTGTATGTTTTGCTTTATTTCATATTTTATATCATATCAAATCAACAGATCAACAGAGTAATTTTTGCGTTTTTAGTCGGTAATTTAAAAAAAGTAATGTTTACCCAATTAACAACGCTAGAAACAAATTCCTTTGGGACAATAAATAGAATAGGAAATAAAAAAGGTTGTGAAAATTATCCAAAATAAAAAAATACCGAACCGATATGTAAATACATATACCAAATTGCTGTACAAAGAAATGCCTATGTGCTATACTAAAAATACACATATGCCAATGTTTTTAAACATTTTGAATTTGTGCACTCCTTTTCTTTGTTGTATTTCTAGTACCTCTTATTACTAACGTAAACTTAAAAATACTTTGAAATCCGGAACACTAGTTATTGGGCCCACCAAGAACCTATTGTATGTGTGATTGCTGTCATTGTGTATTTTATCTTACTGTGTTTGTTATTTTAATAAATATTTTCATATTGAGTAGAATTGACAGGTTTTTACAAACGATGGTAACCTCCAAAATGAATCGTTTTATTTTGGAATATTTAATGGTTTACTCAAAAACTGCAGGTTTTACAGGAAAATTTAAGGAATAAAAAAAATTGTAAAAAAATCAAGCTTTCACTTTTTTTTATATTGCAATATTATAAGCCTCCATAAAGTTCTGATAAAAAAACCAACAGGGGTCGCACTTTTCAGCCCCATGTGAAGGTGGGAAATAATTAAAAATATTACTATGGAAAACCTTTTATTAACTACAAAATATCCACCAAATGGCACATCTCAAAATTTGAGAAATAAAATAAAAAACCTAATTTTGCCGCTCCTTTTTAGGGAGATGTAACTCCGAAAGGAGACGTCTAAGAAAAAAAAATGTGTATAAAAGCCCTCCTTTAATTTTCGATAAGAAATTACTTCCCGAAAATTTTCGCCAAAAAGCAATTATAATTTTCTGTATAGCAAATAATTTGTTCGCAATTATTAAGATAATCTAATAATGGTTACTAACCAGGTAATATTTCAAAATAATGCACAAGGGTTTTATAGGTGAAGTCAACTTTCTTTAACTCAAAATATGATTTTAAAAACTAAAGATCCTTCATAGATTTTTCAGGTTTACATAACAAGAGTTGTAAGAAGCATATTACGCACGAGTGGCGACGAGTGCGTATTTCCACGAGTGCGTTATTGCTTTACAACTCGTGTTATGTAGCTTACTTTTTCTACGAACACCTAATACATACGCTTTTAACGGCTTTTTGGCTAATATACACATGTAATTACGTTGTCTTGCCAATTTTGTCGTAAGCCTACTTTGACATTGCTAGACAAGTGCGCGTTTTGGTTACCGTGCGTTATAACTCACTTACTCGACATGTAGGAAGTGTTTGACGTAAGGCTACTTCGATCTTTCCAGCGTTTTGCTTACCGTGCGTTAGGACTCACTTACTATGCATGCAGGCTGTACGGTAATTGTCATTTACATTAGTGGTCGTACAAATACTATATTTAAATAACATTTGGCTAAGGCTTGCTTCAAATTTAATGTTAGTTGATCATTGCAGAGTATCATTTTATCACCGCTGTACTGTATTTCTTTTATTTTAATATAGAAAAAACTGTGATAAAATAAAAGAAACTGTCTCAAAATCGTAAAATTTCCATTGCCAAATCCAGTAGATTTTGTACATATATTTTCCATTTAGTGCTTGAAGAAACTCTGGCAATTCTAAGACGAAAGAAACCAAATCCGGAAGAGGAGAAAAAATCAGGAGTTATTGTGTTATTCCGGGAGACTCTGCGAATCCGGTAGACTTAGCAAACCCATTAATCACATCACTAGTGCGACTTTCCAACCACGCCGCCGCTCGCAACTACTTTGTATTAAGTAGCATGCAACACAGTTTTTGTCCTCTTTTATATTAGATGTTCATAGTAGCTAATCTAAATTAGAACGCTTCATTAAAAATATCATAAAAACGTGCTGTCGACGGTAAGCTGCGTCTCTTCACATTAGCGTTTTACATTCTATCCCCGGCAGAGTAAATCCATTATGTACTTAAGAAAGCATCGTAGATCAATCTCCGATTACGAGTACGTTATAATGACTGTTATTAAGATACATTAAAGCCGTGCATGCGGGATAATATTTTAATTGCCGTAGAGCTCATAAGTATAAAAACAGTAGTAGATAATTAAAGGCCTAGTGGATGCATAATTCCTTAAATATATACACATTTGGAAGTGTGGGCCGATCGGCTAATAATACCGTGTGCTTCAAATGCAGGGTCAAATTTTTTAAATTTTAAATCACAAGAAAAATAAATTGTTCGCGTGATTGTTCTTTACATTTTTAAAATTTCCTAAAACAATGTAAATCCTGGAAAATGCGACCTAGTTTTTCATTAGTTGATTTTCAAAAGGCGTTTGACAAGCTTGAGACGATTGCTACAATCTGTAATTTCTTCTCTAGGTACCTCAGTGTTCCTACTTTAAATGGAAGAAGTTTCGTAATTCTGTTGCTTATTAGAATGAAGTTATAAATTTTTGTTTGTTTTAATATTCATGGGTCACACTTCCCCATAAGTTTTTGGTTAGTGTGACGATGGATTATATCGTTGGTCTATTTCTTAATTTCTGGGGTAAGTGGGAAACATTTAATAGTACGAAAAAATATGAATCGTTTTTATATCTTTATTAATATTAAAGTAACAAACTTTAAAAAAATTAAAGGTTTGGTCCATCAAATTTGACATTAAACATAAAATTGTCTTTTCGGTTCTTTTCGGTTCCGGCAAAATTCGTATGATGTCTTTATCAATTATACAGGGTGTCCCAGTTAACTTGAACAGCATGGGGATCTCGTAAACGGTAAGAGATACAGAGTTGGTGAAATGGGTGAGAACGATCTATGATTTAAGAGCAACTATTCTATGAAAAAAAATCTTGAAAAAAATTTACAGTTTCTGCGCTATTCGTAAAAAACAAAAAAATTACGTTTTCGATTGTTGCTTATAACTTGCTCATTTAAAATCATACCCAAAATATTTTTCGACATTATTAGGACACTTTTTTTGCGTAAAATTTTTTGTTTTTGTTATTTTAACATCAACTTTCTTATTTTAAATACGGGTCGTAGTTGGCTATGACACCATTAAAAAGATACTTTTCTTCTCGTTTTAGTGATGTATGGGTTGATAGGTTTATTTTTAAAAATAAGCAAATTATAGCAATGTTATTGTATTTGTTAAATTTAATCAAAGTGGCCATTGGAAAACAAAACAAAACTTCAAATAAATAAACTAGCTGTACTTAATTCAACACAAAGAAACCTAAATAATTTAGGATATTTTTTAAATTACATAAAAATTTATGATTTTTCAATTACTATTACTATTGAATTTAAATTATAACATGCGTTCAAAGTGTAACCCACTATTCATGTGCAATACAAATTTGAGATCTGCACTTTGTAGATGATAATGTTTTCCTAAGCATATTTTTTTTTATTTGATAAACTTTTGTTAAACTAGCCAATCATAATTCTTTAATAAATGTCTTCAACTGTCTTTTTATGATTAGCTGTTTTAAGAACATTTCATCAAACAGAAAGTAATATGCTTAGGAAACATTGTTATCTACAAAGTGCAGATCTCAAATTTGCATTGCCCATGGAGAGTGGGCTACACTTTGAACACATGTTATAATTTAAATTCAATAGTAGAAGTAATTGAAAAATCATAAATTTTTATGTATGTAATTTGAAAAATATCTTCAATTATTTAGGTTTTTTTGTGTTGAATTAAGTACAGCTAGTATATTTATGTGGTTTTGTTTTGTTTTCCAATGGCCACTTTGATTAAATTTAAGAAATACAATAGTATTGCTATAATTTGCTTATTTTTAAAAATAAACCTATCAACCCATACATCAATAAAACGAGAAAAAAAGTATCTTTTTAATGGTGTCATAGCTAGGGATTGTAATACCGGTAAACCGGTAAAACGGTTTACCGGTAAATCGCAAAAAAGGCTCTTCAAATTTTACCGGTAATTTTCCAATTTTTTACCGGTAATTCCGGTAATTTTACAATATTTTTCCAATAATGATAAAAATCTAAATCAAATAATCAAAAAAGAATATTGACTTATTTTCAGGGAGAAAAAATAAGGGGAAAATAGATACAAATGGAATATGATTGTTTACTCACTTCTCTGTCAAATATCTCGCACGGTAATTTATAAATAAATATCTGACTATCGTCTTCTTATGGCAAACTAAGTCTACAAAACATTTTTCTTTTGGCGTTTTTGTGTATTCGCAACAATAACCGAGATAATTAAGTTTAAAAATTTTGATCGATTTCGGTTTTTCCGTTAAATCACGCAAGCCATGGAATTTTTAAACAAAACAAGATCTGGTTTAAAATACACTCCTAAATAGCTAACTTTTGTCCCATTTAACCAAGCTTGTATATTCATTATTTACGGAGATAGCAATAGTGTCCCATGGAAAAGAACACCCTGTGTACTCTTATTTTATATTGAATTATATTATTATTATTACATAAAAAAAATTACGTTGATGGCTCTTAACTGATATATTGTATGAAACTTATTGTGATAGTTTAGGCTTCAACTATCCCAATCAGTTACATACTAAATAAATATATATATTTTTAATATGGTTTTCGGAGTTTATCCGCGTAATATTTAAATTGGCTTGACGTTTCGGCAAGCTGTCCCTATAGGGATACGCGGATAAACTCCGAAAATTATATTAAAAATGTTAGTAACCGCAAAAATCTAAAAAAAAAACAATTATATCTATATCCAATACATGTACATATAATATTATGATTTACCGGTAAATTACCGGTAAACCGGTTTTGGTTGAAAATTTTACCGAATTACCGGTAATTCAAAAAGTCGGTAAATTTACAATCCCTAGTCATAGCCAACTACGACCCGTATTAACCCGTATTAACAAAAACAAATGAAAGGTAAAATTTATTAACTAAATTCAATTCTACGCAAAAAAGTTTCCTAATAATGTTGAAAAATATTTTGGGTATGATTTTAAATAAGCAAGTTATAAGCAAAAATCGAAAATGTCATTTTTTTGTTTTTTACGAATAGCGCAGAAACTGTAATTTTTTTTCAAGATTTTTTTGCATAGAATAGTTGCTCTTAAATCATAGATCCTTCTCACCCATTTAACCAACTCTGTATCTCTTACCGTTTACGAGATCCCCATGTTGTTCAAGTTAACTCTCCTAATTTTACGTAAAATTTAAGATGCTCCAAAGATTTTTTTTTTAAGTTTAAGACTTCAAAAATTTAGTCGATAATAAAATCAAATTAAAAATAGTCCTTGTTGCACCGCATACTTACAGACCGCATTATTTATCGAGACACTCACAGGCGTCTAAGGAAACCTTAAAAATACCAACCTATTTGGTCGCAGCTGTAACGTTACAACATGGAGAAACTTTTCGGTATTGTAAAATTATGCGACTTAAATGACCAATTAACGTATTGAAATGGGCTGTAGCGATAATAGGAATTTAATGTAATGAGCAATGGAATTACAAATGGTCGTTTGATGAAAGTGAAATGAGTAAACAGTGAATTGTTCTTGATGTTGTTATGTTTAACGAACATAAAATTTAAATTACTTGCGTATATTCGACGCGGCCATTGTTTCTAGTTGACTTGTAACTGGGCGCTCGTTTAAAATTCAACGTCATATCTGCAGTTTGAAGTTAAATTATACACGCATGAGAATTAGACGTAACTAGGAAGTATTGTTCGCATGGTCACACACTGTCGTTATATAAGGTTGCTTTGGAGTATCTACCAAGCGGAAGACCATGTAAGGACTATAACTCACTGAGGATTTAAACGCTTAATCCATTTAGAACAGAAAGCGGCATAATTGCTGCTCTGTTTGAAACAACTCCACATTTAGTGAAACTACACATTTGCGGCTAACTTCTGCTTTGTAATAAGTAGATGTGGCGTGCTAAGTTCTCAGCTAAACACACATGAACCCGTAAATGCATTCAGTTAATGTAGCGATAGAAGCGCTGAAATGTTTTGACAGACTGCAACGTTGCGTAGGTGAGGTAATCGTTCTTTTCTTCTGGAGTTTACTGAAGCATGAAGTTAGCTAAGTGTTTCGTCAACGAATATACTGAACATCGGAGATTTATTGTTCTCCTTAAGTGTCACTGTATTAGGAAAGTCGTATAAACCGGAATTTAATTAACAACACTTCACTTCTGCTTTGAACCTTCATGTAAACGTATTCCTGTTCTGCTTTGCAGTTAATTGTAATATCCTATAAGCTTTATGAACTCATGATGCGCAAACAGAAGGTCCGTATTCTGAATATATTCAAATTCAACTTTCTTCTTTGTTCAGGCAAAATATTAAACTGAAGATTATGGTATCACAATCACATGCATGAGTGAAGATTTGTCAAAATTTATAGATTATTATTTGCAATGCACGAGTTATATGTCAGCAAATTTCCTTCAGCTAACCTACCTGTCAAATTAAATGTATGTTATGTAAAATTTTACTGTCAGAGTAATGCGTAAGGGGTGTGGTTTAATCTACATTAAAGTAACGCTACTGGTCGCCGAAATTCGTCAAAAAAAAAATTTATTTACCAATTTGCGCATCCTTTGCAAGTAAAATGGTGCAAAGTTTTTGAGAAAATCTTAAACGCTACTGGTGATTTTTGACCATGACATTTTGTAAACACAATGTGCGCTGACTTTGTATCATTAATTTTAATGCGCCATTTTTTTGTCCATCGCTCTATTTGATTTACCTAGGTTATCCTGGAGAAATTTAAAATAACAATTAAAATGTTTAATAAGGTCTTACAAACCGCTAACAATATAACAAAAAATTGAACACTTGTTAGGCTTTTCAAACCAATCAGGTTTATGCAATTTGATAACCGATGCGTTAATGGCTACTGGGTATGGGTTTACAAAGTAATTGCACGTTTAATGATAATTTATGATGAGAAACATTTCTTTAACTACGTGTTTTTAACAGTGACTGCAGTGACGTTGCCATTAAGTCAAGCTTTTAGCAATTATCTGCTGTAAATTGCCAAAATAAAAGTCGTTTAAGTTTAATAGTTATCTTGAGTCAGGGAACACGCCTGAATTTTGTAGCGGTATGTGCTTAAAAATAAAGTAACCAGACGCTAGGTATTTTTATAAAATCCATTAAAAATTTTAATGCCTTAGTAATCTTTGTAATAATATACGAGAGTTTTTTTTTTCCATTAAAAGTATATGATAGCAATAAAATGAACGTGTTTTTATTAACATTAGCATTTTTACGATGTGCAACAACTTCTTTAAAATCCATGTAGTTTAACACCACAATAAATTGACCTAAGCCGATTACAGCTCGAACAACGTTTTTAGTTTTATATCCAGCTTTGTATAAGAACATGCCTTTCTGTCCAGATTTAAAAAAACCCATTTTATTTGGCTTCAACTACGGCTGTTAAGTCGTTTAAAAATGGCTATCATTTCGCAGACGACTAAATTTTAACATCGACAAATATCAATTTATGGTAGAATGAATAAAATTTGTTATTCCTAATGGGTCCATTATTAGCATCGCCAGAATACAGGGTGTCCCAGATAACAATTCTAGCATGAGGATCCCGATTGTTATAAGAGTTACAGGTTTGTTGATGAGTAATTGCTTTGGAATAGTTGAATGCGCTTCGTTATTTCCTCTCTCTAATAAAATATTACTTGCGTCATACTTCCGCAATATTTAAAAAAGCGCCCTCTATATTAACCAAATTGTTTCATCATATAGTGCAGTGCTTCTCAAAATGTGGTCTGCGGACCCCTGGGGGTCCCTGAGTCCTTCTGAAGGGGTCTCCAGAGCCTTAATAATGTTGGAAAATCATCCGAATGAATTTGCCACCCTAAATTAAAAACAAAAATGTTGTCTACGAAACAATTTATTGGGGTCCTCTATAAGTTTTTAATTTTGAAAGGTGTCCTCAGAGTAAAAAGTTTGAGAAACACTGATATAGCGCATTATTGTGTTGGATTTGCGGAACTACCAGCCTTAATCACAAACTGTGAAAGGTATTAATTATTTAGAGTTAGTATTAATAAAATATATGCGTTGATGCATTTTGGCTTAACCTCATTATCAAATGACCAATTTTTGTTCAGACTATTTAAAATGATTTGAATAAAACAGGAATAGATAGGCCGAAAATATAGCTTTGAACATTTTTTCAATATTCGTAAATATATAATGAAGAGCTAAAAGGTTGAGTTGGCGGGATATTTCTGAAAAAAAAATGCATTAGGGAATATCGTAAAAACTGAAATTGACTGAATATGAAATAAGGAAAATATTATTAATAATACTTTACATATATTTATACAGTGTGTTTGCAATGCTGAGTGAGAAACGTCTAAATTGTAATATTGTGTAGAGCCAGTGCTACGAAAATTTACCATTCTATTAATCCAATGGCTTTTTGTGTTTTAATAATGACTTACTATGAATGAATAAACAAATTGTAGCAGTATGTGTTTAGTTCTACACAATCTTAGATAATAAAATATGTTCACTTATCGCACCTTTATCAAAGCACATAACAAAATGTATGAAGTGGTTGTAATAAATATTAGCATTACAGAGCTTGCTTTTTGCATATAATCCGACAAAACCTACCACTAAATACCAGGGTTTTTATTTTAAAGTCTCGACATCAACTTGACGAAAGCATTACAAATTGCTAATACTTAAATATACAGGGTGTCCCAGATTATATTTCCAGCATGTGTATCTCGCTTATTATAGGAGATACAGGTTTGCTTAAATTAGATTAATTATTACTTAATATGAGAGAAGTCACAATCAATTTTTAAAAGTACAAAATTCGTCCTGCTTCAGATGTTATAGCAAAAAATATGAAAATGTCGAATTACTTTTTCTCTCATAACTTTTATGTTTTAATCATTAAATCAATTTTATTTGCACCAAAATGGATAATATCTCGTCTCGTTTCGTCTCTAGTGATGCTAAACAATCAAATCGTACCAGCTGTAAATCATGCTAAATACCTGGGTATGCACCTGGATAAACGTCTATTATTGAAAACGCACATCTGGAAGAAGCAAAAACAGTTTGATGCAAAATTTCACAAACATTACTGGCTCCTTGGACGAAAGTCGACTGTCACTATACAATAAACTATTGCCATAAAATACTATATTTAAACTGGTATGAACCTACGGACTGGAGCTTTGAGGAACAGCACCGAACTCCAACATAGCTATTATAGAGAGGTTTCAATCTAAAGTTCTACGAGCCATGGTTGATGTGCGGTTCGGGAAAAAAACGCTAAAAACTAGGCCCTTGTAAAAACTGCTTTCCCCATGCAAGTCGCATAGATTTAGTTATACACCTTCTCAAATCATAGCGTTTTTGCAGAGGTTTCCTTTTTGACGTTTTTATTCGGAACCGTTTAAAATTTTTTTAAAAACCTTGCACCATTTTACTTGCAAAGGATGCGCGAATTGGTAAAGAGAAAAATCCGATTTTATTTCTAACGGTTTCATGGCCAACACGATCGCAAAAATTACCGTTATTATTCAACTTTTCAGTTTTTTCTCTATGTTTCCGAAGGAAATGGCCAGTGGCACGTATAACTCTGCAAAACATTTAGTTTTGACGTTCTTAATGCAATAAACACAGCCTTGATCAAATTCTAGCAACAATATATCGTGACCTTCGCTGGTTAGCAAACTACACAAAAAAAATTTATTGCTGTACAATCAAATTCCATGACTTGTTGACTTAGCTCTTCTTCTTTATCACAAAATATTTTGTTTTGGCAATATTTATTTTTAGTTTGTCAGTTTTTAGCCACTCTGTGATACTACGTACTAGGTCAGTGTTTTTATTATTATTATACAAAATTAAATGTTTTTCACACAATGGGCAACGGCAAAAGATAAGTTTTCATTTTCTTTTACTACATTTGATCACCAAGACATTCACCCACTTCGTGTGACAAAAAAATAAAAAACCAACAGCCAAGCACTTGCTTAATAAAGTGTCAAGGATTTCAGCATACATTTCCTTTGGTATTAAGTGGGGAATTCGCAAATGACGTTCAGTATTTAGTGCATGCGTGAATATACATAAAATGTTTATTAGATTACTCGCAGGAATACTGAAGAATACTTGCTGACCATTAATTATAGTTTATCACGCCATCAGCTTTGGCGATGAACAGGGAACTTAGCTGATGACTCCGAAAGCAAGAATCCCCTTAAATTATTTATTTATGCAACTTTCCGCATGACGTGGATAATGCAATGTGTAATACAATTAGATAACCGCCAGTTTGATGCAATATTCATTCACAGCAGTTAGGGTAAAAATTGCAAGTAACTCTGTCTGCACGGTTTTTCCATCAATATCTTAAGCCTTAAGCAACTGTGTAAACCATTAACTATTATCAAGGATGACAGACGGCCGGGCAATGACGTATGCTAACCGGGAAAGAGGCAAGCTGTCATAACACCCCACCCATACTTCGGCGTTATTAAATTTGACGAACTAAACCGGATGTGTTTGCTAGTGGTCCGGAACCTGCATTTCTATGGGCGTTCAAAGGCGGAGTTTGACATGGTGCTTGATTTCTGTTTGTAGTTATAATAATAAAAACGCTCTCTATAATAGTCGTCTGTGAAAGTCCGTTCATTCAATCAAATTAATTTTATATAACCACTAGACCTTTCTTGGAATTAACATATTTCCAGGTCTTTCACATTCTTTTGTCGTTTATTGGTTTTAATTTTTTATTTGTCACCAAAAGTGCTTGGAACTTATGTTAAAACCTACCTATAAAGTAAATACCGAATTGTGAAATTTTAAACTTGACTGCTTTTGACCCATTTATGCCCAAAGCGTCGTTAACGATCCAAACATCAGACTTTATTACCTAAAACTTTTTTGGAAGATCCCATCGTGACGAATTGATCAAAATCTATATTTTCACGAATATTTGAATGTAAAATGATGAAGTTTCCCAATTGCCAAACAAATATCCATCATTGTGGTAAAACTAATGTGAACATTTGAATGAAACGGTGGTCTAAAGTGATTCTTTTGTTCAACAAAAATTAGAACACACGCGAGCAACTTGAGCCTCATTTCACTTATTTTCGTGCTTATTAAATGAAAAATAGGTGCCGTATTGTGGCCTTAATAAATTCATTATTAGCACGCATATTTGTTAATAAACCAAAATATTTTGCCGCCCTTTCGCCGGAATGTCCTAAGAACATTTATTAAAAGTCAGGACGTGAAAGGTCCGATAAAAATAATTACATTAATTTTATGTATCCTTTGCCTGACTTGTCACCATTACGACACGGGGTACAAACATTAGCCTACTAATTAATTTTTTTCGTTGATTCTCGTACATTTTGCAAATTTTGGGATCGCTGTTTCAACAGCTTTATTACAAATTCATATCATCGACGATGGCAATTAATAGCACTGACATTAATTAGGTGCCGGCGATGACATGGATTTTGCGTGTCAACGCTTGTTCAATCCGTGACGTCATGACTTATTATTAATTAAGGTCGTTAGAGTTACTTGGCGCGGATGCTAAGGGTAGGTTAGGATTATGCTGGGTCGAGACGGACCGTTCCGGCAAGCCTGACTAGCAGAATTTCTGTTCTAATATAATGTGTATTGTTTGTGTCTGCTAACTGCGACATTATGAAGTGGTTTCATCTTCATTTCAAATCCTTTCTGCGAATCTCTAAAGCTCTTTGCTTGTTATGAGAGGCTTTTACAAGAGTTTCTTAACACTGGTTACGTATGTAAGAGCGAAGGAAATTTAACATCCAACTAAATTACGACCAAGAAATAACTGGGGACAAGAAAATCTGCACCCAAAATTATTCTCTGTGAGTAGGCCTGTGCAAATTTTTTAAAATTATCTGTAACGGTTTCAGAGAACCGCTCGAAAAACTATAATCTTGGAAAATACAGAGGTCGCTCATAATAAAAAATATCCATGTGTACAAAATAATTTAAAATTGGTCTCGTTTCGATACACGCGTTCTCTGTGAGTAGGCCTGTGCAAATTTTTTAAAATTATCTGTAACTGTTTCAGAAAACCTTTCGAAAAACTATAATCTTGGGAAATACAAAGGTCGCTCATAATAAAAAATATCCAGGTGTACAAAATAATTTAAAATTCGTCACTTTTCGATGCACGCGTTCTCTGTGAGTAGGCCTGTGCAATTTTTTTGAAATTATCTGTGACGGTTTCAGAGAACCGCCGAAAAACTATAATCTTGGGAAATACAGAGGTCGCTCATAATAAAAAATATCCAGGTGTACAAAATAATTTAAACGTTGTGGCATTAAGTTATAAAAACAGCAATATGTTTAAAAACATTGTTTGAGCAGTTTTTTAAATATTAATTGCAAAATTTTAAAAATCTTTCTGTTTTTATTGGAAATTTTAAAATAATATGGCTACTTATATGAGCTGTGATTTTATACAAACAAAACAATTTAAGCTATTAATGTTTATACGTAATGTGTTATTAAAAAAATTAAATGAAAACCATTTATTTAAAGCGCAACAAATCAACTCAGTTATTCACAAACCCAACATAATTCTTTACGTTTTAAATTGAATATTAGAAGCGAAGTAAATTAAAGTTCAATTACAGGCCACGACAGCTTCAGCACATAAACGATAATATAAAGATACCTCGGGAAATACGGCACAAAGAACTCAAACAAGCAAACAAAACATATATTGGGATTTCTCTTTAGTCTATAAAGTAAAGAAAATTTCTGACATTGCAAAAGACGCCAAAGGAATATCCGAAACTGAAGGGAATCGATCGGGGTTAAAGGAAACGGAACAAAGGAAACGACTAACGGATCATTGAAAATTTACCATCAAAGTTAAACAAATCATGCATTGTTACGAAATTCATGTATATTTGAGGGAGAAATAAGTTTTTTATTATAGGTATATTCTTCTGATATAAAACTGGAACTTATAAACAGCATTTGTAAAACAAAGTTAACGTCTATCAAAAATATTCACTAAATGAGTGCGAAATTGCTTTACAACTCGTGTTATATAGCTTACTTTTTCTACGATCACATGTTACATACGATTATAATGGCTTTTTGGCTAATATACACATGCAATTACCTTGTCAATTTTGACGTAAGCCTACTTTGACATTTCTAGACAAGCGTGCATTTTGTTTACCGTGCGTTATAACTCACTTACTAGGCACGCAGGAAGTGTTTGACGTGAGCCTGCTTTGATCATTTCTTTAAAAAACTAATTTCCACAGAACAATTGAACGATCTAATACTGATTCTAAATGCCTAATTATATACAGGGTGAGTCACGACGGACGCGTCGGAGTTTTATGGCGAAACGGTTTATATTTTCCAATTTCTGTCGCTGTTAGATTATGTAAGTCAATAAGGGCTACATTTTAAAAATATTTTCGAACATACAGGGTGCTCCAAAAAAGAGTGCCATATCAAAGTTATACTTTTTCTAATGGAACACCCTGTATATTTTTACATTTTTGGATTCCTCTTTAAATTTAATTCAAAAAATGTATAAGGTTATATGGGTCTAAAGTCAACCGTTCTCGTGAAAATTGCATTTTCATGAAAATACAGTATTTTCAAAAATTTTCAACATTTAAAAACTTTGAGAAGTCTGAAGAAATTCGCTTGGAGATAAGATTGACAATAGATTATGTAACACTTTGCACCACCTACATTTTAAAAATATTGTACAGGGCGTTTTTTACGGTCGGTCAAACTTGTGAAACTTCAAAAATCGATAACTCATTTTTTTTAAATACAACACCCTATATTTTTTTACACCGTCTTATAGAAAATTTAATTCTCTTTCGAAAACATTAAGGCTGTTTTTCACCTAAAGTTGATATTTTCCGAGATATCGCGATTTTATTGTTAATTATTAGGGCAAAGTAATATTTTCAAGTAGGCTATGAAGGTAGACAGCGGTAATTTGAAACAATTGAAAGAAAAAACAAGACACTTATAATTTTATCGTTTGACTACACACTTTTGATATATTTTTATAGGAAAGTTATAGTTTTACCATACTTGCGTTTAAATAGAGATTTTTTAAAATTATTTATGCATTTATTTATTGGACCAGTGTTATAAGATAATTACTAAATCCTATAAACCATTTTTTGTCTGTTTACTATACGATACTACCACACTCTACCGAAAACAGTACCAACCATATTTTTTTTTTAAATGTAAAATTATACAAGTCAATATTACTTTTTTTTTTAAATCAGTGTTCCGTTCTCGTACCTAATACATTATCAATCGGTTTTTAGGACTTGGCAAACGATCAAACTCAATTATATGAAAAATATTGTGGCCCTGATGAGAAACCTATATTTAAACGTAAAAATGGTAAATCTACAACTTTCTTATAAAAAAATGTCAAAAATGTGTAGGCAAACGACGAAATTATACGTTTCTTGTTTTTTTCTTTCAATTGTTTCAAATTACCGCTGTCTACCTTCATAGCCTACTTGAAAATATTACTTTGCCCTAATAATTAACAATAAAATCGCGATATCTCGGAAAATATCAACTTTAGGTGAAAAACAGCCTGAATATTTTCGAAAGAGAATTAAATTTTCTATAAGACGGTGTAAAAAAATATAGAGTGTTGTATTTAAAAAAAATGAGTTATCGATGTTTAAAGTTTCACAAGTTTGACGGACCGTAAAAAACGCCCTGTACAATATTTTAAAAATGTAGGTGGTGCAAAGTGTTACATAATCTATTGTCAATCTGATCTCCAAGCGAATTTCTTCAGACTTCTCAAAGTTTTTAAATGTTGAAAATTTTTGAAACTACTGTATTTTCATGAAAATGCAATTTTCGCGAGAACGGTTGACTTTAGACCCATATAACGTTATAATTTTTTTAAAGTAAATTTAAAGAGGAATCCAAAAATAGAAAATGTATAGGGTGCTCCATAAAAAAAAGTATAACTTTGATACGCCACTCTTTTTTGGAGCACCCTGTATATTTGAAAATATTTTTAAAATGTAGCCCTTATTGACTTACATAATCTAACAGCGACAGAAATTGGAAAATATAAACCGTTTTGCCATAAAACTCCGACGCGTCCGTCGTGACTCACCCTGTATAAAGCAAGACCGTTAAAGATTCTCTAAAGATCTAAAGATTCGCCCTGTTTTTATAGGTATGTGCGCAATAGGCGGACTTATCACAAAATAATCATGGAGTTTTGGCAGCTATTTTCAGCCAAGCTAGTAAATAAAGTTATATCCAACATTAACTTACGATTGAACATACTTTGTATGAATAATAAATTTTCTTGTGACATACAAGTTTATTACATTGACGTTGCCAGATTTTATGAGTATCCTGGAATTTTAAGTTGTGTTTATGCAATATTGTTAAAATAAATGAGTAAATAACATTTTAATAGAGACGCTTATGTACATACTTTTTTTTTGTGGTTTGTGATGCATTTACTTTGATTTATGGGCATTTTATGATGACATAAGTTGGCCTTTGGCGTGCAATATAGGCTCCGGTTGGTCTATACATGAAGCTCGTATGGACAAAATCTATAAAACGCACAAAGCACGGTTTTTTCACTTTAATATTAGTATTTTAAAAGGTGAAGGTCGCTTTGGACAAGTAATTTAAGCCAAATAACCCTACTGGTCTATCTTTAATCGTCTTGATAGTATAAAATTTACAAAGTTGTAGATTACAGAGCATGAATTTTATATATCCACCGTTTATTATAAACGTGGTTTAAATCTGTTACAGAATTCAAGCAAACGGCTTCAGATTTTTTGTAGTCCTAATTTGTGACCCAAATAACGATAATTAGGTATTAAACGATGTGAATTATATCGTGAAATATTGACAAAAAAATGTAACAAGTGAGAAGGCCTAGGTAAATCTTTTCTGCACTTTTACACGAAACGGTGAATAAACCACGTCAATTTGCTCTTGTAAAGTGAAATTAATTGTGGAAATGCTATAATTTAAAAAATGAATGACGTTTTTGACGTAAGTAAAGTTAATAGTCAGCTTTTTCGATTTCCACGGCACTCTATTTGTTTTAATAACGATTAGAGAAAAAAAAAGTCGAATATCTCGAAAAGTACGAGTTTTGGGTATAGCACATACTTGAAGCTCTCTTAAAGACGAATTCGATGACCTAAGAAAATACAGGGATTTGCATTTGAAAAATTTGAATTACGAGCTTTTGAAAATCAGGAAAGTTGCCACCTATTTATGAACACCCTGTATACGTGATTCAAACTTTTTCGTATCGAGCTAATAAAGCAATGCTTTCTGTATGTCCTTACCAAATTACAACTCTGTGCTTCGAAAAATGACTTCAGGAAATTATTTTTAATAAATACCTTGAAAAATTTTGAAAATTATTTTTTTTTTGTGACAAAGCCGCATAAAAAAATGTGGTATTTTATATCGATGTAAAGCTAAAATGAAGGCGGTCAAGAATATTAAATAAAAAATGGGGTGTTGTATTTGAAATATAAAAGTTGCTATTGGTTCCAGAGAGGTGACTCACCCTGTATATTTAAAAATATTTTTATCGTGTTCGGAAGAAAAAACTGTATGGAATACTGTTTGAATCAACTTTCTATCTCAAAGCGTTTAGCCACAATCGACCGATCCGCCACTAATGACACCCTGTACATGGTGTCCCAGATTACATTTCCTGCATGGATCTCGCTTATTATAAGAGATACAGGTTTGTTTAAATTAGATGAATTATTCCCAAGGATGAGAGGAGCTACAATCAAATTTTTAAAAGTACAACATTCTCCGTACCTCAGAAGTTATTGCAAAATAAGTACATGAAAATCTTGAATTTCTGTTTTCTCTCCTAACTTTTTCGCCTCAATCATTAGTTAAATTTTATTAGTTTTTTCTCAAGGTACTTTTTAATGGAGAATGAAATCATTATTTTAGATTTTTTTATCACTTGCCATTCTCGAGATATTACCCCTAACTTCATTTTTTCTTATGGGTCGCGAAGTTGGCTATGGAATTATTTAATGTGCTTTTTTTCTTTTTTTAATGATATATTACTTGCTATATCCATTTTTATAAATAAGTCACAAAATCAAGAAAACGTATTTTGCTTTTCAAGCTATCTTCGAAAATAAAAATAAAAAACAGCTAATTAAGCTCTTCTCATACTTAGAAATAAGTCATCTAATTTAAGCAAACCTGTAGCTATCTCTTATAATAAGCGAGATTCTCATGCTGGAAATGTAATCTGGGACACCCTGTATAGCCTTTGCATCTTTTTTGAACAAAAAATCGATTTTCCTCAAAATAAAGCAAATGGCTCAATTTTCTTATTAATACTCGTTACATGTTATTTATGGCCAATTAAGAATTATTAGGCCTCAGATAATTTATACTACGAATTTTTAATTCTCTTAAAAATGGGAAAAAGCAAATACTTATACATATGTATGTAATACGCTAGAAATGTATATTTCAGCTACTAAATTTTAATACCTAATTCTTTTCTTGTATTATACATAACAACATACAAGATTAAAAACACCAGCTAAAAGTTTTTGTGAATTCCTCCCGCAACTTTCAAATATAAAACAAAATCTTCCAGGTACACAAAAAGTCTTTAAGGTAATGAAACATGATCGACATAAAAAAATCAAATCTGTATCAAAAATTTAACGAAACAGGTACTCTAAAAGATACGACGTAAATAGATTCGTGTAGTTTCCGAGAAGATGAAATCTGATGCGCGCTCGTTGATTCGATACTTTCTTACAGTGTTACATTGTAATTAAATTTTGGTGACAAGGTGTTACAATGAAATGTGATACCGTGTTGTACATTTGTGACGGATTGACGCGTTCAGTTAATTCGAAGTACATGGCAATGTGGGGTTTCTGTGGGGTTTGTAAGGTTACATAATGTCTTATTAGGGAATCATAGCTATCTGCCTACTTGTCACTATCTAGAACAACGTATCTATACAGAGCATGGCGTATCCTGTTTCAATTGGTAATAATTTTGATGTAGTATACACTTAACGCGAATTGTGTAGCTTGTGAGATATTGCTTCAATTTTTATAAAGCTATTGCTATTATATTCAAGGAATCATGCTGAACAAGAAGTATGTACTACACAGGGTTATTCAAATTCGAGGCCCACCATAGGGATCTCGCTTATTATAATAGCTAGAGTGTAGGTTTAAATTTGGCAAAGTTGCTGAATTCGATGCTTATTGATAATCCAAAGAGAAATTGGAAATATCTCAAACCGTATCCGACAAAATTAAGAAAAACTGGAAAATGCGATTTTTGAAAATCGTCTATAACTTCTTTGGAATTTGAAATATTTTAAATGTGTAAAGACATTGCCCAAGCAACTTTTCAAGCCGAATCGAATGGTGGTCACAAATTTTTGCTAGATCGATTCGTTTTTGTTTTATGACAACCAACTTTGTTTTTTCTTATGGGCACAATTTTTGCTATTTACGTAATCAAATAGCATTTATTTTTCTGAATCCATTGAGATATCACACATGGTATTTTACTTCTACATTAATTGTCAAATTTGAAAAAAAAAACGTTTTTAACAATAACAACTATAAATCAGGTAGGCCGGTCATTTTAGTTTATGTTGTTTCCATGACAACCAATCAACAAAGTTTTGAAAGTCTATTACTTGTCACATTAATAAATTCGTAAATATTAACTTTAATAATGAAGAAAAACGCGATATGCTCCGAATTTTTTATACCGTTCTTTTAAGTTTTGTTATACTTTATAACATGCTTTATACAAATTTACTTAAGTTTCTGTTTAACATAGAAAAATAGTGTTTTTTCCGGATATGTTTCTAATAAAAATGTTTTTTTTTTATTGTTATCTGAAACCTTTCTGCCATTTTTTTCTCTAATTTTGGCAAAAGCCTCATATTTCCCTATGTTTCTGTCCAACGAACAAAAATATGTGTGCGAGGGTTGTCTTCTATCTGGATATGTTTCTGCATATCGTTGACTTGACAGTGTAGAGTTCCTATTCAATGAATAAAAAATTAAAGTTCATTTTTACGAATTTATTAATGTGACAAGTAACAGACTTTTAGTTTGTTGATTGGTAGTCATGGAAACAACATAAACTAAAATGACCGACCTACCTGATTTATAGTTGTTATTGTTAAAACCGTTTTTTTTTCAAATTTGACAATTAATGTAGAAGTAAAATACCATGTGTGATATCTCAATGGATTCAGAAAAATAAATGCTATTTGATTATGTAAATAGCGAAAATTGCTCCCATAAGAAAAAACAAAGTTGGTTGTCATAAAACAAAAACGAATCGATCTAGCAAAAATTTGTGACCACCATTCGATTCGGCTTGAAAAGTTGCTTGGGCAATGTCTTTACACATTTAAAATATTTCAAATTCCAAAGGAGTTGTAGACGATTTTCAAAAATCGCATTTTCCGGTTTTTCCTAATTTTCTCGTATACCGTTTGAGATATTTCCAATTTCTCTTTGGATTATTAATGAGCACAAAATTTAGCAACTTTGCCAAATTTAAACCTATACTCTAGCTATTATAATAAGCGAGATCCCCATGGTGGGCCTCGAATTTGAATAACCCTGTATAGCAGTTCAAGCGTTTTGATTACTCATAAAAGTTTTCAAACGTTCTTACACCATAATTTATTTTAATTTCTTTCAGCAGTTTTAACAGCAAAAGTGGTACGAGAAATTATTATTTTCAAAAATTTAGGCAGAATTCAAATATTTGCAATGCAATGCACTACAACTATTAGTATTTACTTTAAATTTCGTTCGAATATTTACGTATGCAAGTCTAAGTTTACGAGTATCTCAAACTAAAGCAATATAATCATAGCAGTAATACTAAGTGTAGTGATAGTTTATTTGTGCATTTCAGATGCAAGTTTAGTAGAGGGTTCTGGAATTCTGGAATACGCAAGTGATTTGTATACCAAGGAAATTGAAACTTGAGCCTGGATTGTGCACAGATCCTCGCAATAATCTACAGAACTAGTATCTTTAATGTAAACATAATTTTCCTTGTTCTTGTATCTACTTGATGCAGCTGTAAGATTTTCATCGCGTCGTACCAACTTTGCAGTTCCTGATTAAAGTATTGATTCAACAAAGTAACCTTTTAAGTCAAAGGGCCAGTTGTAAGTTTTGTGAAATCGTAACGGGTTGCACCACTTCCTAGGGGATTTAGAGATTGCCCTAGGTATGGTAGGTCCGCAGAAATTTTGAATAATTGATTGCTAATGCGCTAAACTTGGGATTTCGCGATTAAACTGAAAAATTAGGTATTTTAATTTTTTAATACCTATCTAGAAAAGATTATTATAATTTTAGAAAAAAAATCTACTTAAAGAATTAGGTACACATTAGAATGTGCCGTTTTACTTTAAAAAAGCTTAAAAAAACATTATTTGGTAGATACATTTAATGGTAATAGGGTTTCCACTAATTAACTAATTTTTTTTCTGGTTTTTTATTGGAGCATAATAAACTTCAGCTTCTATTTCTAAATTTTTTCAGCACCGTCTTTATAAATTCCTTGGACGTTCCAGGTCCCAAATCTCATAACAGTGCCTTTTTCTTATTACTCCTAGCGTTATCTTTTATAGCTTTCTTTAATTTTTGTTTCTGTTTAACCCGAGTCGTTTCCTTTTCTTTGCCAAGATCCACTTCCGTATTTTCATCGTGCCAATGTCTTACTAGCTTTTGGTAGTTTTTTTTTAAGTTCCTCTTTTTCTTTGTCCCATCTCCATTTTTCCCCATTTACGGTAACCTTACTGTAACCTGTTTCACCTTATTTTCCTTTTTCTTTTTCATCTTTCGCAAACATTCTTATAATTTTTTGTTTTGCTCTTTCCGTTTTGGTCATATCTTTATTGATAAAGGCACGCTCGCCTATCCAGTTTCTTAATTTGGCCTTAGTGGCCATGGTTTCCTTTTTATCGAATTCATTTTCTAATTCTATGAGACATGTCTTTTCACCATTTTTTTAATCTGTTTTAGGAATAATATTTACCCCAGTGGTATTGTGTCATTAAAAAAAAAACGGTTATATGAGGGTTGTGATTTGAATAAAACATACATTGTCAATCTTTGTTGATTGATGTAATATTTTATGTCATATTTATTAATAAAGACGAAATAAACATTTAAATAAATTGAAGTTAGTGCTCGGGTACTAATTATTTTATACGCAATTCGCAATTCGCTGAACCAAAACCTAACAACAAACATCAATTATTCTGTTTACACGAATATTTTTAATTTTTTTATTACTTTTAAGAAAGCTTTTTTAAACTTGTTGTGTCCATAAACCAGATGTCTTGTTTAAGGCATGCAGACACGCACAAAACAGCAGAGTAAAAGATTGACTGCAGCTTGAAGAGTGAAACCAATAAAAAGTTATCAGTAGTCAGCACTCGACTTACACAACTTAGGGTAGAGGGTGCCAAGTTTTCTTTTTGTCACACTGTCATCCCTGAAAGACAAATGAGTATTTAAGTTTTTACGTAACCTGCATACAGCGTGTGCAGTATTCGATAATACGTGGAATAAATGCATAAGTGAATTATAAATCTAAAATTACAGTAAAGAAATTTATAAGCTTGCAAGTACTGTATGTAGATTTCAAATAATCAGAGAACTCAAAAATATTGTTATCCATAACCGTTGTCCAGTAATTTTGAGTTACTGTAAAAAATGTATTAATCTTTAAATTGGTTATTATTTGAGATTTCAACAGAAACCAATTGGTATATTACATAACAAGAGTTGTAAGGAGCATAATTACGCACGAGTGGAAAAGTTACGCACGGAGCCGCGTAGCAGCGAGTGCGTATTTCCACGAGTGCGTAATTGCTTTACAACTCGTGTTATGTAGCTTACTTATTCTACGAACACATAATACCTACGATTTTAACGGCTTTTTCGCTAATATACACATGTAATTAAGTTGTCGTCAATTTTGACGTAAGCCTACTTTGTGATTTTAATAAATTGTTGATCGCTCTGTTATGTTTATTGAGTTTTATTAAATTCTTATTCACCATTCGCCTTTTGCCAACGTGTTTACTAACAAAGCGCTCATCTATCACTTACACATGTGCTAAACTAAGTGTTTTATTCTTAAATGATGTGTTTTTTACTGTTTCTGTGGATGCAGACAAAGTTCTTAGTGATTAAGAGCTTTTCAATAAAAACGATCAGAAAAACCTTATCACTAAAGAAAATCTATGGCCCCTAGAAGCAGTAAATATCGGTTAGTGGTACACGCACGCATTGTTGTTTTATTAAGTAGTAAAGGATCACAATTTATTTCCGTTTTTTATGCTCTAGATCAGCAAATTTTATATTTTATTTAGAGGCAAATGACCGATGCATTCTTCACAAACCTAATAACACTTTTCCCCTTTTTATGTACACAAATAATAAAGACGAAACTAGTTTGTACAGGTAAATCTATTATAACAACAGTTGGAGGAGTTAGTTAAATCATGTGTTAAAAAAATTTGACCCCCGTGCGATATCTAGATCTATGTCAGGCTGGGAAATTTTGGCGCTTACCTCGTAAATATAGGATAAGAGCAATACGGGTATTATCTGATCATGTAAGGTAATATAATAAATATAAACAAATTTTGTGGGCCTACATAAAACATTCCCAGATTTAAGAACATTATGTAGAGCAATAACGGCATTACCTAAGGCGGCAATTTATTATCCGGAATTATACCGAACGAAACCAAATTTAATTTGCACCGGCCAAGAAGGCACGAAATCTTCCATTGGTAGCAGCGAAGCAGTAAAACGGTATTGGGTATTTGGTCATTCCATTCACGTAATTTCCCTAAGTTAATTTGGCTTTATAATGGATTTTCGATATTGCTATTAAGCATTGATTATGCTTGTGGATAAAGTTATTACAAGTATAAAAGAAATTTATAGTCCGTTGAATAATGCAAGCCTCAGTGAGCAAATAATTGCACATAAGTAACATTATAAGAAAGAGAATTTAAAAGCTAGCTGTGTTTATCGGATATTCGGTTCCATTAATCTTGAAAATGTCGTTAGCTTTTTACATTTCAGAAGCAACTTATATAAAGAGTTTTAAACATTAACAATGCCTTTTTAAATTATAGAGAAAGGAAGAAATTGAACCGTGTAAAATTGTAACGGTTCTTCAACATATTTTTGAAATAAAAAAGTTGTTTAATTTTTAAGTTGAAACTTGAACTCT
This sequence comes from Elmis aenea, assembly GCA_947652605.1. NCBI lineage: Eukaryota > Metazoa > Arthropoda > Insecta > Coleoptera > Elmidae > Elmis > Elmis aenea. The sequence goes on along the minus strand of OX393580.1, from coordinate 50,175,811 downwards.
GTTCAAAAATGTTAACAAAAATTTAATGAAGTTGAAAAAATATTTTTAGGTATTAGCATTGGTTTTTTAAAAACTTTTATAAGTGAATTAAGTGCGTCAAAAAACTAACATAAAGATTTAATCTACATGACTAATATGGTCTTTGCTGCTGGTTGCATTTTATTACCTTAAAATTAACAACACAGTATCTTCGAACATAATTATAAAAGCGGTTTTATTATCGATTGCTATTTTAATTCAAATATTAAACCGGTCAGTCGTGGATATAAAATAGTGGTTTTTATATATAAATAAAATAAAAATCGGACCACCATACCAAATAGGAATAGAAGAAAACTTGAAACTTTTTATGTCAATAAAAACGCTTATTAAGTCGACTTTACAAAAAAAAAGTATTATACAAAAGTGGTTTTTGGTAATATACTACATAACCTTAAATTATTTTCAATTATACAGTGTTTTGTTTTCGCGCACCGATACGTCACTATGTTTTTTTAAATAGAACACCCAGTATATTTTATGATTTTTAGATGTAAAATTGAATTCTCTTTCAAAAACATATAGGATTCATGTATTTAAAATTAGTCGTTTTCGAGTTATTTAAGTTTTTATGAAATTTTTTACAGAAAGAGGAGTCTAAAAAAATAATGATATTTCACAACTTGGCTATGTCAGAACGAATTCCTTTGAAACGTTGTTCGACAATAGTGTCATAGTGATTGCTGACTAGTTAAAATTTTAAAATAATACACAGGGTGTTTTTTATGCTCGCTCCAATTGGGTAAACTTCAAACACGGTTAAATCAATTATTTTAAATCGAACGCCCTATACCTCTATATTTTTACATATTCTCACCAATAATTTAATTACCTTTGAAATTTGTTAAAGGTCTATTATGTCCAAAATTGATATTTCTCGAGTTATTGCGGTTTTTATGTTAATTAATGGCCACAAACAAAATATTTAATAGAAATTAATTAGTAGGTTTTGGAAACATCTCGATAATTTGTTTTAATTGTCAAATAAAGTTTAGTTTTCATCTCAAGCGATATTTTTTACCTGATTACAAATTAGTTTAATAAAAAACAATATAATCAAAATTGTTTAATCTACATAAAAGAGTTTCCTTTTTTAGGCCAATGTGAATAGACCTAAAATTGCACTTGATTAAAATAAATACTGACTTTTTAAAATTTATTTTTTTCGCCCTCAATCTTTTAATCGGATAAACTTAGTAACATGCGATTTTCACAATTCAATAAGTAATTGAATGGAGTATCATAAAAATGATTTATTTACGAAAATAGTTCGAAATGAGCAATTTTAATCAATATACGACTAATCGAAGTCATGTTAGACAAAATGTCCTGTTTACAAGAGTAGTCGATAGTTAACATTGATAGTAGTCGATAGTTAACATTGATAATATTATTAGTTTTTAAATGCTAGGGGTGCAATTTTAGGTATATTCACCTTGACCTAAAAAAGGAAACTCTTTTATGTAGATTAAACGATTTTGATTATATTATTTTTTATTAAACTAATTTGTAATCGGGTAAAAAATATCGCTTGAGATGAAAACTAAACTTTATTTGACAATTAAAACAAATTATCGAGATATTTACAAAACCTACTAATTAATTTCTATTAAATATTTTGTTTGTGGCCATTTTTATTTTTTTAGACTCCTGTTTTTGTACAAATGTTCATAAAAACTTAAATAACTCGACAACGACTAATTTTAAATACATAAAACCTATATGTTTTTGAAAGAGAATTCAATTTTACACCTAAAAATCATAAAATATACTGGGTGTTCCATTTAAAAAAACATAGTGACGTATCGGTGCGCAAAAACAAAACACTGTGTATAATTGAAAATAATTTAAGGTTATGTACCTAGTAAATTACCAAAAACCACTTTTGTATAAAACTTTTTTTTTGTAAAGTTGTCACGAGACGAGATATTGATCCGTTACGTTACTTTTTGGACACACTGTATTTAGGAAACAAAACAAATAATTTTAATAATAGCTTGTTGTTTGTTCAAGTTGAAGCTACTTAAAATAAAAATTGGCAGAAATAAAAACCACTTCATAGAAAAATGTGAACTTCATATTTCCTTTTTAATTCTTTATTTAAAGGATTCAAAACGAGTGAACTAAAAAACTGCGTAATAAATTTAAAGCATGCGATTTATTTTCACATAAAAGTAGGAAAAAACAATATTTGAAAAGCTTTAACGGATTTAAAAGGAAAGCTGCTTCTAATCGAACACTACTCACAATTATAGTTCTCCTGAATTCCTCGGACGTAATGACTGAACATCAATTACGTTCTTTAAATCCTTCAGCAAAACCTAAAAGATAACTGCAAATGCAGGTTTCCGGTTGCCCCAGAAACTTTAATGTCAAGAGTTTTACAAATAAAGGTTTGAAAAATTATTAATTTACAGATACTTACGAGACGTCAATCATAACTTTTTTTAATTTTTTTGGTTATTACTAAAATTTAATATCAATTGTTAAAAAAAAAGTTAAAATACTCACACACAAAATTAAAGCTAAGAGTTTAAGTTAGTTTTTTTAACCTAAAGTAATAGAAGATCTAACACTACTTGAAAATAAAAATCGTTTCAAAAAAGATATCTAATATTTGACACACAGTCCTTCCTGTTCTTGCATCATCTTCCAATGATTCTTGCCCCATTCGAAACCGTTTTGATCAATCTTTTACCACAGAATAAGACGGGAAATTGTCCCTGTACACCCCATTCAGTCGAACTTTGATGCTTTGAGGAAAAAGACCTTCGCGAGTAAGAAATTTTATAACAGCTCGATAATCAATTTTCGTGACTTCTGACATCGTGATGAACCAATGACTGTTGTAAGAAAATTAATTGAAATAAAATCCATTTTTGTTTTTTCCAAGGCTAATACTTATGTCATTTTGCAAGTTAATAATCTCGTTTGGGAGGCTCAAGAATAACTAAACATTTTATGATGATAGGAATACCAATTAAGTGTTTCGAATCAAAATATCACAAATTGATATGCACAGCAACCACCCATAACTCGATTGGTTTTCGATATATGCTCCACAAACTTTATACAGGGTGTCCCCGTTATAGGTGCAAATATTTTAAGTGGTGATAAAGGACCTTTTTCCAAGAACTTTTTCCTAAAATCAAATGCTAAACACTTACTTGATTTTTTTACACTTCTGCATTTAAAAAGGTTCTGTCGCCGAAATTATCAATTGTATCGTAAAATACCTTAGAAGTTATAAAGCAGTTTGCACAAAAAAATGTTATAAATTTAAAAACTTTAATTATTTCTTAGATTTTGCAACCGCTGTATCTTTAAAACGAAAGGTTGTACAAAAAAATTTGCGGCCCATTCCGGATAGCAAATTTTATGGGCTACAACTTTGGTCCAAAGAAAGTTTCGGAAAATCAAACCGATTTCCTGGAAAAGCTGAAAATAAGGAACAGAGTGTAAAAAAAAAATCCGAGAAATAATATTTTGCACTTAAAATTACTGTAGCATCTGCATTATTCATAATATTATGTATATCGTCATCAGTTTCAAGGCTTTTAATGAAGTTTGAAATGCTCTACATCTACAAAACTAACCCTAATCATTTTTTAAGGAGCTAACTAGTAAACGTAAAAAAATAAATGTTTCTGTAATTAAATAACTTAACCCTTACATGGTACTTATTTTTGAGATCAGATTTGAAATGAGCGTTCCAAAATTAATAAAGAACACAAAAAATAATGCATTTTATTTTTAAAAAAAGTAAAAACATGTTGCCTAGTACTGTCAATCGTCTTAAAGCAGAGTAAACCTCAGTGAAAAATAAATGTCCGATCAATAGATATATAGCAATATGATACATAAATTTGGGTCGGCCAAAGTAGTTTATTTTCCGTAGAATATCCACAAAAAATGCCAGCATATAGCATTTAGATAGTCCAATACAAATAAAAAAGCAAGTAAAGAAAACCGCAAGTAGTAAAAACGCGTCCAGAGGTGATCAGACAAGAATGATGGATGTGTAGCGGTTAAGAATGACTGTCGAAAGAGAACATTTGCGACCGGCACAGTTTCTTGTCGGGGCTATAACCTAAAAAAATGTGTCTTTGATGCTCTGAAATGTTCGCACATCTTCGTAGACTCCCAAAGTCATTTATAATGCTTGTAGCTCATTTGAAAAAACAGTCAGGCATTTAAACTGCGCCGTACCTCAGATGAGCACGAACGTATCTGATTTCAAAACTTGGCAGTTGTGATTCAAAATGTTTATTTTGCACCTCCGCATTTTTTGATTTATAGTTCGCTTGTGCAGCTGTTCCGTCACCCTAAACGTTTCTTGTGACGAACTTAATCCGAAATAAATTAATCCGAACCGTCGCATAGCAGAATTGTTGATTTAAAAATCAAAGTTGCGAAATAGAATACAATGTACATGCAAAAACGTTTCATTTTAACACTAAAAACAAGCTGAAAATAGCAACTGCTGGGTGGTGCAGGAAATTAAAAATGTAGTTGCTCGCTGCTGTATTTACAGTTTGCGAAATTTAAGTTGGAGTTTGAATAAGATATTACGATATGCATTTTGTGCATGATGTTGAAATTGCACATTTTTATATTCCAAAGACATAACATAATTCCGCCGTCTATTAGTTTCATATTCTAAATTCTCGTGTGTCATGTATTCCGTTTATTCTGCATAAGAGTTGTGTGAACTGAAAAATCATTAGGCAAGAAAAACTCGGAGAGGAGTATCAGTGATTTCGTTATACATATTTAAAAACACAGGGACAAAAACCGAAAAATATTTCGTTCGTTTCTGATCGGAACGAAAACGAAATATGAGTTTTAAAAAGTTTTAAAGCTTGTTTTTTTTGTTTTCACAGCCAACTATGTTTTTCTTTACAAAAACAATCTAAAAACACCTTTGTTACTTGCGTATTATTGAAAATAACTACATCAGCCCTTAAACAGTGTGTCCAAAAAGTATGGAACATGCTGTATAACTCAGTATATATCCACTTTAGGGAAAAATATTTTGAATAAAAGTTGTTTGGTCAGGTTAGGTTAGGTACTTAATTTTCCACCATAAGACAAAATGTAAATTCTATATTTTTGAATAACAAAAGCGCAATGAAAAATAATTGATTTTTTTAAATGAAAAGATACCCCTATATTATACTTATTAGATAGAGAATTTTTTTCTCTTTTCAATGATGCGAAACTTAGGTACCCTTACTTAAGCAAGCAACTTTTTGAGAAAAACGCAAAAATATACTCTCAAATTATTTTAATTGTTTAGTATTTATTTTTAACAAAAACATAAGAACTAAAATTTACGTCCGTTAGACTTTTTTTGGGGTCACCTTAAAAAAAAAGTTTATGCTGAGAGGTCGGAGAATATCGAAAATTTAAAAGATCGTATTAGAGAAGAGATAAGGTCTATTACACCTGAAATGGTTGGGAATGTTATTAACGGGTTTAAAAACCGAGTTTATCATTGTTAAGCTGTAAATGGTTCCCAGTTTGAACACTTATTGTAGATTTCGTCAAAAAAATTTAGTTCCTATGATGTTTTTGTTAGAAATAAATACTAATCAATTAAAAAAAATTTTGCATTTTTCTCAAAAAGTTGCTTAAGTAAGAGTACTAAAGTTTTGCATCATTGAAAAGCGAAAAAATGCCCTATTAAATGAGTATCATATAGGGGTACCTTCTCATTTAAAAAAATCAATTGTTTTTCATTGCGCTTTTGTTATTCGAAAAAAAATATTTAATTTTGTCTTATGGTGGAAAACTAAGTACCAAACAACTTGTATTCAAAACATTTTTCCCTAAAGTGGATATTTACTGAGATATATAGCATATTCTATACCTTTTGGACACACTGTATATTTAAAATAAGAAAAAGAAACAAGAAATATAAATAGACCATAGCCAACTTGTTTTTTTTATAAAAAAAAGGTAAGTTATGTCATAACTTTTTAACGGCAAGCGTAAAAATTGTTATTTTAGTATCATCGAATTTTAAATAAAAATATCTAAAAACCATCTTCATAAAATTTCTCGATATTTACAACAATAAAGGAGATATGATGCATTATTAATATGACAAAAAAAACACTTTTTTTCTAATAACTCAAAAACCGGAAATGATAAAATATATTTAAAAACGGTTCTAATTTTGTCTCAAAAAACTGCACATTTTTGGTAATTTAACCGTTTCTCTATCTTGATTAAGCGTGATACCCATGTAATCCCATCGAATTTGGACCACCCTGTACACTGCCCGCTATCTTACATGAAATATTGTACAATTACTTGTTGAGAGACCCCGGTATAAGTGAATCAATCGCACTTCGTATTCGCTAACCGCGCACCGAGCAATGCCGCGTCCACACTGCTCGCGCGGCACCAATTTATTAGGTAATTGATTTTTCCTAAACTTTCTAATTTCTTATAATTAATACTGTATCGGTAAATTTCAATTTGCAAAAATCCTTCAAAAAATTACTTACATTCGTACAGCGTGGCGAAGCCGTATACATGGTTATCATGCTGACACAACCTAGATTTTGGTGTAATCTTAATTAAATTGTAAAAATTATCTTAGTTTAGTTATATTTTAGAACAGTGTACTTCAACTTCCATGCTGTTGCGTCACCAGTCAAGTGTTGCGAACGTGGAAAATTGATTTTTAAAAATATGTAAATCTGGAATCCACACCGTCATCGCGGCAGTTGTAAAACTACGTTTTACTTGTTTCAGAATGTTTTATCGGGTAAGCAGTCACGAATCATTGCCAATATTGCATTTTCTTCGAGATATTGAGTAAATACTTCTGGGATTTAAACTTTTCGTGCCAGAAAATGCAAATTCCCTAAGCGTTTTCGCACACGTATTTTACAAGTGTGCCGTCGTTCCGCGAAAACTGTTGTAAATTTCCTTATTTCTCTTATTTTAAACTTTCACGTATTACTTCAAGTTTTCATTACGTGCATTGTAGAGAAGTTCGTACAAGAGTCTGTACGTATATGTGAACTTTGGAATGTTATTAAATTTATTCAGCCAGTATTTCGGAGATTGTTTCAATATTTTTTTGTAGTGCATTTGCGGTGAAAATATAAACACTTCGGTGAAGTGTAATGGGCTAAAAAATAGCGCCACAATACAAATTGTCTCTTCCGCTTCCGAGCACTGAAATAACAGGATGGGTTTTCGCAGAGAAAATATATTTGTGGTAAAGAAAGGCGATGGTGCATAAGTTTCATTTTTAACAATATTAATACTTTCAAAACAGCTTGTTTATACAGATTTTGATATTTATATCATCAGAATAGTTAGCTTTAATTATGTGAACCTTATCAATTCGATGGACACGTTATAAATAGCTTCAATTTTAGCCTTTACAAACATATAATAGCTAAATATTTTTTAAATACATTACTTTTATGATAAAGATCATAAAAGTAAAAATTATACCTTCACCAACTAGGGCGAAACAGCTATCTAGAGTAGCTAAAACAGTATTGCGACTAACAGCACTATATGCCTGCGAAAATTGGATAATGAATGAGAAAACACAGGAAAGATTGCAGAGATGGCAGAGAAAAATACGTAGAAGTGTTTTGGGAGGAAGAAAAGCAAAACAAGGTATGAAAGAAGAGCAAACAGGGAAATGTATGAGATATACAAGCGACCAGCTATTGACTTGATAATAAAAGCGAAATGATTACAGTGGCTGGGTCATATCGAAAGAATGGCAGATGGATGAACACCAAAATGGATAGCCTGGAAAACACCAGATTACAACAACAACAAAAATTGACCGAGAAGACGGTGGAGAGAAGCAGTGCTATCAGACTTAAAAGAGAAGGGTATAAGAGATTGGAAGACCAAAGCAAAAAAAGACAACCACAGAGCTGTGGGACTAAACAGCCTGTAAAAGGAGCTCTCTATTTATAATATTTTCGAAAGACAATCAAATTTTCTACCAGACTATTGTAAAAACATATAGTGTTGTAATTGAGAAAATTGAATTAACGATGTTTAAAGTTTCACAAGTTTGACCAACCGTAAAAAACACACTGTATTTTAACACAATATATTTTAAATGTAGCTAGCGCAAAGTGTTAATTAATCTATTGTCAATCTAACTTTCAAAGGAAATGCTACTACCTTTTTAAGGAACTTAAATGTTAAAAAAAATTGAAAGTGCTGTATCGCTCAAAATTTTCATAAAAATGTAAATTTTATGAAAACGGTTGACTTTACACCCATAAACCTTGATACATTTTTAAAGTAAATTTCAAGAGGAATCTAAAAATTTAAAAATATACAGGGTGTTCTACTTAAAATTTCAATTTGGATCCGTTTCCGGTTGAACCGAAAGTTGTAATGCAACCTCAGTATTTTCATTGTATCTAAAAAAAAAAATAGGATAACGCTTAAGCCTAGTCCAGATTGTAAACAAATGTTTCGGAACAATATTGAACACTGTGCCTAAACAGTTGCGAAACATTGTTTCGGAACAATCTGTATACGTTGTTCCGCGTCCAGACTAAAGCCAGTGTTTCGGTGTTTCTCAAGTGATTATCATGTCCAGTGAGACTATTGCAGGAATTTGTGCTGCCAATTTATATATTTTACTTAACGGCCGAAGAAATAAAGAAAAGAAAAGAAGAAGGTGGTGGATAAGGAAAGCACTAATGTAAGACACCAGTTATGGCAATGAATTAGGAATGGTGAAGAACCACTTTTCTTAGTGCCTTGCAGTTGTTTGTGTTCCAGTCGAAATTGGGATTTTAGCATGTGCACTTTCTTTTCAACTTCAGCAACTGTTACATCACATGATTGCGCAATATTTCCAAAAGCATCCCTCTTTTTATTCCTATTTTTGTATTCACCACATGTAACATCCCACAAACAAGATGTGCTATGCACTTCTTCCATCAGTTGTAAAGTTTTTTCTTGATTCCACATTGTAATAAATATATAACCAAGCATCACTCTAATCAAAACTCTGTTTGACTGAACCGTGTTTGACAACAGACTTGTTCAATGTTCCAATGTTTCCCATATAAACGGGAAACAAGGAACAGGGCTTTTTTTGTTTCGCAACATTAGTGAAACAGTTCCAAAATAAGCTAGAAACAAAGTTGAGTTGTTCCGAAACTTCGGGAACATAGTTTATGAACACGTTCAGAAACATTTGTTTACAATCTGGACTAGGCTTTAGATATAAAATTTCATTGCAGTATACGTAACGATGTTTTAGATATTTGTCTGTTTCCATACTTTTGCGCATCGCTATTATGTATTCGTATTAAAAAATCTGCATTAATAACGTTAAAATGAAATCTATTCCTAATAAAATTAATGGTCCAAAACGATACAGTATCTATTACCACCTGTGAGCATTGATTCGTTAGGCGAAATTAAATAATCTTGATAAACGTTGCTGATTTCAAAAGCATACTTTAAAAGGAAGTAGTTATAAAGCTAAAAAACTTGGCGTTTCCCAAAAAAAACTTAAACTAACATATTACCAACTAAGGAAGTGCATCGAGTTGAAAGTTATTTCAAGCTTTAAAGTTATTTTTAAGAAATTTAATCGCACAAATATGATCTTACTGATAATCTAAATATTAAGTTGTTTTTTTGGACAGGCCGAGAGAGCAAATTTACTATTAAACCAAAAATACTTGAAAAAGAATTCCAATGACTTCATGATATTCCGAACGTTACTTTTTTGTAGTCTTCCCGATGTTTATTAAGCTAGAATCAATAAAAAACCTCGAATTTAAGACTGTATTTATTATTTTCACATGACGTTAAGAATATTAGTTTTAATGTTGTCAAAATACCGAAGTCATTAAGAGAAATATCTCCAACTCTATGCCGTTGCGTTAGATGTAGAAGGATAGAAAATGTTAATTATTTAAAACTAGTTTTCTTGATTAGCTTTTTTTTACATAATAAATTAAATCATTATGCCGACATTTTTTCCCTTCATTAAGCTAATTGAGGTTACAATATATCGAAGATCATAAATTGCGGGATAATTTTATCGTACTGGGACGTATTTTAGGTAAGGTCTGGTTCTTAATTTATTTATTTGTATATTATACATCATTGTTGTTGGGCAACATGTTTACTAAAACGAAAATTAAAATATGTTATAAATTACGGCTTGCAATATCAACCATATCTGTATATTAAATTTCTAGTTACAACTAATGTTCTACTAAACCTCTTTAATGTTGGGCGCTGTGCTGTCTTTTAAATTAGGACCACCGCTAAGATGAATAATATTTATAAACTTGTTTTTTTATATCAAATGATAACTAACAAATAAATTTGGACTTCACATATTTATAAGCCGTAGCAATAACTTAGTACTCGTTTTGCACCTTGTTTGACACGGCGGTTTTTTGTTAACAAAAATGTTTGTGTTTTAAATAGAAATGTATTATAAATGGCCCAAAATTTGGTTAATTTTATTCGAAAACATCTTGACGCCTATTTATAAAGTTAATTAGTAAAACTTTTAATTAATGTAAATTAGATTAAGGTGGGTGGTGACACTGTAATCAAACACTCTGGTCGTAAATTCAGTCCTAATTGGATTATGACATTTAAAAAAAACAGTGACGTACCCAAGACTTTTTTAAAATGGAGGCGTTTAAAATAAAGAACAAAATATTTAGAAGGGGATGGACGAAACGCCACTGCACCCGGGAAAGAGTGGGAGCGAGTGACGAGCACAGAGTGAAGGGTCCATAGTTGCAAGCCGCAAGAGCGTACAGACGAACGATGAATTATTTCATTTGTTATATGCAATTACGATATAATGTATACAGTCCACTAAATAAATAGTTTATAAAATTGTGTATGACGAATTAATCATTGGTCCTACGAGCAGGATTTGTTGCAATTGTCGCAAGAATAAACAAATCCCTTGGATTGAACAAAAACAACGTTATAAGAAGGAAGCAGCGGGGTAAGACGCAACGGACAGGCAGCTACACGCGTTCCAACGCAAAGGGGCCGACAACACAGGCAAGTCCTACCCTTCCTACTAACCTCCAAAATTATAACTGTTGTGCATGTTGTTATATTTGTATAAAAAATAAAAATTTATGCGTTTGTTTACGTACGTTGCGCGATTACTTGCATTGTCATTATGAGGCTAGAATTATAAGATTTCCAAAATTGATTTTTTTTCTAAAGATGATTAAAATTCAAGGAGGTTTATTGTTGTAATTTACGTCTTTTATACGTTTAGTATAAATAGTTATATTTAACGTAATATTCCAAAATTGAGATTTATAGTAGATTTCAAGGGATAGTACAGTTTGTTTTTTGTCAAGGTTCCAATAGTTGGTATCGTGGAATAATATACCAATTAGATCTTGCAATTAACTTTAACGTAATAATATTAAAAAAGTTTGAATAGTAATATTCCAAAATTGAAATTCATAGCAAATTTCAAGGAATAATACTGATTGTTTCTTTGTCAAGGTTCCAATAGTTGGTATCGTGAATTAATATACCAATTAGATCTTGCAATTAAATTTAACGTAATAATATTAAAAACTTTGAATAGTAATATTCCAAAATTGAGATTTATAGTAAATTTCAAGGGATAGTACTGTTTGTTTGTTTTTTTTTTTTTTTTTTTTTTTTGTAAAGGTCCCAATAGTTGGTATCTTGAATGACTTCCAATTAGATCTTGCAATTAAATTTAACGTAACAATATTAAAAGTTTGAATAACGAAATATTCCAAAATTGAAATTTATAGTAAATTTCAAGGAATCCTACTGATTGTTTTTTGTCAAGGTTCCAATAGTTGGTATCGTGGATTAATATACCAATTAGATCTTGCAATTAACTTTAACGTAATAATATAAAAAGTTTGAATAGTGATATTCCAAAATTGAAATTCATAGCAAATTTCAAGGAATAATACTGATTGTTTTTTCTCAAGGTTCCAATAGTTGGTGTCGTAAATTAATATACCAATTAGATCTTGAAAAATGTCTGATATAGATGCTCTGATACGGAAGAGGGCTGTTATTAAGTCCACGTTAACAAGATTTACAAATTATTTAAACACGTTAACCCCCGATGATGATTTAAGGGAGTTAAAGGGTAGAATTGCTAAGGGCAGTAGTTTTTTGGAGCGGTTTGATGAGGTTCAAACCGAGATAGAAGCTTTGGATGATTCTGATGCTGAGGCTCAGGAAAAAGAACGGGTTGAGTTCGAGAACAATTATTACGCGGTAATAGCGCGCGCGGAAGGTTTGTTGGATTCAGTAGCAATAGTACCGACGCCACCGCCAGCGTCTCTGACGGTGCCAAGCCAAGGTTCTGAAAATGCAGCTTCAGTTGCAAATTTAAATTTGAACGACAGCGTTCGATTACCAACATTGAATTTGCCAAAATTTGACGGTAGTTACGAAAATTGGACAAGCTTTAAAGATACCTTTGAAGCCTTAGTAAATAATAACGTGAATTTGAGTAACGTACAAAAATTTTACTATCTACGAGGCTCATTAAGGGCCAAGGCTGCTGAAACGATCGAATCTCTACAAACATCGAATAATAATTACACGATTGCGTGGAATTTACTTACGGAAAGATTTGAAAATAAGAAATTAACAATTTTTGCACATATTAAGGCAATAATCGAAATACCGTCCTTAACAAGGGAAAATGCGGTAGCTTTAAGGCATCTTTTTGACGAATACTTGAAGAGCACGAGGGCTCTTAAAAATTTAGGTGAACCGGTCGATAGTTGGTGTAGCCTATTAATTTATATAATTTCCCAAAAATTCGATTATAATACTAGAAAATTATGGGAAGGTGAAGCTAAAGGAAATAACATTCCTACATTAACTGAACTAGAGAACTTTCTTAAGCAAAGATGTCAGTTAGTAGAAACAATTAGTAACAAAAATACAGAAAGTGGTAAAAAATTGAATAAGGTTACTACCACTATTGCGCAATCAAATAGTAAATTTAGTTGTTATTATTGTAATAATAATCATTCTATTTTTAAATGCGATAGATTTAAAGGATTAAGCTTACATTCAAGACAAACAGAAGTTACCAGGTTAGGGCTATGTCAATTATGTTTTGGAAAAAATCATAAGTTTTCGGATTGTAAGGCGAAGGCTTGCTATAAATGCAAACTTAGACATAATGTTTTATTGCATTCGGACGATAAGGGCTCTGAAGATCGGAGCAAGGTTTCCGAAGAGACCGACTTAACAAATAAAGAAAAAATTGAAGTAATAAGCGGCCACGTACTTAACGAAGGTCAAGTTCTTTTACAAACCGCTGATGTTTTAATTTTGAATTCAAATGCACAATGGGTTAAGGCTAGGGCATTGTTAGATAGCGGTTCAACGGCGAATTATATAACAGAAAAACTCGCGATTAAATTGGGCTTAGCCGTTTCTAATGCTGGAGTAATAAGCATAGCAGGAGTAAATGGTACCAATTCAGAGGTGTCAAAATTTGTTACCTCAAGTATAAGGTCATTAATAAAAAATAATTTTGAAACTAAACTTTCGTTTTTAGTTTTAGGAAAAATAACCGAGAAAATACCTCTAGTAAATATTGATAAAAGGAAAATTAAAATACCTTCTACTATTCAATTAGCGGATGATAACTTTCATACCTCAAGTCATATTGATCTTTTGATAGGTGCGCAGATTTTCTTTGAACTCATTGCAGACAATAAAATTGAGTCAGGTTCAATCATACTGAGGGAGAGTAAATTGGGTTGGCTATTAACGGGTAGTATCGCCATGAGGCCTACTCACGGTTGCTTCTTAAGTATAGGAAACAATACAGTTATTCAGAATATGTTAGAGCGTTTTTGGAAATTTGAAGAATTTCCTCATGAAAAAATTCTCACTCCGGAACAGACTAGGTGTGAAGAGTTTTTTGAGTCAGAAACCCAAAGGGACTCGGAAGGGAGATTCGTTGTAAAATATCCCACAAAATCAGAAGTTTTATCGTTGGGCGATAGCTTCACAGGGGCTTTAAGTAGATTTTATAAACTTGAAAAAAAATCAAAAAATGAGCAACTAAATTTGGTTGAAATTCCTGAACAAAAAGGTGCAAATATTACTTTAACCAGTACTCACAACTTGGACTTGATTAATAGATTTTCCTCATTTAAGAGGCTGCGTAACGTAACCGCCTGGTGTTTGAGATTCTTACGGAGAACTAAATTTAAATTAAATAATTTTGACAATTTTCTCAGTCTTGAGGAAATTCAAGATGCAGAGGGTCTATTAATCAGACTGGCCCAAGATCATGCATTTCATATAGAAATAAAAACCTTGAGAAAGAACAAAGAATTAGAAAAAACTAGTTCAATTTTATGTCTAAATCCATTTTTGGATACCGACAATGTACTAAGAGTCGGAGGTAGGTTGGTAAATTCCGAACTAAATTACAACAAAAAACATCCGATAATTCTTCCCAGAAATCACATGCTAACAAAATTAATTATTAAGCACGAGCATTTTAAAAATTTACATTTGGGTGCACAAGGGTTATTAGCAGTACTAAGAGAAAGGTATTGGATAGTTAAGGGCATGAGTACAATCAAGGGTGTTTTGCGTACATGCCTTGTTTGTTTTAAATTTAAGCCTAAAGGCAATAAAGTTATGATGGGAAATTTACCTAAAAATAGAATAATGCCAACACGGCCATTTTTAATTGTCAGTTTGGATTATGGGGGTCCTTTTTTCGTAAAGGAGTCTAAATTTCGAAATAAAAGGATTATAAAAACATATATTTGCATGTTTGTTTGTTTTTCAACAAAGGCCGTACACATTGAGTTGGTAAGCGACTTAACAAGTGAAGCCTTCCAAAACAGTTTAAAAAGGTTTGTGTCTAGGAGAGGTTTACCAAAAGAGATACATAGTGACAATGCTACTAATTTCGTACGTTCTAATAAGGATTTAACGCAAGTTCACAGCAATCTCTCACAAATGGAGGGTTTTATGAAAGATTACTTATTAGAAAACAAAATTACGTGGAAATTTATTCCACCAAATTCCCCTCACTTTGGAGGATTGCATGAAAGTGCCATTAAATCAGCTAAGAGTCATTTAAAAAGGGTTATGCACGGTACAACATTCACAGTTGAATCCTTAAATACCATCCTTTGCCAAATAGAATCCATATTGAATTCAAGGCCGCTATACCCAATATCTAATGATTCCCAAGACTTATCTGCATTAACGCCTGCACATTTCATCATCGGAGAGCCAATGACTGCTTTACCCCAACAAGACATGAATCAAATTGTTCCTAATCGTCGCAATCTTTACCAAGAGCTGCAGAAGAGAACACAATCCTTTTGGGTTCGTTGGAGCAAGGAATATATATCAACCTTGCAAACTCGAAGTAAATGGAAGCAGGGCAACAAAAATAGTGTAAAGGAAGGAGATCTGGTCCTTTTGAGAGACGACAACTTGCCATCCCAATGTTGGCGTCTAGGAAGAATCACGAATCTACATCACGGACGAGACGGTCTAATACGAGTGGTGGATTTGAAAACGGCCACGGGCACCACCTCACGAGCCATCAACAGGGTCTGTCCCATTCCATTTGAAGATCCACAAGACTTCAACGGGGGGAGTATGGACGAAACGCCACTGCACCCGGGAAAGAGTGGGAGCGAGTGACGAGCACAGAGTGAAGGGTCCATAGTTGCAAGCCGCAAGAGCGTACAGACGAACGATGAATTATTTCATTTGTTATATGCAATTAAGATATAATGTATACAGTCCACTAAATAAATAGTTATAAAATTGTGTATGACGAATTAATCAGGGGAATTCCTCAAATATGCTAAATACGTCAGGAATAGCAGCAAATTTACGATGTTTTGCAAGAGATCGTCCTTCAATTCATGGATTCTTAAACGTAAATATGTTACAATTAATTACTCAAAGGGACGATAAACACTTATTTATTACAAATGTATGGAATCGCGCGATCAAAATTTTTAATACAAAATAACACAATATCAAACTATCTAAAATTACATAACATAAATGCAGGTTCATGATTTAAATTGATTTTAATTCTAATATGAACGCAATTCTTGAATGAAAGTTAAAGTAAGTGCTACCGTTCTATGCGAGTATAAAGTAGACGTTCATAGATTGCTCAACCCTTTACATCGTTCTTCAAAACGTCGGAATAGGATTGGCTGTTGATGGTACATCAATCTTCCAGAAAATGCAGTAGCATGTGCATCACACATTACATTTAAGTTTACTTTTTTTATGTAATGGCTTTAAAAATACGAACCAAGTGACTTCTATTCAAGTGGTGTTTAGACATCTCGACTTCTGGTTTTAAAAGAGTACTTTTTTACCGTCTTGTAGTTTTATTTTATGTATTTCTTTGCTAAACGAAACGTCTCTATATCTCGCATTATTAAAAAGAAGAAACAAATGCTTTTTTATGAGGTCTTCGCCAACTATGGTTTCCATTAAAAAAAAAGTTTTTAATTTTTCTAAGAATTAAAACAATAATGAAACAAATGAAAGTTTTCATGTTTCAGTGCGTAAAAATATCTACAACAACTTTTTACCTAAAAATATTTTTGTACCATCAAAGCATAAGCGAGTTATATACGATTTTTAAGAAAATGGCCATTTTGATTTTTGTTTATTATCTAGCGTGTCGTGTAATTTTTTTAAAACATTAAAGCATCTCAGATATTTGTCTAATTTAAACTTCTTTGTAGCTCTTACCGTTTACAACAGTAGTTGCCCTTTTATGTGGACCACCCTGTATATGTTGTAACATTTTTAATAAAAACTCAAAATACCCGTCAAAAATAGCTTTAGTTTAAAACTCTAAAGTACTTCAACAAAGAGGATTATATGAGCATAAAAAGGAGTGATATTGACGTAAATTTGAGCATTGAATTTTATGTACTTTAAACAGCTATAAAACCACTAGATGCCTAAACAGCTAGTCGCAAAGATGTATGTCACTGCACACTGAAATATTACGTGATTCTTTGTCAAAATATAAGGTAAAAGTCATTCCATTTTCAAGTGACCTTTTAATGTTAATTAAATGAAAAACTTGGAGTTGCCTACTTAGTATTAATGCAATTTTCTCTAAAATAAGTGGAAACGGCTAAGTACTAAATGATATTAAAAATGCACTACGATGCATTAATACGATTTTTTTTTTAAAGATTTTAATAAATAGAGTGCATTGTTTAATTTCCTTTAAAACTTGTTTAACAAATGCAACCTGTATCTTCATATAAAAAGTAATTACATTTTGTTCTTAGTATGTATTTTAGTAAAAGTTTTTTTTACTCTTAAACCGGTTTTAAAAGATATATTAGGTGAACGTTATTAGTTTTAGTATAATGATATGTTCATTTTTACACAAATATATGTGTTTAAGAAATCGTGTGAGAAAATTTAAGTTTTTTGTAGGCATACATTTGCAAAATAATGGACAAACCATTGTGCCAGAAAATATTTTATTAAAAACACTTAAATTCACCAAAACAGATAATCACTTTCCCAACACAATGTCATCAAAAATATATCTTACTCCTATATTAATTTATTATTAATTAGAAACAATATTCTCATAACATTTTATTATACATACTTTACATACTTTGAACACTCGGAATATTTTTTTCTAAGCAGACAAACATAGACAAAAAAATAAATTTTCTATAGGACTTTTAAGACATATTTTATTATGAATTATTGTCTCTATACGATAACTGAAAACTATAGTATTTAAAAGTCCCGAAAATACTTCTTGGGAACATCGGGACATTGAATCAAAAATAGGGACAAATCCCGAAAAATTGGAACGTTTGGTTACCACTAGGGGTGCTGCGAGTTTTTTAACTTCAAGAAGAAGGCATACTACCGCCGTTGAATCGAACAACTCGCTAAAAGAAGATTTCGAACCATTGAATCGAATGGTCTTTAATTGAAAGAATGATCTTTATCTATTGTCATATTTACGTTTGAAGTTTCAAGAAATAAAAACGAAAAACCTAAGGTTCACTCTAGTAAATAACATTTTTAAAAGTTAATCGACATTTTTAGGTAAAATTATATTTTAAAATTCTTAAGAACTGTTCCTTTATACAGAGTGGTCTAAATACAATGGGAACCTTTAAAATTTTGTATAGCCTGTGAGCTACAGAGAATAAATCTTACAAATTTGATTTTTCTATATTTATTATTGTACCCACTCCTCAATATTTAACGTTTCAACTGGAACTGGAAATAACTAGATACTTTTGGAAAATGAGAAAAACACAACCATTCATATAGCACACATTTTGTGATGGGTGAAACTATATTTAACAATAATTTCGGTGATCAAAACTTCCAGTAAATACAATTATTTCACCACAATGCCAAATATTACGTTACACGGTCAATCATAAACTAAAATGCACCGACACAATAAACGCGCAACAATATGTAAAACCTAAACAACAACACATGGACAAAATCGAATAACGCAAACAATAACTTCCAGATAAATTCAATGTTGCCGAATACGACGACCGACAATGGGGTGATTGTTCGCATCTCTGGGGAAACGAGCAACGTTTCGACTTCCCTAATGACAAGAAAGCAACTTGGGAATTGTCACAGCAAGTGTAAAAGCAGGGCTGACGTATGAGATCACTTCGAACGACATAGGAACATCGAAAAACTTTTTGGTTTTGATCGAGTGGTGCATATTCCACGGACACTCATAAATGGAATGGAATCGATAACTGTGCGTGTGTTATTTGAATGCTAATGAAGTTATTCTGGATTTTTGGTTGACCGACACGATACGGTGTTAAAAGTCACAAATAATTTCCTTAAATTCAAATGAACGAGTACAAATTGTACTGAGTGAGATACACCTCAGGGCATAATAAAACGAAAAGGAATTTATTCAACAATAATTATTTTTTTATTTAAGTAAATCCCCTCGGGGTATTTGCTAATATTATAATTTGATCAAAAATAAGATCAATGAATAATTTTGTTCTAACCTAATTTATCTATGGTTTAATAATCCTAAAACTAAGGTCATACTCGCTAGCGTACCGTAGGATCTAACAACTTAATTACACTAATTTACCGTGTACTACAAAACTGCACTGTGCTCTGCTTTTACCAACATAATCACTAAACTAACTCAAAGGGCTTCGTCCTTTTGAGTCTTCGCACTAGCTTTGTGTTGTCCAGGAGCTGGATGGCCTCGACGTTCACGTGACGGAGCAGCCGCTGTTCATGGCTACTGGCAAATCTGGTGACGGTTTGATCGACAGTCTCCATTTTGATGTCCCGATGGATATCGGTGTTTCGGCAGTACCAGGGAGCATCAAAGATGTTTCTTAGTACTTTGTTCTGATAGCGTTGTATAACTTGGATGTTGCTCTTGCTGGCACAACCCCAGAGCTGGATGCCAAACGTCCACACGGGCTTCAATATCTGCTTATATAGAAGCAATTTATTATCTGTAGACAACCTGGAGTTTCTCCCTAGGAGCCAATACATTTTTTTGAATGTTATATTAAGCTCTTCTCGTTTCTTTTTGACATGGACTCTCCAGCAGAGCGTCGAGGGTCATACCCAGATATTTTTCTGAATTAGCTTAGGGAATCTGAGCATCATTTATTTTGACGGGTAGATGTTGATTTCGTTTGTTAGTAAAGTTGACATGAACAGATTTGCCGTCATTCAACTTGATACGCCACGTTTTGGTACAGGTGTGGATCTTGTCAATGGATTTTTGTAACTTTCTGGCAGCTTCTTCGTGATCTTTTTCAACAGCCATTATCACCGTGTCATCAGTGAAGGTGGCGATTGTACCGTTTTCAAGGTCAGGAATGTCTCTAGTATATAGTAGATAGAGCAATGGACCTAATACGCTACCTTGGGGCACCCCTGCCTTAATTTCACTTAGATCAGAATAAGCCTCCTCTTGTTTTATTCTAAAGTGAATTTATTCAACAATAATTATAAAACCTTATTGACATCTACTTTAGATCAAATTAAACAGTTAGATGTAAATAGTTTTAGGACAAAAATGAAATTGTATTTGACTTTGAAATAAGCTTTCGATATATCAAAGCCTACTAGATTAATTATATTAAATATTGTAATTGTGTCCCAAAATTATCGTGCAAACCGCGATAAATTTTAGACATAATGGTTTATAAAGATAATTAAATTATTATTTAAAAAATTTAAAAATAAACAGGGTGTTTCACTTTTCCATGTGGCACTATTGCTATCTCCGTAAATAATGAAATTACAACGTTGGTTAAATGGAATTTTTTTTTAAATTGAAACACCCTGTAAAAGGTATTCAATTTGGAAAAGAAAACTTAGTCGTGTTTGAAATTTTGCCAAATGGACCTAGCATAAGAAACACGCTGTGTATTATTTTAAAATTTTAACGATATTGGAGCCACTATGACACTACCTACTGTCGAACAAAGTTTTAAAGGAATTCATTCTGATATTGCCAAGTTAAAAAATAATAATAGTTCGTTAAAGAACCGTTCTGTCAATATTTTCATAAAAACTAAAGTAACTCAGACTTAATGGATTTTGGGTACAAAGGGTTTTAATTCTTTTTGAAAATGATCTTAATTTTGCATCTAAAAATTACATTGCAGCATTATTTACTTAAAAAAAAAAACAAAGTTACCTATCGGTGCGCAAAAACAAAACACTGTATAGTTGAAAATGATTTAAGGTTATTTAGTAAATGATCAGAAACAATTTTTATTCAAAACTGTTTTAAAAATTTTAGCCAACAACAAAACTATTAAATAATTCTTCGTAGCTAAGACCCCCTGAATAAAATATCATGTTTTAATCACCTACAGAGCTAAATGATTTAATTTGAATTAAAAGAACGTTATAGAACATTAAAAAACTTTAAATAAATATTTTATACTACATTTAAGGACGAAATTTTATTTTTGTATAAAGTGCTTTGTAAAAAAATCATTTTAGCACTTGACAACCATTATTGTTTAATGTTTTGTGTACATTATACAGCAATAAAACACCTCATAAAATTTTCACACCTCCATTAAATTTGCATTACATTTTTAGTAAATTAATTTTCTGTTAACCATTATTCACAAAACAAATATAGCTTTTATGATGTTTGTGACAATAGCTAGGATTGTTTTTTAAGTGCATTCCTTGATGAGTTGATTTTAATACCTGTTTTATTATTTTTTTGATGTATTTAATAAATCTTGCATTTTGAATGTTATTCTTTTTAATACACCAAACTATAAAATGAAGAATTAACTGACAAATTATATTTGTGTACATATCTAAAAAGAAATAATAAAAAAGTGGATTTTACAATAATTTTGAGGCTTATGTAGAAGCATGCAACTAAATTGAAAAGCATGTTAGTCGGAATTAATTGTTTCCTTTATTGTGGCTGATCCGTTCTAACTGCACTCAGTCATGCTATATCAGGGAGGTTGCATCCATATCCTGCCATCCTATTCATATAACCATCACAACACTATGATTATATTTTTACAAACTAGAATGAAAATTTGCATGTAGGGAAGAAGAAATATATTTACCCTTTAGTTACGTGTTTCACTAGCAACTCCTACTGTTTTAAAAATAGATCCTGCAACTCAAAAGAGAAAGACAGCAGGAAACACCCTAACGTGCACATAGCGTGGCGTGCTTAAAAGACATTTATGCTTTCTTTCATTTATATTTTTGTACCATTATTGTTAAGGCGCTTGTAAAGGAAAGGTTAAAGTTAAATGTATAACGCAGTACAAATTGTATATGTTGAATGTTTTGTTTTTAATCACATCTACTGTGTGTGTCCATTTTTGATAGTATAGGACAGGGGTTCCCAAAGTGCGGCCCGCGGGCCAAATGCGGCCCGCGAACCCTAAAAATATGGCCCGCGCGATGTCAGGCCATCTGCCACCTTGAAATCATACCAGGTAATTTTTTTTTTACAAAAATAAAATAAAATTATACCATATTATAAATAAAAAGAATTCAGTTAAAAAATTATAAATCTCTGTTGTTTTACGATTTGTTGCTGGTACTCTAACTAATTCATTATTGTTACGACCTTTTTCAGCTGATTATTACAAGAACAACTTCAAAATGGGAACTTATCTCATTTTAAAACGAGCAGAATCTTAGTAACAGAAAATGCTTTTGCATCAATTATTTTACAATCGGAAAAATATTGTAAACTTATACAGAGTTTTTTAAAAGAATTTGACAAACGTTTTACTGATTTTCGGAATCATGAAAAACAGTTTACTTTATTTTCTGATCCATTTTCTTGCGATCCACAAAATGTTCCCGAAGAAATCCAGTTTGAGTTGATCGAATTACAAGAAAATATTGAAGCTAAAAATTCTTATCGCAACAATTCCTTAATTGATTTTTACAAAGGACTACCTTCACAGGATTATCCGAAATTACGCAAACATGCACAACAAATGTTTTCATTGTTTGGAAGCACTTATATATGCGACAAAACTTTCTCAATCATGAGTATTAATAAATCCAAATTAAGATTAAATCTAACTGGTGATCACTTACAATCCGTGCTACGAATACATTCAACCACCTTAGAACCAAGGCTCAATGAAATTGTTTCAAGAAAACAACAGCACAAGTCGCACACTTCACATACAGGAATATAATTTTTCTTCCAATCGAAATAATTTGGTTTATTTTTGTTTCATTAAAATGTGTTAAAAAATTGTGTGTAATAACAGTTCATTATTTTCATGAATAAAGCATTATTTTCTGCAACGTATACAATTATTTCCCTTATGTCTTAACTTCCTACCGATTGCCATATGAAGGAAAAAGGTATTGTAATTATACCTATATACATATTTTGACATTTCGAGATTTTGTCGATTCTACAAATTAAGGTCTCAAAAACAGTTTTTTTTTGGCCCGCCAAATATTTCGGAGTCTACAATTTGTCCCGCCTGGTCAAAAGTTTGGGAACCCCTGGTATAGGAATATAACTTTAAATAGAAAAACTAAGAAAGTATGTCTCATATGATCTGATAAATGCTAATGTAATTGAGTGATGCTTTTACTAACAGAATAAACAAGCAAAATTCAAGATTTATTGCCTTTATTTTAAAGAATCTCTTCCAGGCCACTTTTAAGACTCTCTACCTTCACCAGTAGCGGTATTATCTCCATAAATGAAATATCTGCATTGAATTCTGAAATACATAGTACGAAAGTCTATATATTTTAATCAAGTCCTCGTATGGCATTTAATTTTAGTATTTGGTGCCAACGTTTGACATCAAAACTAATACGAATTAAAATTTACCGATAATGAAAGTAAAAAAAAGTTGTAGATTTTGTTAAGCTCTGTAAAATGAAAACGTTAATTTGTTTCAATGTTGTTTAAATTCATGTCACTCTATACTCTATAGCTTCATAGGGACTTTTTGAAGAACTTTATTTGTTTTAAACCTGAATATTAAAATAAGTACATTAAACCACATTATTGAAAAGAGAGAAAAAAAGTCAAGGATGGTTTCCATTTAAAAAAATGCAAGTTTGTTGTGTCTAAGAATTTAAGCAATATTGAAACAAAATAGTCTAATATTATGCTTAATTTATATCAGACCTTTTCTTTAATTTAGAATCTTCTTAGCCAGGTTTCTAATTTTTTTCTAAAACTCGAATACCTAAAAAAAAAACTTTCTTAAAACCTTAAATCAGTTCATGTTTGTTTATGTGTGTTTAAATGAATTCTTAAGTAAAACTTGCTTGTTGCATGTTTAACAACCTACGAAAACAACGTGTTTGTCAAAATTTGTTGAGAACTGCAGGACTTCGTGATAAAAGATCACAAAGGCGGATTAACGTTGATTGTAAATATCTTTTAAGAAGTGCTCGTGTTTCCTATGAACCTTATATAGTGCACTAGTTCTTAGTTAAACCGCTGAAACGTGTATGTTCTAGTGCAGACTAAAAACAAGACAAGTATGTGGTACGTGGTAAGACGAGAACCGAGAATGTCGGTTGTATTATAGCGGATAAGACACGTAACTTAGGTTAGCGGAAATCATCGCCAACTTTAACAAGATTATTATACGCTCGTAGTACTTGTTTATATGCAACGAAATGGCCATGTGCCGATCGCGTCGACGATGTAATGACATTCTTAATTTCTCCAAACAATTAAGTTCAGAAATGAATAGCAATTAAAATCTTAAATAATTCATATGTTCAACAAAAAATATCAAAATTCTGACCTGACCATCTCTCACTGATTTAACAGATAGCCCATAGTAACAATGACTAAAAGTTGGCCTTATAGTAAGGAACGCTAAAATAAAAACATATTTAGTAGGGTGTTAATTTTTCTAAAAGCATCATATTACTTAATCGGGTGTACCTATACCTAACAACAAAGCATTTAAATTTATTATTAATCCTATGAGCGTTTTATCTAGGTAAACAGCACTAAAATTTTACGTTTACTATACCTTTTCAAGTTCAAATAGGCACTAATCAAAATCAAATTGGCACAAATCAAAATCAAATTGGCACTAATCAAAATCAAATTGGCACTAATCAAAATCAAATTGGCACTAATCCAAATCAAATTGGCACTAAACAAATTTAAGTTGACAATTAACAAATTCAAGTTGACATTAAATAATTTAATTGTTAATTCAAATTAACATCTTAAAAGAACCCTTCCACGTTCTCATAATGTAAAAAAAGTTGACGCCGTAAACCGAAAAATACAAATTTGCGCTGTTTATAATTCTAACGGGGATTGGCGCAATCTTGCAAATGTTCTCGGAGTTTCAAAAAGAACGGCGTATAGATGGGTGAAAAATCAAGACGTTCCAGAGAAACAGCATGGAGGTAAACGCAGAGTTAAAATCACAGACGAACATCGTCGTTTTTTTGAAAATGAAATTGAAAGAAATCCAAAGATAACTCTCCAGCAATTAAAAGAAAAGATTTTACAATCATATGAAATTAATGTCACTAAAGAATGTATTCGTCAACACCTCGATGGTCTTATGTATACAATAAAACAAGTACATCGAGAGCCAGAAAGAGCCAACAGTATAGACAATAAAACAAAAAGGTTAGAATATGTAAGAACATTACTTAATCTTCAAGCAGAGAATTTGCCAATAATTTATCTTGACGAAAGGACGAAACTAATTTTAATATGTTTATTTCGAGGACGCAAGGACGTTCTAAGAAAGGAAGTCGATGTACATTTGTAGCAGCTGGTAGCCGAGGCGCAAATATACATCTTATTGGATGCATAGGTCTATTACATTGTGAGCTAAGACGG
This sequence comes from Elmis aenea, assembly GCA_947652605.1. Taxonomy (NCBI): domain Eukaryota; kingdom Metazoa; phylum Arthropoda; class Insecta; order Coleoptera; family Elmidae; genus Elmis; species Elmis aenea. The sequence continues at coordinate 50,150,355 of OX393580.1, read as the reverse complement.
GGATCATTTAAAAAACCAGAAGCAAACGAATTTGTGAAACAATGTTTGAGAAACGCCCAAAATATATACCAAGAACCAGTAGTTATGGTTATAGATAATGCACCTTGCCATTCTTCTATTGAAGAAGTTTTTGCAGAAGAGGAATTTTTTCACCATAGATTAATAAGACTTAGTCCATACAGTCCCATGTTAAATCCGATTAAGCAAGCATGGTCTTTATTAAAGGCTAGTGTAAAATCAGATTTGGCAGATAACCTAAGAGATGTTTTAGCAGGAGAAGATCGGCATAATATCTTCCAAACTGAATACAGAATGCGCCGGTTAAAAAATATTGTTCAGAATCATATTAACACAATCAATGTAGCCAATTGTGCAAGATTCATAGCCCATATTCAAAGATATTCCGGCAGCATTAAATATGGAGAATATTATTTTCTAATTAATTAATTTAGCAAATGTTGTTTATTTAATATGCCCATGTTATTGTTTTAAAATATAGTATAAATAACATTTTTTACTTAGTTCTATTTAATCGTATGATACTGCTAATTTAAAATTATTTAATGTCAACTTGAATTTGTTAATTGTCAACTTGAATTTGTTTAGTGCCAATTTGATTTTGATTAGTGCCAATTTGATTTTGATTAGTGTCAATTTGATTTTGATTAGTGCCAATTTGATTTTGATTAGTACCAATTTGATTTTGATTAGTGCCAATTTGAACTTGAAAAGGTATAGTTAGCAATAGGTTATTTTATCCATTAAACAAATAATTTCCTATTTCTTGCAAAAATTATTTATAGCATTTTATAAATAAAAATTGTGTAAATCTACAACGACCGCCCGCGTCGCAATGAATTATCGATTTTGCAAAAAATTCCAAGTTACGTTATACTGGGTCAACTTCTTGGGGAAAATATAACAGAGAAAATGGAATTGTGATGTCTATTTCCGCTTCCGTCGTTGTTCCATTCAAACATATTTTTCCATAGTAGATAGTAGATGGAAAATCACTTAGCTGCAGGGGAGAAATACATGTATTACGTCGCTCAGCAATTAATTGTCTTTGTTCAAATAGAAATATTACATAAGAATATAATTTCGCATAATACACTTTCTGTTAAACCGAATTGTTTGAATGGAATCGGTAATAATGAAGTAAATTAAAATATTAATTTGGCAAAGATTGGTCTTGATATAAAGGGTGCTTCACAAGAAATAGTAAATATTTTAGGAGCTGGTTGTATGGACCATTTTGAGTTGAATAGTTTAAATAAACATGTGTCCAATTCTGAATGGTTAGGAAGATGCAGCTGTTTACTCTTCCTTGGTAGACGTCGCTTTTCATCCATCGCCACAGACAAAAACCTAATGGGGTAAGGTCTGGGGACCTTGGTGGCAAATTAACGTGATCATTTCGACCGATCCATCTTTCCGACAATATTTTTTTCCGTGTATTTAACATTTATTGGGGTAAATTCTTTTAAACTAACAACATAATAATTTTCTGGTACATCCTGTACAATATTTTAAGTTTACTGAGAGATAATGTGCAGTTGCTTATAAATGAAAATTATTCGGTTTTCGTATATCAAGAGGGCTCTACATTAAAATATTTGATGTTTAATAACCTGCTGTTTCAATATACAAAGGCTTCTTTATAATATAACCAAAATAACCTCAACGGCATTGTTTAACTCAACAAAGTGCATTGTTCCAGATTTGCGTCATACAAATTATCACTAAATGTTCCTGTTAACTTTCTAAGGCAAGTTTATTCACTCTTATCGATCTTTTGGGACTTAGAGAACTTCTTTGATTTTCTTCAGGTCTTTCATTACACCTATTGGTCGTTTTGTCTTCTTTGGTCTTGCATGGAGCACATGCTCGAGAAAGACGCCAGCATATCGCTAAAGGGGTAAAGTTTTAACGAGATCGTAGTTTCTAAAGTTGAACTTAGCTCGTTTGTTTGGGAAGCTTAGCTCTTGGTTCACCTGCCCAAGGGCTATACTCCGCTAATGTGCAATAAACGCACCATATGTTTTTAGTAGTCCTATCAATCTCTTGCAACGTTAATATCGGGGTAGATTAAACAAGTTGCTCTTTATGTATGTACTGCTCGACAATATAATGAGTGTTTGGTTTACTTAAAAGTGCTGTATAAGGAAGGCTATGACGCTATGAAATTGCGAAGGCGGAACGCCAGACTTAGTAGGGGTGCATGAAAGATTAGACCTGTAAACATACGCGCGGTTTGGCTTTTATTTGTTCATTTTTATTTTTGAAGCGGTACAGCTATAGTTTGGTTTCTTTTTACCAATATTTATTTAATCATTTGTTTCGCTATAAATCGGATTATGGTTTTAAACTTATTTTAGTTCGTTAAGTAAATTAATTATATAAAATTATCTTCTAAAATCTAATGAATATAGCAAACAGGCCACTATGTGATGTAACACTGTAAGCCAAATAGACTTCTGTGGTATACAATAAACGATTTTTACTCAAACTTTTGTTATTGTTTCTTCCAGAAGCTTTTCGCAAAATTTTGCTAAATATTATACAGAGTGCACAGTAAGTTCTCCTTAGCTTTGTAGATTTTGTTTTTCAACAAATAGACGTTTGTTGCATATTACAAAATATATAAATATTAAATCCTACATTATGTTTAACTGTTTTTAACATACTCGATTGTAAAATTTTGTATTAGATGTTTTCTTTTAAATTACAGCTTCAAATGCGCCATTTAAAAGCTCTGAAAATTCTCTATCAAGAAATATATGTGTGTACAGCGTCATTCAAAGGTATGCAATACATGGAAAAGTTTTTTATTATCGATTTCTTAGAAAATTTTATTTTTTATAAAAGCAGGTGCATGGCTTAAAATTAATTTTAGGATTTTAGATTTTAGAAATAACTGCAAAAGTAAAGTACCCTTATTTTAACAGGTACAAAAAAATTTATAGGAAAAGTTGTTTTACAAATATGACCTACTATGATATTTGACATTTAATTTCGAATAATTATACTTATAGTAAGTTTAAAATTCAAAAAATCACTAAAATCTAGTGTCATATGACTTTTAATTAAACTTTTTTTATTTTAAAACTAGTGTTAGGTCATGCACCAACACCAAACCATATAGAAACAAATTAATGTTTTCATTTTACAGTACGCAAAAAAATCTACAACTTTTTCCCCAAATATATTTTTGTACCATCAAGTATAGGTAACCGAATTATTAACGATTTAAAGAAAATGTCCATTTTCATTTTTGTTTATTATGTAGCGTGTTATCGAACTTTTTTTAAACATTAAATCATCATTGAATAGGTCTCAGAAAGGGAAACAATTTATCTAATTTAAACTTCGCTTTAGCTCTAATAACATCTATGTTGTTGAATCGACATATTAATCTCAAAAAATGCTACTCGTATTACTTTCAAAGAAACGCGAATTTTCAAATCGTTTAAAAGAAAGAGGTGTTACAAGTTTATATACAGGGTGCTTCAGGAGAAATGGTAAATATTTTAGGAGCTAGTGGTATGGACCATTTTGAGTAAAAAAATTTTAACAAAGGTGTCCAATTCTTAATGGTAAGAAAAATTATTTATTTATTTTTTTATTTTTTTATTTATTTCCGCGGAGGTGGTCCCCTTTCGGGTTCCTGTACTGCGACCTATTGGTCTATTGTACCCTCTGGTGATAGCCCCTTAAAAGAGTCCTGTTTTATTTCTTTGTTAAGGCAAATGTTGTTAAAAAAACAGCACAATAAATTTTTCATCCTAAAGTATAATGAAAAAAAAAATCCTTCGAAATAAGAAGTACACTTGTTTTAAACATATAACGATAAATTTAAAAAAAAAAATTGTACGTGATGGAAACTTTTTAAGGCTACATTTGAATTCAACTCTAAAAATACTAAAAGAAGCAAATATTTTATCCATGTTACTGAAACACTGTTAGCCAGTGTTATTGAGTGGTTAATTAATTTTTAGGCACACGCCATATTTAACATTATTTAATGTTAAATATGATTACTCTTCGAATCAACTACTCTAATTGCCGTCTTCTGTTTTGGTACTGAAGTTGCGTAAAAGTAATTAATGCATAACATAAAGCATCGCCTACTTTGCGTAACATTTAGCTTTTATACCCGAATACTAAATGCCGTATCAAATATTACATCAAAGTGTTAAGTCTTAGCACTGCTAATGGCTTCAATTTGCAGGGCAGCCTATCCCTTAATTTAATATTACAAAGAAAGTATACACAAGTAATAACGTAGCTAAAACCTCCATTTAGTATTCACAAAGAAATATTCGAAAATGTTATTAAATCGTAGCAGTCGGAAGACATAAGAAGTTAGTATTCACAAAGTAACCCCATTTATATGATTACCGTGTCGGTTCTTAAATACAGGTTATACACTAATGACTTATTGAATAATGCATTAGCTAGTGTATAATCCTTTACAGAATAGAAAAACCTTGTGAGGGGTTTGTGTAATTTCAATTTTACACAAGCGGGAAATATAATTAGCACTTCGTTCGGCGAATTTTGTTTACATTTTGCGTTCTCTAGATGAATCACAATATTGGGTTTATTTGTCGGCTATTAAATTAGTAGCAAGCTCCGACTGCACAAAGATTCTTCGCTTGTAGTAAACATCCCATAGCTACCAGCTCTATTGAAGTTTGTATGATTCTATTCTGAATTATGTATAACGTGCTTCAAACAAAATTAAACACTAATAGTAGTTTAGTGGTGAGGCATAATTACATTTAGTCATGCGACCATGCGAGAGGTATCACCCGCCCCCGCAATCACTTTAAATAGATTTTAAATTATAAAGCGTAAAAATAAGCTGCCTTTTCTTTATGAAATATTAACATGCTTAAACACCAAAGGTACGTACAAAGTTTCTTGGCACACATTATACTTAATTGCTGGAAAATTTCACCCTTAAAAAAATTGATTTAACAAAGACATTTTCAACTTTCGCTATAACTACAACAGCGGTTCGCAGACCCCCAGGGGTCCGCTAACTATAACAACTAGGCTACGCAGTGAGCAAGAATAAATTTTGTTAAAATAAATTTGTTTTAATTTTGAACAGCTTCGATAAACCGCAGTATAAATCGACAACTCATTGTAAATACTAGCAAAAATACACATTTTTAAATTGCTACGCACAGCAAAAAGGCGACCTAGCAATAAAAACAGAGATTAGAAGGAGTGCGCAATAAAAATTGATACCTATAGAAAAGGAAAGCGCAATACAATTTTATATGAAATATTGGGACACAAATACAAGAAGGTTGAGAAATACTGACGCAAAGATTTTATTTCCTGGATCATTTAAATACTCTGAAAAGTTATTTTAAGAAATGTTTCTCCTGATTCAAATGATAAATGGATTAGGGCTCCTTTAATTGAACATGTAAAAATTATAAAGGCCAAACATCTAAAGAAGAAGACAACTTCTAAAGATGTCTTGTGAGAGTCCGTTAAAACTATTTTTTAACAAATATACTCTAATTGATTTTTTTTAAGCAAAGCGTTTGGGAATTTGGGATCAATCTCTAATAAATCTTCCTAATAATGGCGAACATCATTTTTTTTTCCAAAAGAGTGTCGTGTATAGACTCACGTAGATCAGGTAACTTCGAAAATGAGCATTGAAAAATAAATCTCTTTAATATTCTTCAAGATTACATACAGGCAGCTATAATTATAAATTAAAATATTTTGCATGCAAGTTGAAACGACTGAACGGCCATTTCAAAATTTTATTGTTCAATTCAACTTTAATAAACAGTACCTTTGTTAAAATACTAAATAAACTGCATTTTATGTAATTTGGTTTGTTTGTTGTATTTGTTGTATTTGTTTTGTGAGTATAATCATTGTTATTATCTGGAAATATACAGCTTTTAATGTAAACATATTTGGAGGCCTGACTAATTAGTCTGCTTTGCAAGCATATATTGGTACGACATATATTTGTTTAGTCTGGCCGTAAAACAACACTTTTATTTAACTTAAAATAAATATAAAAATGGTAACTAATAATTCTAAATACCTACAATATATTTGCTGTATTTTAAATCACTGCTACCGCTTTGAAAACAAATATTAATTGGAATATTTTTATTTATTTTCGAAATATACCTACTGTTAAGCTTTATTCAAACACATTTTAAAAACTGTATCAGTGAAAAAACTTTTAATATTACAAATAGTTAGCCAAAAACAAACGTAATTTAAACAAGTTTTTTAACCGAAAATACTAAAATATTTTAATTAAATATGCCAAGTTTTTAAAACCATTTTTTTTTCATTTTAGTTATATATTTCACCTCTCTTCCTATCTTTTAGTTAGACTTGAGTTTCAAAAATTCGACTTTTTAAGCATGGAAACGTATTTTTGTTTGCACAGGCAAACAGAGACGTAAACTAAAATCCAAATTAAGAATTAGAATAAATTATGTTTACTTGTAAACAGGGTTGAGCAGATTTAAATCAATTGATTTAAATCATGATTTAAATCAAGTGATTTTTAAAATAAAATCATTGATTGAAATCACGATTTAAATCAAGTGAAAAAAAAAAACAATTTAAATCACTTATTATATGAGTAGGTAATAAAACATTTATAACAAAACAAAATTTTATTTTTTCAAATAAAAAAAACATTAGGTATATGGTATTTATGTATATAAGTATTTAAAAAAAAAACAACAGTTCTTATATGTATATACGTATTAAATACATACTTATACGTAACGTAACGAAACGTAATTCATTTAAAATAATATATAATAATATACATTTATAAATTTTTGGTATTGTAATGTTGGAATAAAAATACCAGTTTTGCAGCCTTTTCAGTTCCCAGTTTATTTCTTATTGTCGAATGGACCAATCCAAATGTTGAAAAAATTCTTTCAACTGAGGCCGAAGAAGTTACACTGCACATTAGTTGTGTTAATATTGGCAACACTTTATTAATATCGGAAACATCTTTTTGTGATTTCCACCACTGTATTGGAGTAACATTATTAATAATTTCCTCACTAAACATAACAGATTTAAATGGATCAGATTTAGCTTCAAATTTTATTATTATGGGTAATAAACCACTGTGTGGGTAACTTTCTGCTGCTACTTTTAAAGCTGCGTCTTTTTCATTATATTTTAAAGGAAATTTTGTTTTTCTATGGTCTAATAAATAAGCCAAAAAATGGTACGGTGTCAAAGCTTGAGCATATCGTTTTTGAAATGAAGCCATTTGTTTAATATTTAATGTAATAGTATCATCAAAAACAGCCTCAAGTTCTTTCCATGCTTCTACAGCATCAGCTAAAAATGCATCTGTTCTTTGTAATTTGTCTAAAGTTACGGAAATTGGTTTTATTATTTTTAAAAAATCTTCTGCCGATCGTTTCAGTTTAATGTTAGACACCTTTTGGAATATTAAAGAATCAATTTGGTCTTTGTTCTCTTCACAAATTTGTAACAATTTCTGCCATTCTTGTGTAAATATTTCCAAGCAATCTGCAAGAGTATTCCATCTTACGTCTTGAGGCAATATTAACGCCTTACCTCCGGCAGCTTTATATTTAGCACTTGCCAAATGATTATTACGGAAATACTTAACAACATGCACAACATTTTCTTTAATATCGCGTATCTGCAAGTCCTTGAAAAGTAAATTTAGAATGTGTGCTGAACATCCATAGGTTATCACATTTACATCGGTTACTTCATTTTTAATGTTTTCTCTCATTTTGCTCATATTAGCTGCATTATCTGTAACGAAACTTGAAACTGCACAATTATATTGAGTTTTGCACTTATTTATTAAACTGATTGCTATACTTGTTAAATAATCGGCTGTATGTGCATGTCCTGATGTATCTATACTTTCAAGGAGGAAGGTTGATCCATAATCTGTTGTTACAGTAGCGCAAATTATCGGTTCGTTATGTACATTTGACCAACCATCTAAGGAAAGGCAAACCGAACTATTTGTTAATTTTGCAAGACATTTTTCTTTTTCTTCCATGTACACTTCATTTAATAATGTTGAAGATACAGCGAACCTAGAAGGTGGTGAATAACCTGGCCGTAACATTTCGATTGCTTTTATCACTTCTGGTTGTTCGATACATCTGAAACTACTATTTGTCGCATAAATAGCTTTTGCGATTTGTCTATCAAGATTTTTCTTTAACTCGTTAGAAGTACGCACTACAAATGATTTCATTAATAAATTTTCAGTCATTTCTTTTTTTTTTTAGCAGGTGGTGAGCTTACATTTGTATTTGTATCCATTCTAGACGTACTAGGTTGTGGATCAAAAAACTCTTTCGGTTGACTTGTTTCTATGGTGGTAGGATTAGAATCTGTGTCAGTATCTTCTGTATTACATTCAGTAACTTCATTCATATGCATTTGTTTCTTCTGACATTTTTCACGGTGTGCTTTTAATCTTTGTACCAGACCTTGTATTTCTTCTTTGCAATATTTACAAACTGCTCTGCTCCCAGCTTTCCCTTTCAATTTGTTTGATTTTTCTATAAAATGTTGCCAAACACTATCCCTTTTCCTTCCTGACATTATGTTGCGTTTATTTATGTGATGTGTACACGTTTGCTAACTAAAATGAACTGAATAACAGAATCTGGGATACCGTTACATACAAAACTGCATTTGCATGTTTAGACAAGTATTTTCAGGCATAGAATTCGATCACAGGTCACATATAGTTGATGATGAATAGCAAGCATGGTTTTGTAGATCATATACTACACTTTGAAATATAAATATAATCATACTGTTTATTGCTTGTTAAGACAAAGACTTAATTATATATAACATCACTATTTAGCACTGATTTTTTTCGAAATTTTTATTCATTATATTTAATTTTTTATTTTAACAAAAATTCTCCAATGAATTAAATATATTGGTTATTAAATATATTAGCACAAAACAGAAATAGCATGCAAATATGAACATTTGATTTAATTTTTAAAAAATCTGATTTAAATCAAAAAAATCTGTTTTAAATCAAATAAATCGATTTTTTTGATTTAAAAAAAAAAAATCATGATTTTTATCAACCCTGCTTGTAAATAAAGAAAATACATTGTATTTCAATGTGTGTGCAGCATAATAAATAAACTACTAGCTTTCCTAACTGCTCAAATTTATTGCTAACAAAATTCCGATTAGGATTGTCGTGTGAACATACCACGGTAGTATTTTTAGTATTGGAAAACTAATCTACAAAACTTACAGAGCTATTTCCTAGACGATCCGCTCTGATTACTGTAATTTTAGACTTTGGATGTTCGCAAAACTGGTAATCTAAGTTACAACTTACTGTTATTAGGTTCTACTGCATACTAATACTTAAAAGAGTCCCAAACTCCGATCTGACCAGCAAAAAAAAATTAAATTAGCATCGCAGCTAGCTTAAGAGATTTGAGAAAGCAGTAAAATAAAAACACCATCAAAAAATTATACAGCAATTACAATAAAAACGATTAAAACATTTTTTAATAGAGTTTTTGATATTATTATTACGTAGTAACATTTTAATGCAATTGATACATCAAATTTTAATTACAAAAAGTAATTAGCCTAAGTATGCCGATTTTAAAAATGTGTTTTGGTCTTTTTAAAACTCTATTTAAGTCTAAACAATTGTCTGTTTGCAGCATTAGTTAAAATACGTATTTTTTATTAATAAAATGGACCGTTCGTCCTGCATGTCAAACTTAATTTGAAATAATAAAAATTTATTGATATTTAAAAATTCAATAATTATAAAAAAATTGTAAGTTTATGAGTTAAAAAAAAAAAGAATATTGGTTAGTGAATTCTCAGAAAAATTATTTGCTCAATAAATTAACAAACAGTGCAGTCTCTACTCTATAGTGTGAACATCCCATAATGTAAACATTTCGGGTTTAGTTCTGATCCTTGATAACAACTGAAATAAAGAGTCGGGAGTCGACAGTTTTTCCGACTTTCGACTTCCGACTTCCGACTCCCGGCTTCTCAAAAAACCCTCGATTTCCCGACTTCCAACTCCTGGTTAAAACAATGAAAATTGTCTCAGATCAAGTCAGAAAAACTCGAAAACAAAATTTTTTTAAGCGTAGTGTTCTCTTAATTATTGAATCATCAATTACTTGCTATAATGTGTTAGAAATAATCCAATTATACCTTATCCCTTGGCAATTGTATGCCAATCAATAGTTGGTAACATTTTGCGGCGTATAACAAACTTTGCAAATTCCGTTCAATAATAAAGGCATTACACATGTTATTAGCTACCGTGAACCTGAACAACGAACTAACAAAGTGATATTAAATTTGGCTTCGATCGCAATCAATAGCGGCCAAATATTAACTCAGTTATACAACTCCATTGTTAATTATCGTAATACTTGTTTTGTAAATATATTCGGTCAATATTTGTCAACATTAAAATACCACGATTGACTTCGTATAAGTGAAATTCTCGTCCTAATAAAGTATTTTGATTAAATTCGTTGGCCGTGATGTTTATTTTCGTGTCGTTCCGTTTAATTTATTTCTTAAATTGCCAGTTAAGCACAAACACGGCCAATCGATTAGGTTTCGTTCCATCATGTTGAGCTTTAAAATAAAAAATAAAAAGGGGAATAATTTAAAGATTCGCTATACAAAATACAATACGAAATAATATGATCGAGTCGGTATTAAAATAATATTAATAACGATTATATTATATTGACTATTTCCCTCATGGTCATAGAAACCAATCACTTTAGTCAAATTATAGTCACGCCTTAATGTTTTGACCAATCACGTTCATTTTTAAGCGAAAAAAGCCTTTTTTCACTACTAATAATATAGCGTAGCATTATGACGTATATTAGAATGCCGTGAAATTCAATTTCTCTACCTATGCATGGTTACAGGTAAACAATTTTTCATTATTAATCACTGGTGAATAATGAACAAATTTATATTTTTTGATAATGCTGTTGTAGTTTTAAAGAAAAAAAAATTATAGGACGATTTAGTATGATGGAGAAATTCTATTTATTGGTATTTTAGCATTTAAAACGTTGTTTAAATAAATTAATTTAATTTTAAAAACTTTGGTGTATTTAAATAACACGACTTTCGCGCCATAATAAATGACGGTTGTCAATATCCACACCGTCGATTGACACAACGTAAAAAAGAAAAGTTTTAATAATGTCAGTATTTTAGATGAAACCATCGCTTAAAAACAATGTTTTTTAATAACAATAGTGATTTAGCAAGATGAGTAACACGCAGATTCAATATTTCTATAGAATAGATAGGTACTTAACTTTTTATATTTTAGGTTAGAAAGTGCGTACATAACATAAATGGGTTTGTCTTACTAGTAGTGAAAAAAATAGTATATACACCACGGTAGAGAAGTCTTATAGCCTTCGGGCCCTTAGATCCCTCGGTGCTTCGCGCCTCGTGATCTAATCTGAGCCCTCAGGCTATAATAGTTGACTTCTCTACCTTGGTATACAGGGTGGCTGGTTTTTCATTGTCCAGCTTATATCTGCTGAAATATTAAAGATACCAAAAAAAGTTAAATAAGAAACTTATTTAACAAAAGCTGGTCTACAAAATGGTGCTAAAAATTTTATTCCATAGCCCACCAATTTTTCGGAAAAATATCCAACTTTTGTTTTTTAAATAGAACACCCTGTATATTTTCACAGAATCACATTCTAAATCAATTTCTCTTTACAATGATATATCAGAAGTACCATTTTGCTTTTAAATTATGCTCAATAATTCAAAAAAAGATAATTATTATAGTCGGCTGTGATATTGTTTTGTTTATTGCAAATACCTGTCAAATTTGTTTACATTAGCAAACACTTGTCAATATTTCAAAAAAATAACAATATTGCAGAAAAAAAAATTACTCATGACAAACACTTACTTTATTACAAGCTAACAACAATTGTCGGAGCAAAATTTAATTCATAATTCATTATAAAGACTGTTCAAATTGTCCACCATGGAACTCTAAACAACTTTGTGCCCTATTGATTATGTTTTCCCTGGCCTTTCGCAACATTTCAGGTGTAATTAATAAACAAGCTGCTCTAATTTTATTTTTAAGTTCCTCAAGAGTTTGAGAAGGCGTCTCATAAACCTTGTTCTTCAAGAAACCCCACACAAAGAAATCTAGAATCGACAAATCAGGCGACCTAGCAGGCCACAAAACGGGTCCTCTGTTGCCGATCCAGTTTTGACCAAATTCATCATTTAAAAAATTTGTTACTCGACCACCATTATGAGCAGGGGCGCCATCATGTTGCAACCATAAATTCTGTCTTTCGGCTAATGGAAGATCGTCTAGGTAATCTTGAAATTCATTTTGTAAAAATAATAAATATTGGTCCTGAGTCAATGTTCCATCGTAAAAATAAGGTCCCAAAAGTCTATTACCGACCACCCCTATCCATACATTAACTGAAAAACGCACCTGCGCACGGGCTTCAACGATTATGCGAGGGTTTTCATCATCCCAATAATGCGTATTCCGCTTATTAAAAATTCCATTTCTATGGAAATTGGATTCGTCTGTCCAAATTATGTTACTAAGATATTGTCTTCCAACGTTCAGTTCACAAAACACTACCCTGTTATTTGGATCATTAGGGTGTAATGTTTGCACCAAATGTAACTTATAAGGCTTTAGTTTGTGCAGCTTTAAAACCTTTTGAATTTTGTACCTTCTAACATTCAATTCAACAGTAGCTTGTCTTGTAGAAATTCTAGGATTAGCTCTAAAGTAAGCCAGAATAACATCATCGTCATCGTTTCCTCTTCTGTTTTGGGCGGCGTTATTTATACGCTTTGAGAATGTACCGGTGGACCGAAGAGATTTTTCTAAATTTTGAAACGTATTTACATGAGGCTGTCTTCTGTTGGGATATAAATTTTGATATAACACAGCAGCCTCACGTTTATTATTATTTGATCTATGGAAACAGCACAGCATATCAACTTTTTCATTATTTGTATAGTCCATTTTTCTTACAATACATACAATAATTACACTTATTTCTGTCTGATTTGACAAGTGTTTGCTAATGTAAACAAATTTGACAGGTATTTGCAATAAACAAAACAATATCACAGCCGACTATAATAATTCTCTTTTTTTGAAATATTGAGCATAATTTAAAAGCAAAATGGTACTTATGATATATCCTTGTAAAGAGAAATTGATTTAGAATGTGATTCTGTGAAAATATACAGGGTGTTCTATTTAAAAAACAAAAGTTGGATATTTTTCCGAAAAATTGGTAGGCTATGGAACAAAATTTTTAGCACCATTTTGTAGACCAGCTTTTGTTTAATAAGTTTTTTATTTAACTTTTTTTGGTATCTTTAATATTTCAGTAGATATAAGCTGGACAATGAAAAACCAGCCACCCTGTATAATATACTATTTTTCACCTCCAAAATAGTGAAAACATGCCGTTGTCATGTCAATTATATCCTTAGCAACCTGGTTGTTTGTTTACAGATGTTTGACAGTTGTAAAATATATTTAAGATGAGCCGTTTTGGAATAACTTCCATAGAAGAAATACAAAAAACTGTTGCAAATATAACTCCCAAAATTACTGTTGTATCCAAAACGTCAATATGGAAACAATTTGAAAAATTTTGCAAGGAAAGGAGCTACGATTTAAATGCGCTACAGAGGTTAGTACCTACGCTATCGAAAATGTTAACAAATAATAAACGAAAATTGTACCTAATTATTTTTGGTATCTTATTTGGGAAATAGTCTAATCAAATATATTTCGGAACATTATTTTGCAAGGAAAAATTTTAACTCAAGTTTGTTACTTATAGGTAACATCCCTCGACAAAATGAATGACAAAATCCCTCGCCTTCGGCTCAGGATTTTGTCATGTCTTTTGTCTCAGGATGTTACCAAAGTAACAAACTTTTGTCAATAATTTTACCGGCAAAATAATGTTCCCTTAATAGAAGTATATTATAACTGACAACAATACTCATTTTATACCATTTAAAGCTTAATTAAATCTGGACAACTTGCGCTAATAGATTTTTACATTTAGTTTTTTTTTTTGAATATAGCTTTTTAGTTAGTAATTTCGTGGCCACAAAGAGAGAAATTTTGTTCTATACGCCTTTTTCCGGAAAATTGACTTACCAATTATGTTGAAAGTGTTGCCCATCCTTCATTTATTTTCTTTTAAATTTAAATAATGTTACCATCTAGTCTTAGAGTAATAAGTAACTTAGTTCTATTCCCAATATACTATAAAAAAGTTAAGATGTAATTGGCGTCTCTTATCTGTTCTAGCATTTGGCACTCTTATCTTGTGCACTAACACAAACACTGACAGCTTTTTTTAAAAATACTTGTTAACACTTTTTTTAAGCACTAATAGTATCACATTATACCAGCTCGAAGGGTTTTTTCTTTTGAGTCTCCTGACTATATTTGTATTATCGAGAAGCTGTATAGCCTCGACATTCACGTGCTGCAGTAGTCTTTCCTCGTGGCTTCTCGAAAACTGAATTTCACTGTCCACAAACTCTACTCCAAGGTCCCTATGAAGATCATGGTTTATAATGTACCAGGGTGCATCTGCGATGTTCCTTAGTACTTTATTCTGAAAAGTTTGTATCACTTTGATGTTGCTTTTTTTGGTACAACCCCAGAGCTGTATACCGTACGTCCACACTGGTTTTAGTATCTGATTGTATAGTAGAAGGTTATTATGTACTGAGAGAGCGGGGTTTCTTCCTAAGAGCCAGTACATTTTTCTATATGTAATACCCAACACGTCTCTTTTTTTTCTGACATGAACTTTCCACCGAAGTTTAGTGTCAAGTGTTAAGCCGACATATTTGGCTGTGTTGGCGTATGGTATTATCTGACCATTTATGGTTACCGGAGCGTATTCTATTCGTTTGTTGGTGAAATCAATATGGACCGACTTGGTTTCGTTAAGTTTTAACCTGCACCTTTTTTTCCAGCTTAGAAATTGATTGGTGGATGTTTGCAGCTTGTTTACTGTTTCTTCGTTGCTTTTGCCGACAGCTACGATGGTAGTATCGTCAGCAAAAGTAGCTATTGTGTTGTTTTCTGGTTCTGGAAGATCACAAGTAACAGTAGGTAAAGGACTGGACCCAAGACACTACCCTGTGGCACTCCGGCTTTAATTTCTTTGAGATTGGAGTAGACATCTTCCTGCTTGATCCTAAAATATCTCTCTGATAAATAAGACATTAGAATTTCTGTGTATTGTTTGAGAAGGATATGTTTTAATTCATAACGCAGTCCCAATAAATATTTTTTGAATTCGTCACTTAATAACAAAGTTCTGAGTACTAACTTTATTCCACATCAAAAAAATATATTGAAGAACTGCAGTTTTATTCATTCCTAGTCCATGCATTACATATTTTACGTTTTATTGTTCCCTGTTCAAAATATAACTATAATTATTAATAGAAAAATAGTTAAATATCAACTTTCAAACAATATTTGCGTAAGTTTTGTTTGTTTTCAGAATGTGTTTGCCTTAGCTAAACCGGAAATTTCTAATTTTTTCTTTAAAGATGAACATAACTGCTAGCATTTAGTTACCCATTGTAGTTTTAATAATATTGCTTATAATTTTCGCACAAAATCACAGCTGGAAGAGGAGCTGCTTACAATATTGCTAATAATAACAGATGTTGATAAAGACCTTTCTAATATAATTCTAAGGTACAGTCTTTAAGAATTGCATTGCAAATAAGACCCCTAATAATTGACTTGTTTGTAATATTATTGTACCTTTTATATTATTGTTTTACATCTGTTTATTAGAAGATTGTTAAAACGTTTATGTTCAAATTTTATTAAAGAAGTAGTTTATAACTGTATTTTTTCTACAACCACTAATGTGAAAAACTCTTACCGTACAGCCTGCACGCATAGTAAGTGCGTCCTTACACATGGAAAGCAAAAATTCTCCTAAAACGTGTCATTGCAATTTGGTTACACTAATTAAAATTATTGTAATCTAAATAAACTCAACTTTGTGTCAACATATTATAATAATAATATACACCTGAACCAAACTCTTACAAAAAAGTAATAACCAGGTGAGTAGGTTGTTCCAAATCCATTCTTAAATTGGTTTTAACTCAAAAATGTATTAAAATTTCATAATTTTAAACTTATCATTTAGATAATGCATAATTTAAAGCTCTTTCAGGCAAATTAAACCCATAAATATTTTTTTTCAGCAGGCTGATATACAGGAGTTTTAAAGTCGATTTTCTTAAAACGATCTTCATGTGATATAGAAAAAAAACAAGTCAAGGGCGGCGATTTGCCAATAAGTTATAGATAAAATTGCATCTTAAACCTAATTTTTTTACTGAAAATTAATAAACTTTAAATAAGGTTTTTTTTATATTTTAATATCGCTTCTAATTACATGTTGCAATCACTTACAATTAAATTAGTTGTGGATTATTTAGGAATAATACTTAACAAACGTAATTAAATATTAAATAATATATTTCAGGACATTGCTGTAAACAGTAGGCACCAAAATCACACAACACTGCTCGAGTAATTAATTATTTTAAGGGGCTTAGTGTTTAACTTGAAGCATTCTCTTTACAGCGTACATTAGGTTGAGTACATCAAAAATGTTGACATAAACATATAAATAGAGCCGTGATTAAAGGAACATGTAGAAAAGCAAATTCCATTAGGAAGAAATTAAGCAAATGGATGCGAATCACATGAAATATTTACATACGCAAAGAGATCCCAAATATGGTTAGTTTAGCAACGAAATTTAATGTTAAAATGAAAATGTCTAGTGTTTAACCTAAAACTTGCGTATTACTACCAATTAAGTACAAGTTCAGTTGACTTTTAGAACGTACGATTAGGAAATCCATTTGGTTTTGAATTATTTTGTTGGATAAAGTCAACAAACTTGTTTTACATGGATGCACTACCGTTAAAATTAAAGTTGTCACCAATAAGCCATACAAAATTTAGACAGACATAAATGATATGAAGTGTTAGTACATACCACAAAACCACTCATTTCCGGCATATTTTTGAGCTACAGGAAGAGAATTTATTTTTATTGAACAAAAAAATAACTTTTAAAATAGCACTGTAATGCATCAACTTGTTTTTTTGTGTTTATGATAATTTTAAAATACTTAACACATCCACCCTACAAACAGCTAATTTAAAATTACAACTTCTTTTACTTTAATATTAGACAATAAATACTTTTGTGTGTATTATCCATTTAAAAATTTCACCATGAAGTAAAATTGTAATAAACTAAACACAATGATCATTAAAACTATTCAACTAATATACGTTTCATCATTTTCTGTATAACATACACTGTTAAGCTAAAAATAAAAACCCTTTTTCTTAAAAAACTTGGCGAAAGTTTTGTTGGATTCGATTTAGCCGCCATGAAATAAAATTGATTTTGTGATATATTAAGTTAACGATAACGATAAATTGTTTCAAGCAAACTAATTTGGGAAACACACGCAATAACAAAACACATCAAGTTACAGGTTCTTTGTACCATTGTATTCACCAATTTTAAAACTACATTATTCTTTTCAATTAACATTGTTTATGGCAATAATTTAGTTTGTTTGTATAAGGCAGCGTTTCTCAACCGGGGTGCCAAAAAACCCTGAGGTGCCGCGAGAAGGCGCTAGGGGTGCCGCGAGAAATACTGATGAATAAACTAATCATATGTAATTTTTTTTTTTTACCGTTTTACATTCGCAATTTTACTTTGTAGGTTTTGATGATGCTATAAAAATCGTTAGTTTTATTAAACAAAGGCCAATTCACTGCAGAAAGTTTGAAAATCTGGGCAAAGAGCACATAAATCTCTTGCTACAAACAGGAATCCGATGACTGAGTAGAGGAAAAATTCTGAATAGGGTGTTTGAGTTAAAAGATGAATTACAAGAATAATTTCAAAAAAAAATAATAAAGGAGATTTTGCCAAGTGTATTGAAGATAAAAATTGGTTTCAGAAACTAGCCTACTTATTGTTAGCAGACATATTTCAACACATGAATCAGCTACACAAGTCACTGCAAGGCCCTGGAGAAAATATATTGACTTCAAGTTACTAAATTCTTGGATTTAAAAAAAATAAAACTGAATCTTTGGAAAAATCATGTTGCAAAAAGAAATCTTGAGATGCTTCAATTACTGGTGAGGCTTAAAAGTAAAGTAGGATATAAGCAAATTTCAAGTCTTATAGAAACCCATTTGGAAGAACTGTTAATTAAAATCGAACATTATTCTCCTTCCCTTTAACACAAGTGTATGATTGGGTTAGAGATCCATACTCTGAATATTCTGCTCATCCTGAGCATTTGACTTTGCGAAAAGCACTTTGTGGGCTGCAATCTGATCGTACACTCAGGATGAGATTTGCTAATCTATGCATCGACAAGTTCTGTGAAAAAAAGAGTATCTTGGCTTTCACAGAAAAGCAATAAAAATATTGTTGCAGTTTTCAACCTCTTACATGTGTGAGCAAGCTTTTTTCTTATTTAACAAGTATCAAGAGTAAGGACAGAAATGTGTGTTTATCTAAAATTCGACCCAGAATTCAGCATTTGTGTAACAAAAGACAGGCACAGGTTTCACATTAGCAAAGTAAATTTTATAATATAAACTTTCAAAAATTTCCTTGACAGTTATACATAAATGTTCATATAGAGACTTTAGTTTGATATATCTTATGCTTTTTTGATGTCAATAAAATGTTAAGTTGATAGTAGATTAAGTAGTAATTAGTATCCGTTTTCGTTCTCTTACTATGCGTAATATACGGTTATTTAAAAAATACATGGTTATTTATGTTATTTTGTTTCTGTTTTTACAGAAATATGGTTAGTTTTTTGTATGAATGAAAATATCTGTATGAAGTATATTGAATCGCCTGTTTGATTTCAGTTATATTTATAACGTAAGTCGTGAAGGGCGCAATATAGGTAAAGCTTCAAAATTGCCGAGGGAGCATAATACCATGTTTTTGTAGATGATGCAAAGGGCCTTGTTTTTTGGTGACGAGCAAAAAACCCCTGTCTAGTGAGGACACAGTAATAATCATCGTGGGGCCGCGTTGCCGACCCTGATATATAATAATTTTTATAAAGGGGTTCCCTGAGACAGGAATATTATTTCAAGGGTTCCGTGAGGGCAAAAAGGTTGAGAAACGCTGGTATAAAGGGTGTCCCAGCATAAGGATCTCGCTTATTACAATAGATACAGGTTTGCTTAAATTAGATGAATTATTCCCAAGTATGAGAGCAGCTACAATCGATTTTTATATTATGTAGAATTGTTTGTTTAGGCCACAAAGTCCTGTGGCTGCTCTGATGTCTGTTCTGCTCATCCTGAGCATTTCTTTTGTCTTTCCTTTATTTATTTATTTATTTATTAAATCACACCCAACAGGGGTAAACCCTAATCATAGGGCGATATACAATAATATATATAATATAACATATAACATACGTAATAATATATGTAACATTATACTATAAATGTGTGCATTAAGAAAAATCAATTACTTAATTTTATCATACAAATCTATCCTCAGACATATACATAATACATAATATACCTATGCTTTTATTAATCAGCCAAAACATAAAAAAATATTACAAATAAATATATGTGCATTAATTAATACAAAAATAAATCATATTGAACCGGTGCACGTAAAATCAGTAAAGCTTTGTTTTTGAAAGTTGAAACACAATTATAAAAAATATCAACGTCTGAAAAAATATTTACCACCTTACACATTTTGTACAAAGGTGACACCTGAAGCAAATTAGTACGAGGTTGGTTCAAATAAAATGTACTAGCCCAACGGCTGTTTGATCGAGGCACTAAAAAGGAAATTTTATTTAATAGATCTATAGTGACATAGACTTTGTGATTAACGATTTTGAAAATATACACGTGATCCAGCAAACACCGTCTTCGCTCAAGGGATATAAGCTGCAATTCACTCAACATAGTTTTATAAGATGTTAAATATGGATAAAGACCAGTCTGTTTAAAAATTATATAACGTACAAACCGTTTTTGAACGACTTCTATTTGTTTTAAATAGATTTCATAAAAAGGATTCCATATGACAGAGGCATATTCCAATTTGCTTCTCACAAAACAATTGTACAGAAAATAAAAAGAACTAACATGTTTAAAGTGAACAGTGTTCCGCAATACGAACCCCAATGATCTAAGTGCTGCATCTATACTGTTACGTAAATGTTCAGCAAAATTTAATTTTGGGTCAAACATAGCTCCTAAATCGTTAATTTTCGTTTTCCTTCCCAACAAAATGTCTTTCATTGTATACTGAAACATTATTGGACTATGCTTCCTGTGGTATGATACCACCGAGCATTTAGCAATGTTAAAGTGCAACTTATTTTCCATGCTCCACTGATATATATTGTTAATGTCATTTTGTAGGGACTCACAGTCACTGACTGATCTCACATTCAACCATAATTTTAGTTCATCTGCAAAAACTAAATTACTAGAGTATTCCATGGAAAGTGCCAAGTCGTTAATAAAAAGTAAAAATAATAGTGGACCAAGATTAGAACCTTGGGGTAACCCTGAACTAACTTTATATTTGAAAGAATAGCAGCTATTATATACAACATACTGAACTCTGTTTATTGAATAAGAACGAACAAGATCAAGTAATTTTAAAGAGAATCCAAACGAATAAAGTTTATTTAACAAGATATCAAAATTTACTTTATCGAAGGCTTTTGCAAAATCAGTATATACTACAACAACTTGTATTTTTGCATCTAATGCTTCTGAAATATCTTGAGAAAAAACAGATAGGTTAGTAACTGTCGATCGCTGTGGCATAAATCCATGCTGATTTATTGAGATAAATAGACCATTGACAGGATAGCCTTAGAATGGGCCTGTCCTGCAGCTTTTTTTTAATGAGCATTATGCTCCTGTATTAATATGTCATTAGCCGCCTTTACACACAAGCGCTTTCCTTTACACTCCGAGCGTACAGTTTTACGCGCGGGTAAAAGTGTACGCGTATTCGCGCGCGATTGAAGTTTGTTACAAAAATGCATGCACCGCTCTTTCGCGCAGGAAAGCGTGCCGACAGAAATGCACGCGAAAGAACGTACGTGTAAAGCCGAATCACGCACGCTTTCCTTCGCGAAAGCGAATCCCGTGGAGCGCCTGTAAGTTGCACACTTTTAGCTGGAGTGCGAGGTTTTGTTAATTTTAGTTTGCGTAAGAAATGGACTTTAAAAGAAAAAATATCGCACTGGCTGTGGTTTTTGCTTGTGTAAGTGAAGTCTTAAAAAGTAGAAGACGAAAACGGAGGTTTTGTGTGAAAGACCATAGACGTTTTGGTCACTTACCCTTGGTAAAATTATTGCGTGAAAGTCATCCTGATGATTTTAAAAATTATTTGCGGATGAACAGTGTTTCTTTTGAAACACTGCTGAATAAGATTAAACAAAATCACGAAACAAGATACAATAATGCGACAGAGTATTAGTGCTCAGGAACGTCTCACGGGTACTCTGCGGTTTTTGGCCACTGGACGATCATTTGAGGACATGAAGTTTAGTACTGGGATATCCTCTGCATCTTTGAGCATTTATACCATCTTCGTTACAGGGTTCGTCTATATTAGAATTGCTGTCGGTGGGTAGCTCCTGGTCCTTTGTGAATAGCAGCAGGTTGTAATACCACAGCGACGAATTATATTATACTTCATCAGTACCACATCCACTTCGCTGGCTTTCACGAGAGTTTTTTAATTCCTTTGTAAACTCTGATTTTTTTTTACAACTTAATCTCTATTGGCTTCGGGAAATCTTCGTTCTTTGCAAAATTCTATTTTTGTATTCTTCACTTTTCACTTGCCATAAGCAAGAACTGGACTTATTTAAATTAATAAAATTCGTTATTAATTCTTTCGTCCACAGGTGGATATCCATGTTTAAACAACTACGCGTTTGCGTGTGGTAAAGCGCGCGTTCTTAAATATTGTACACAGACATGGCTCGCGCAAGATTGCGTGCGCGATTTCCGACACGCTTTCGTTTGCCTTTGCACTCCTTTTACACACACAATCTTTCGCGCGCGAAACCATACACGCCCCTCAACCGCGCAGGAAAGCGTCTGTGTGTAAAGGCGGCTATTAAGACACCGCTTAGCTGTTCCATACGATGGTACCAACTGCGGGTTCTGGCCCGAAGAAAGGTGTCTCCCTGCCAATTTTGGCTAAGCGATCTGCCTTCTCGTTCCCTGGTATATTGGTGTGCCTGGGCACTATACCAGTTTAACATTATTCCTGCTTTCTAGCACGTGAAGTGCCCGTATGCAGTTCAGAAAAAGTCCTGAGTTTACTTCCGACGAGCCAAGAGCTTTTAACGCTGCTTGGCTGATAGACACTATGAAGATTTTTTTATTATTATAATCATTTATTAACCATATTTTTTAAATTTATGGTTACCATTTTGTACATCAAATCTTTTAAATCCGGGCGAAACATAACGCAGCTTTTTTGAAGTAAATATAATTATTGAAGCATCGCACTCGCATCGGAAGTATACCGATGAAATTGCTTATTAAGTAAACATGTGCTTTATGCACCCCGAGAATATCAAAGTATATATTTTAAATATTAAGCATGGCACGCATGTCGGTAATTGAACAAACGGACACGCACGTATCAAAGCAGCAAATTTCTCGCTCTCGAAGCATCTATTATGCATAATTGTGGGAGAATCACAGTACAATAAAATGACTACAAGTTGATGGGTTTTCCATGTTACTGCTGCTACGAATTATGGATATAAAATTTAACTACAATTTAGTGATTGTCTTCTAACACGATGCCATGGTACTGGTTAAAATCATTTTCAGACATGGTAAAAGTTATGTTCAAAATTTGATGACATAGTTGCGATTGTAATAACGAGGAGTATTCTAAGTTAACCAGCAATGTGAATACTATTATACACTACTAATAAACACCAACGCTTCATCTTTTAAGATTAAGAAGTTGCGATGATAAGATTTCCCAACTAGGACACTCTGTATAAAAAAAGTATAAACAGTAATGCAATGTTTACATAACAACATTATATCATCACATCTTTAAACTCCCTAGTGTGGATTTAACGAGTGCTATCATCCGTAACCTAACTGCTGTGTATGTAGTTTATCTTGTGCAGCTTTATCGCATGAAAGGTTTTCATTTGATTTACAAATTGCAATACACCTATCGCATACAATTCAATTTCCGTTTATTTATTTAGGTATGTAAATAATAGGACACTGATTTTCTATTTTTATTCTACAATAAAACGCGATGACGTTTGGTTCGCGAAAAGCTCTCGAACAGTTCGCGAATTTCTAATATTGGTCTGTATACGGCTTAAAACAAAGAGAAGACACTTTGAAAATCTCATATGCAAGCGTTTTTAATATCGTTTAAAATAAATTAAGTACGAAAAAATCTTCAGCCAATTTGAAGATGGTACGTTAAATATGTTGGGTCGCGTTATTACAAAGATGAAACTTGGATTCATCGGCATTATCCAGAGACCGAATAAATGTTCAAAGATTGGAAATATGTTTGTTCTCATCGGCTCCAAAATTTCGCAGGCACAAGTCTTCGGAAAAAATTTCGCCTACGTATCTGGCATGAGGATGGAATAGTTTTCATCAATTACCTGCATCAAAATTACATTCGTCAAAAGAATGAAACCAATAATAGAACAAAAACAACTAATTCCCTCTCATCAATTTGGATTTAGAAATAAACATTCAACTATTAACCAAGTACATAGAATTACGAATGTCATAGGAAAAGCTCTAAAAGAAAAAAAAAGGTTGTTCTACTATCTTTCTGGACGTGGCGCAGGCTTTCGACAAATTGTCGCATGATGGTGGCATAATAAACTTTTGCTATACAAGTAAATTTTAAAGCCTGTATGAACATATGGGATGCACCAAAGAGTAATATTCAGATCATCCAGAGATTCCAGAACAAAACGCTAAGGATCATCGCTGATGCACCTTGGTATTGCAGAAATAGTGACATACATCGGGACCTCAACATGGACACTGTAACCAGCACCACTAAGAAGTTTGCAAAGAGCCACGAAGAAAGGCGCCATCAGCAGGTATACGTCAAGGCAATCCAGCTCCTGGACACTACAGGATTAGTAGGAAGACTCAAAAGGGTTAAACATTTTGAGTTGGTTTAAGCAAAAGTTTAAAAGCAGAGACTGTGCGGTAGTGTGCACGTTAATAATTAGTGTACTTATATTACATTAGCAAACTTAGGACTAGTATTTGGTAAACCTTTGACTAAGTTTGAGCATTATTAATTTAGGCTAGAATTAAACTGCTCATTGGTCTCAAAGACCAAACTGCATTGTTATAAACTCTACGAGGATTTAAATTTAAAAAAATAAATATATTCGTCCCGGGTTTGTTGGTAACAGAAAACAACTTCGTTATGTTTTACGCATTATTTCAAGTTCATAAACTTAAAATATTGCCGCTTTTCGCAACATTTCTCAGTATTATCGTGTAAATTATATTGCCGCGGGTAACAATCGAAAAGTACTGGTTCCTTGCACCTTGAGGTACGTGGCAAATCTGTTAAGCTATAATAAAACCTAAATATATTCATTACAATGGCAACACTTTGCAATAAAATATTTTCTCCGGGGTATAAAACGAACGAAAGCACAAGAGGGCATGTACACGTATGCTGATGGACTTTATCACGATAATAGTTAGGTGCAACTGATTACATATTTTACACAGAAATCGCACCTAGCTTTATGCAAATGCCTGTAATAGGATTGTCGTGTTTGGAAACCTCTCATTCTTTTATAAATATGTAAATTTAAGTGCGTTTAACTTGCCTAAATATAGCAATATGTCGTCTAATAACCTTGTGTAGGTGTACTTACATTCAAACTTTGTTATTATTTATTGCAGCGGCTTGGGGGCATTATGATTAATGCATAGGCTCGACCGGGCGTTAATAAATAAACCAAAAATGTTAATATGCATAAGTCCATCGTAGTAATAACGGCCACACAATTTAAAAATTAAAACACGGATAGGTATTATTTTCAAAATTAATAATATCTATCACGAGAATCGCATCAGATTGTAATGCTATAGGTCTGTGTAATCAAGCCGCCTTTGTTTTTGTTTAGAGTGAGAATAAATTTGCTATTGAAGTCACGAATCCGCAAGAAAGGTCTCCAAAATTGTGTACTACCACTTGGTCAATGGCGCAGCAGGGGAAGTCGGTGGGGCGGTCCACCTCAAGCGGCACTTTTGGTCTACCCAAACACCCAAATGGGGTAAAAACAAAAATCTTGGGGTAATAAAGGAACAGTAGATATAATAATCAGTGAAACCGTTAGAGATAAAATCGAAATTCTTCTATTTACAAATGCGCGCATCCTTTACTAGTAAAACTGTGCAATTTTTTTGAGAAAAATCTAAAACGGTTCCGGAGAAAAACGCGAAAAAGGAGGCCCTTGTAAAAGCGGCTTTCCCTATGTTAAACGCCTATGCAAGTCGGATAGATATAGTTATACAGATATACCACAACTTCTCAAATATTAGCTCTTTTGCAAGGGTTTCGTTTTTGACGTTTTTCTCCGGAACCGTTTAAGATATTTTCAAACACTTTGCACCATTTTAGTTGCAAAGGATGCGCGCATTTGTGAATAGAAGAATTTCGATTTTATCTCTGACGGTTTCATGGCCAACGCGATCGCAAAAATTGCTTTTATTATTTAACTTTTCTGTTTTTCCCCCATTTTGTCTGAGTAGAACTTGAAATCATGCATGTTGTCATCCTTGAAAAAGATATGTTATATGAATTAGATGAAGAAGCAATTATTTACAGATGCGCACGGTCATCTGGTGAATTCAAACGATTGCTGTTAATACAGTGGCTGCATGAAAAATGCTTTCAAACTACTTGTTAAAGTGTAAAATGTTCAGTAGGTACTAGCAAACTATTTTAAAATATCCATTATTTATGTAAAATTTAAAAAAATAATTAAAAATTTAATTTTAACAATGAATTAATATTTAGTGTCTACTGTATACTGCCAGTAATATGTACCTACAAGATATTTACACTGTAATTACTTTAAAATATACCTTATACAGGGTGTGTAAAAATTGGCGGAAGCGCTACACGTGGCGATGTTCTTCGTAAAATTATAAGTCAAAAATCTTGATACGAAAATGTTGTACCATGCTTGCTGTGTCTGCAAGAGGTCCTCAAAATTTGGAATAAAAATAAATTTCGAATAGTATTTTTTCCTAGATATTGTGTTCTTCCTTTCAAATTTTGGTGTTGAAAATATGTAAATCACTGATTTGAATGAAAATAATACATATGGCAACATTGTCATTAGCTGTCATCTCTGTTTTCTGGTAATTATTTCTAGTTTGTGTTTTACGATACCCAAAAGTTTGCAGCTATGTTTACGAACTGAAGGGATTCAGTTCGAACAAAAATTGTAAATACCTAAGTAAAAATTGCTGATAAAAAAATGTCCAAACGCAAATCAATGTATGCAATGTTGCCAATTTTTTTCTTCTTTAAATGGTTCCTGAGGCCATAGGAAGCATGGTACAACATTTTTATATCAAGATTTTCGACTTAGAATTTTACGAAGAACATCGTCACGTGTAGCGCTTCTGCCAATTTCTACACACCCTGTATAATTGTACCTTTTCCCCTTATGTAATTTTCGAAAATTTTATTTATTTCTTATAAAAATTAAATGATTGCCTTATAAGTAGGTGGCTCTTTGTCTCCCGGCAACCCATATTTTTACATCCAGTCCGCCACTGTTTATTACTTTTTGGGTAAGTTACTTAAAGGCCTAAAAAAAAAATATTAAAAAAGAAAGCTTTTGGAAATATTGTATTTATTATCCAATCAGTCCCTTAATTTTATTTATCATGCATATATATTTCTATATAGTTCACGACAATTTTAATGAGTTTAAATGTATGTCAATACCAATATCTTTGTGCATGTTATATGGAATACCCATTTTATTTAAAATATCGACTAACATTACGTTCTTTTATATTTTTAGCGGCATTGGTTGTGTTATATGTAAACTACAACTATTATTAATAATTAATTTAGGAAATGTACCGTTAATAAACCAGTAAAAAATTAATCAAATGGAAGATTAAGGAAAGTCATACAAAGTGCATTTAATTATAAACGGTTAAAATGATTCAATATGCATTTAATCTCCTAGCAAATTTCTACTGATATCGCTAAAATAAATACTTTAGCTTTAGATAAATGGATAAATCCCAGCAAAAAGACCGATAAAAGCTAGCTAGAATACAAAGAAAAATTTTGTCGGGATTCTGCTAGCCAATGTGCCGCCAAGTAAATTTTAGTTTCGAGAGGAAACGAATATAGGAACATTAGTTTCAATCGTCTGTGTCACCTTTTTTATGGTTGTTTTTAGCAAAATGTTCTCTTAGACGTATTACATCACGCGTTTAACAGTATAATTGCTGAAATACAGCAAACCGGGACAGATTCACACATCACGTGTGCTATAATTTTTAATTTCCTTCTTGTTTTTTTATCACCCAGCACTTTGTTAAAAGAACAAACCACAAATATTCATATGGGAAAATGTCTTTACCTTGTACCTAAGTTTTAGTCCATCACTGGTTTATAGCAAGGTCAACCTTTTTCAGAGATTTTGTTTTCACTTTCAGAATTCAGTCTATGCTTAATCTCTCATGTTTCTTCCTCTAGCCGGAGCAAAAAGAAATAATCTTTATTTTTTATCCAACAGCGTTGTCTATAATAGAACACAAGATGAAACTCAACATCGGATTTCCATTAGTGGGGAATGGGGACATATTTACAGTGACATTGTTTTTATTTTTAATCTTTTATCGTATTTATGTTGCCTCTGATATATCTGTATGGTAGTATGGCTATGCATGTAAAAAACAAATTCCGTTAAAATCTTGCTGTTAATAAACGTCGTCTTGTACAAAGCGTCCATCTGGTACATATTTCCTTCATATCTGGCTTACAATTAATTTAAAAAAATTAAAAAGCTTTACAAAATTTTTTTTGCAGATCATGGGCTACATGATCTAAAATTATTTTAAACTATAAAAAATGTTTAGTCTTTGCTAACAGAAATGTGATTTTTTTATTTTAAACTAAAGCAAATGCCTAATAACTTCTTTGCACTTTTTTCGACAAAAAAATCGATTTTCTTTAAACTTAAGCAAATGCCTAATACCTTTTCATACACGTTATTTATGGCCAAATTAAGGATTATTAGACTTAACAAATGACTTTTAATTTTTCGTGAAAAATGGAAAAAGTACAAAGGCTATAGTCTTTGCACTTTTTTCGACAAAAAAATCGATTTTCTTTAAACTAAAGCAAATGCCTAATACCTTTTCATACACGTTATTTATGGCCAAATTAAGGATTATTAGACTTAACAAATGACTTTTAATTTTTCGTGAAAAATGGAAAAAGTACAAAGGCTATAGTCTTTGCACTTTTTTCGACAAAAAAATCGATTTTCTTAAAACTAAAGCAAATGCCTAATAACTTCTTATACACGTTATTTATGGCCAAATTAAGTATTATTAGACTTAAAAAATGACTTTTAATTTTTCCTGAAAAATGGAAAAAGTACAAAGGCTATAGTCTTTGCACTTTTTTCGACAAAAAAATCGATTTTCTTAAAACTAAAGCAAATGCCTAACAACTTCTTATACACGTTATTTATGGCCAAATTAAGTATTATTAGACTTAAAAAATGACTTTTAATTTTTCCTGAAAAATGGAAAAAGTACAAATATAGTCTTTGCACTTTTTTCGACAAAAAAATCGATTTTCTTAAAACTAAAGCAAATGCCTAATAACTTCTTATACACGTTATTTATGGCCAAATTAAGTATTATTAGACTTAAAAAATGACTTTTAACTTTTCCTGAAAAATGAAAAAAGTACAAAGGCTATAGTCTGCACTTTTTTCGACAAAAAAATCGATTTTCTTAAAACTAAAGCAAATGCCTAATAACTTCTTATACACGTTATTTATGGCCAAATTACAAATTAAGTATTATTAGACTTAAAAAATGACTTTTAATTTTTCCTGAAAAATGGAAAAAGTACAAAGGCTTAGTCTTTGCACTTTTTTCGACAAAAAAATCGATTTTCTTAAAACTAAAGCAAATGCCTAATAACTTCATATACACGTTATTTATGGCCAAATTAAGTATTATTAGACTTAAAAAATGACTTTTAATTTTTCCTGAAAAATGGAAAAAGTACAAATATAGTCTTTGCACTTTTTTCGACAAAAAAATCGATTTTCTTAAAACTAAAGCAAATGCCTAATAACTTCTTATACACGTTATTTTTGGCCAAATTAAGTATTATTAGACTTAAAAAACGACTTTTAACTTTTCCTGAAAAATGGAAAAAGTACAAAGGCTACAGTCTTTGCACTTTTTTCGCTAAAAAAATTGATTTTCTTAAAACTAAACCAAATGCCTAATAACTTCTTATACACGTTATTTATGGCCAAATTAAGGATTATTAGACTTAACAAATGACTTTTAATTTTTCCTGAAAAATGGAAAAAGTACAAAGGCTATAGTCTTTGCACTTTTTTCGCTAAAAAAATCGATTTTCTTAAAACTAAACCAAATGCCTAATAACTTCTTATACACGTTATTTATGGCCAAATTAAGGATTATTAGACTTAACAAATGACTTTTAATTTTTCCTGAAAAATGGAAAAAGTACAAAGGCTATAGTCTTTGCACTTTTTTCGACAAAACAATCGATTTTCTTAAAACTAAAGCAAATGCCTAATAACTTCTTATACACGTTATTTATGGCCAAATTAAGCATTATTAGACTTAACAAATGACTTTTAACTTTTCCTGAAAAATGGAAAAAGTACAAAGGCTATAGTCTTTGCACTTTTTTCGACAAAAAAATCGATTTTCTTAAAACTAAAGCAAATGCCTAATAACTTCTTATACACGTTATTTATGGCCAAATTAAGCATTATTAGACTTAACAAATGACTTTTAACTTTTCCTGAAAAATGGAAAAAGTACAAAGGCTATAATAGTCTTTGCACTTTTTTCGACAAAAAAATCGATTTTCTTAAAACTAAAGCAAATGCCTAATAACTTCTTATACACGTTATTTATGGCCAAATTAAGCATTATTAGACTTAACAAATGACTTTTAACTTTTCCTGAAAAATGGAAAAAGTACAAAGGCTATAGTCTTTGCACTTTTTTCGACAAAAAAATCGATTTTCTTAAAACTAAAGCAAATGCCTAATAACTTCTTATACACGTTATTTATGGCCAAATTAAGTATTATTAGACTAAAAAAATGACTTTTAACTTTTCCTGAAAAATGGAAAAAGTACAAAGGCTATAGTCTTTGCACTTTTTTCGACAAAAAAATCGATTTTCTTAAAACTAAAGCAAATGCCTAATAACTTCTTATACACGTTATTTATGGCCAAATTAAGTATTATTAGACTTAAAAAATGACTTTTAATTTTTCCTGAAAAATGGAAAAAGTACAAAGGCTATAGTCTTTGCACTTTTTTCGACAAAAAAATCGATTTTCTTAAAACTAAAGCAAATGCCTAATAACTTCTTATACACGCTATTTATGGCCAAATTAAGGATTATTAGACTTAACAAATGACTTAATTTTTCCTGAAAATGGAAAAAGTACAAAGGCTATAGTCTTTGCACTTTTTTCGACAAAAAAATCGATTTTCTTAAAACTAAAGCAAATGCCTAATAACTTCTTGTACACGTTATTTATGGCCAAATTAAGGATTATTAGACTTAACAAATGACTTTTAATTTTTCCTGAAAATGGAAAAAGTACAAAGGCTATAGTCTTTGCACTTTTTTCGACAAAAAAATCGATTTTCTTAAAACTAAAGCAAATGCCTAATAACTTCTTATACACGTTATTTATGGCCAAATTAAGGATTATTAGACTTAACAAATGACTTTTAATTTTTCCTGAAAATTGAAAAAGTACAAAGGCTATTATAGTCTTTGCACTTTTTTCGACAAAAAAATCGATTTTCTTAAAACTAAAGCAAATGCCTAATACCTTCTTATACACGTTATTTATGGCCAAATTAAGGATTATTAGACTTAACAAATGACTTTTAATTTTTCCTGAAAATGGAAAAAGTACAAAGGCTATAGTCTTTGCACTTTTTTCGACAAAAAAATCGATTTTCTTAAAACTAAAGCAAATGCCTAATACCTTCTTATACACGTTATTTATGGCCAAATTAAGGATTATTAGACTTAACAAATGACTTTTAATTTTTCCTGAAAATGGAAAAAGTACAAAGGCTATAGTCTTTGCACTTTTTTCGCCAAAAAAATCGATTTTCTTAAAACTAAACCAAATGCCTAATAACTTCTTATACACGTTATTTATGGCCAAATTAAGGATTATTAGACTTAACAAATGACTTTTAATTTTTCCTGAAAATAGAAAAAGTACAAAGGCTATAGTCTTTGCACTTTTTTCGACAAAAAAATCGATTTTCTTAAAACTAAAGCAAATGCCTAATAACTTCTTATACACGTTATTTATGGCCAAATTAAGCATTATTAGACTTAACAAATGACTTTTAACTTTTCCTGAAAAATGGAAAAAGTACAAAGGCTATAGTCTTTGCACTTTTTTCGACAAAAAAATCGATTTTCTTAAAACTAAAGCAAATGCCTAATAACTTCTTATACACGTTATTTATGGCCAAATTAAGTATTATTAGACTAAAAAAATGACTTTTAACTTTTCCTGAAAAATGGAAAAAGTACAAAGGCTATAGTCTTTGCACTTTTTTCGACAAAAAAATCGATTTTCTTAAAACTAAAGCAAATGCCTAATAACTTCTTATACACGTTATTTTTGGCCAAATTAAGTATTATTAGACTTAAAAAACGACTTTTAACTTTTCCTGAAAAATGGAAAAAGTACAAAGGCTACAGTCTTTGCACTTTTTTCGCTAAAAAAATTGATTTTCTTAAAACTAAACCAAATGCCTAATAACTTCTTATACACGTTATTTATGGCCAAATTAAGGATTATTAGACTTAACAAATGACTTTTAATTTTTCCTGAAAAATGGAAAAAGTACAAAGGCTATAGTCTTTGCACTTTTTTCGCTAAAAAAATCGATTTTCTTAAAACTAAACCAAATGCCTAATAACTTCTTATACACGTTATTTATGGCCAAATTAAGGATTATTAGACTTAACAAATGACTTTTAATTTTTCCTGAAAAATGGAAAAAGTACAAAGGCTATAGTCTTTGCACTTTTTTCGACAAAACAATCGATTTTCTTAAAACTAAAGCAAATGCCTAATAACTTCTTATACACGTTATTTATGGCCAAATTAAGCATTATTAGACTTAACAAATGACTTTTAACTTTTCCTGAAAAATGGAAAAAGTACAAAGGCTATAGTCTTTGCACTTTTTTCGACAAAAAAATCGATTTTCTTAAAACTAAAGCAAATGCCTAATAACTTTTTATACACGTTATTTATGGCCAAATTAAGCATTATTAGACTTAACAAATGACTTTTAACTTTTCCTGAAAAATGGAAAAAGTACAAAGGCTATAATAGTCTTTGCACTTTTTTCGACAAAAAAATCGATTTTCTTAAAACTAAAGCAAATGCCTAATAACTTCTTATACACGTTATTTATGGCCAAATTAAGCATTATTAGACTTAACAAATGACTTTTAACTTTTCCTGAAAAATGGAAAAAGTACAAAGGCTATAGTCTTTGCACTTTTTTCGACAAAAAAATCGATTTTCTTAAAACTAAAGCAAATGCCTAATAACTTCTTATACACGTTATTTATGGCCAAATTAAGTATTATTAGACTAAAAAAATGACTTTTAACTTTTCCTGAAAAATGGAAAAAGTACAAAGGCTATAGTCTTTGCACTTTTTTCGACAAAAAAATCGATTTTCTTAAAACTAAAGCAAATGCCTAATAACTTCTTATACACGTTATTTATGGCCAAATTAAGTATTATTAGACTTAAAAAATGACTTTTAATTTTTCCTGAAAAATGGAAAAAGTACAAAGGCTATAGTCTTTGCACTTTTTTCGACAAAAAAATCGATTTTCTTAAAACTAAAGCAAATGCCTAATAACTTCTTATACACGCTATTTATGGCCAAATTAAGGATTATTAGACTTAACAAATGACTTAATTTTTCCTGAAAATGGAAAAAGTACAAAGGCTATAGTCTTTGCACTTTTTTCGACAAAAAAATCGATTTTCTTAAAACTAAAGCAAATGCCTAATAACTTCTTGTACACGTTATTTATGGCCAAATTAAGGATTATTAGACTTAACAAATGACTTTTAATTTTTCCTGAAAATGGAAAAAGTACAAAGGCTATAGTCTTTGCACTTTTTTCGACAAAAAAATCGATTTTCTTAAAACTAAAGCAAATGCCTAATAACTTCTTATACACGTTATTTATGGCCAAATTAAGGATTATTAGACTTAACAAATGACTTTTAATTTTTCCTGAAAATTGAAAAAGTACAAAGGCTATTATAGTCTTTGCACTTTTTTCGACAAAAAAATCGATTTTCTTAAAACTAAAGCAAATGCCTAATACCTTCTTATACACGTTATTTATGGCCAAATTAAGGATTATTAGACTTAACAAATGACTTTTAATTTTTCCTGAAAATGGAAAAAGTACAAAGGCTATAGTCTTTGCACTTTTTTCGACAAAAAAATCGATTTTCTTAAAACTAAAGCAAATGCCTAATACCTTCTTATACACGTTATTTATGGCCAAATTAAGGATTATTAGACTTAACAAATGACTTTTAATTTTTCCTGAAAATGGAAAAAGTACAAAGGCTATAGTCTTTGCACTTTTTTCGCCAAAAAAATCGATTTTCTTAAAACTAAACCAAATGCCTAATAACTTCTTATACACGTTATTTATGGCCAAATTAAGGATTATTAGACTTAACAAATGACTTTTAATTTTTCCTGAAAATGGAAAAAGTACAAAGGCTATAGTCTTTGCACTTTTTTCGACAAAAAAATCGATTTTCTTAAAACTAAAGCAAATGCCTAATAACTTCTTATACACGTTATTTATGGCCAAATTAAGGATTATTAGACTTAACAAATGACTTTTAATTTTTCCTGAAAATTGAAAAAGTACAAAGGCTATTATAGTCTTTGCACTTTTTTCGACAAAAAAATCGATTTTCTTAAAACTAAAGCAAATGCCTAATACCTTCTTATACACGTTATTTATGGCCAAATTAAGGATTATTAGACTTAACAAATGACTTTTAATTTTTCCTGAAAATGGAAAAAGTACAAAGGCTATAGTCTTTGCACTTTTTTCGACAAAAAAATCGATTTTCTTAAAACTAAAGCAAATGCCTAATACCTTCTTATACACGTTATTTATGGCCAAATTAAGGATTATTAGACTTAACAAATGACTTTTAATTTTTCCTGAAAATGGAAAAAGTACAAAGGCTATAGTCTTTGCACTTTTTTCGACAAAAAAATCGATTTTCTTAAAACTAAAGCAAATGCCTAATAACTTCTTATACACGTTATTTATGGCCAAATTAAGCATTATTAGACTTAACAAATGACTTTTAACTTTTCCTGAAAAATGGAAAAAGTACAAAGGCTATAGTCTTTGCACTTTTTTCGACAAAAAAATCGATTTTCTTAAAACTAAAGCAAATGCCTAATAACTTCTTATACACGTTATTTATGGCCAAATTAAGTATTATTAGACTAAAAAAATGACTTTTAACTTTTCCTGAAAAATGGAAAAAGTACAAAGGCTATAGTCTTTGCACTTTTTTCGACAAAAAAATCGATTTTCTTAAAACTAAAGCAAATGCCTAATAACTTCTTATACACGTTATTTATGGCCAAATTAAGTATTATTAGACTTAAAAAATGACTTTTAATTTTTCCTGAAAAATGGAAAAAGTACAAAGGCTATAGTCTTTGCACTTTTTTCGACAAAAAAATCGATTTTCTTAAAACTAAAGCAAATGCCTAATAACTTCTTATACACGCTATTTATGGCCAAATTAAGGATTATTAGACTTAACAAATGACTTTTAATTTTTCCTGAAATGGAAAAAGTACAAAGGCTATAGTCTTTGCACTTTTTTCGACAAAAAAATCGATTTTCTTAAAACTAAAGCAAATGCCTAATAACTTCTTGTACACGTTATTTATGGCCAAATTAAGGATTATTAGACTTAACAAATGACTTTTAATTTTTCCTGAAAATGGAAAAAGTACAAAGGCTATAGTCTTTGCACTTTTTTCGACAAAAAAATCGATTTTCTTAAAACTAAAGCAAATGCCTAATAACTTCTTATACACGTTATTTATGGCCAAATTAAGGATTATTAGACTTAACAAATGACTTTTAATTTTTCCTGAAAATTGAAAAAGTACAAAGGCTATTATAGTCTTTGCACTTTTTTCGACAAAAAAATCGATTTTCTTAAAACTAAAGCAAATGCCTAATACCTTCTTATACACGTTATTTATGGCCAAATTAAGGATTATTAGACTTAACAAATGACTTTTAATTTTTCCTGAAAATGGAAAAAGTACAAAGGCTATAGTCTTTGCACTTTTTTCGACAAAAAAATCGATTTTCTTAAAACTAAAGCAAATGCCTAATACCTTCTTATACACGTTATTTATGGCCAAATTAAGGATTATTAGACTTAACAAATTACTTTTAATTTTTCCTGAAAATGGAAAAAGTACAAAGGCTATAGTCTTTGCACTTTTTTCGCTAAAAAAATCGATTTTCTTAAAACTAAAGCAAATGCCTAATAACTTCTTATACACGCTATTTATGGCCAAATTAAGGATTATTAGACTTAACAAATGACTTTTAATTTTTCCTGAAAATGGAAAAAGTACAAAGGCTATAGTCTTTGCACTTTTTTCGACAAAAAAATCGATTTTCTTAAAACTAAAGCAAATGCCTAATAACTTCTTATACACGTTATTTATGGCCAAATTAAGGATTATTAGACTTAACAAATGACTTTTAATTTTTCCTGAAAATGGAAAAAGTACAAAGGCTATAGTCTTTGCACTTTTTTCGCCAAAAAAATCGATTTTCTTAAAACTAAACCAAATGCCTAATAACTTCTTATACACGTTATTTATGGCCAAATTAAGGATTATTAGACTTAACAAATGACTTTTAATTTTTTCTGAAAATGGAAAAAGTACAAAGGCTATAGTCTTTGCACTTTTTTCGACAAAAAAATCGATTTTCTTAAAACTAAAGCAAATGCCTAATAACTTCTTATACACGTTATTTATGGCCAAATTAAGGATTATTAGACTTAACAAATGACTTCATTTTTCCTGAAAATGGAAAAAG
This sequence comes from Elmis aenea, assembly GCA_947652605.1. Classification (NCBI taxonomy): domain Eukaryota; kingdom Metazoa; phylum Arthropoda; class Insecta; order Coleoptera; family Elmidae; genus Elmis; species Elmis aenea. Next base: position 50,113,631 of record OX393580.1, on the reverse strand, counting down.
TAGAAAGGCTATAGTCTTTGCACTTTTTTCGTCAAAAAAATCGATTTTCTTAAAACTAAAGCAAATGCCTAATAACTTCTTATACACGTTATTTATGGCCAAATTAAGGATTTTTAGACTTAACAAATGACTTTTAATTTTTCCTGAAAAATGGAAAAAGTACAAAGGCTTATAGTCTTTGCACTTTTTTCGACAAAAAAATCGATTTTCTTAAAACTAAAGCAAATGCCTAATAACTTCTTATACACGTTATTTATGGCCAAATTAAGGATTATTAGACTTAACAAATGACTTTTAATTTTTCCTGAAAATGGAAAAAGTACAAAGGCTATAGTCTTTGCACTTTTTTCGTCAAAAAAATCGATTTTCTTAAAACTAAAGCAAATGCCTAATAACTTCTTATACACGTTATTTATGGCCAAATTAAGGATTATTAGACTTAACAAATGACTTTTAATTTTTCCTGAAAATGGAAAAAGTACAAAGGCTATAGTCTTTGCACTTTTTTCGACAAAAAAATCGATTTTCTTAAAACTAAAGCAAATGCCTAATAACTTCTTATACACGTTATTTATGGCCAAATTAAGGATTATTAGACTTAACAAATGACTTTTAATTTTTCCTGAAAATGGAAAAAGTACAAAGGCTATAGTCTTTGCACTTTTTTCGACAAAAAAATCGATTTTCTTAAAACTAAAGCAAATGCCTAATAACTTCTTATACACGTTATTTATGGCCAAATTAAGGATTATTAGACTTAACAAATGACTTTTAATTTTTCCTGAAAATGGAAAAAGTACAAAGGCTATAGTCTTTGCACTTTTTTCGACAAAAAAATCGATTTTCTTAAAACTAAAGCAAATGCCTAATAACTTCTTATACACGTTATTTATGGCCAAATTAAGGATTATTAGACTTAACAAATGACTTTTAATTTTTCCTGAAAATGGAAAAAGTACAAAGGCTATAGTCTTTGCACTTTTTTCGACAAAAAAATCGATTTTCTTAAAACTAAAGCAAATGCCTAATAACTTCTTATACACGTTATTTATGGCCAAATTAAGGATTATTAGACTTAACAAATGACTTTTAATTTTTCCTGAAAATGGAAAAAGTACAAAGGCTATAGTCTTTGCACTTTTTTCGACAAAAAAATCGATTTTCTTAAAACTAAAGCAAATGCCTAATAACTTCTTATACACGTTATTTATGGCCAAATTAAGGATTATTAGACTTAAAAAATGACTTTTAATTTTTCGTGAAAAATGGAAAAAGTACAAAGGCTAGTCTTTGCACTTTTTTCGACAAAAAAATCGATTTTCTTAAAACTAAAGCAAATGCCTAATAACTTCTTATACACGTTATTTATGGCCAAATTAAGGATTATTAGACTTAACAAATGACTTTTAATTTTTCCTGAAAATGGAAAAAGTACAAAGGCTATAATAGTCTTTGCACTTTTTTCGACAAAAAAATCGATTTTCTTAAAACTAAAGCAAATGCCTAATAACTTCTTATAGTTCGCTCATAAAATAATGATACCTTTAACTTAAGAAGTTTCGTTCCATTTTTGAACCTCAAACATAACTAAACTTTTAATACATGTTTTTAATTTCTTCGGAATTCTAATTACATTTCGTGTTAGACTTAACGATTTTCTTTTCTAGTCATTAATTTTTACTGTTACTGAGTTTCACTAACTTAATGAGAATTTAAAATTGGGCAACCTTAGAAACAACATCCTTAAACATATTTATATATTTTCATAGATCTCACAAAAGTCTACGATAGCGATAGCACGCCTGTCCAGGAATTATGGAAAGCATTAGAAATACAAACATAGGCAGTACAGTAACTAAATCCATCCAAGGACTATACTGAGACACTAAAATTAAAATTAAAACTAAACGATCAACATGAAAAGGATTTGATACATCGAAAGGACTGAAACAAGGATGTTGCTTGTCTCCAACACTATTTAAAATATATGTACACTAAACACTCCTTAAGAACATGGGAAAAAACTGCAAAGGCATGCCTGAAGCGGCTCCTTAACATTTTTATGCACCCATACACACAATTTGTGGTGAAAGTCCGTTTGGAGTCCTCACAACCTTAATTCCATCGGAAAAGATTTTAAATTTATGTTTAATCTATATTAATTGAAAATTGTAACTATATAAAAGTTTGTATCAATCAACTACGAATATTTCCGGTAAACTTTATTAGTGGTATAAAATTTAGAAGACTTAAACTTATTTTACATGAGCATTTCCATTGTAAAGAGTATTTTCAAAAACTGTAGAGAGTAACATTGCCTTTTATGCAGTGCATACTTCAACTGCACACATCATGTTCATTCAGCAGAAAACTTCATACCAAGTTCTTATACGACTTTATTACAAACTTTCTTACCTTCCCCAGTTTTCAAGTAAACAAGATTGCATTTGCTGAATACATACAAATGCAGGGCTGGACTGTTAGAACAGCGCTTACTGCAGATGCTGAAATGCGCATCTGAACCGAGAATCTCGTATAAAGTTTTATTGCCTCTTCAATGTTCTTTTCTTTTTAAAAGGCGATAATCTCGACGTAGTTGCGGGCAGTATTGTATCGCTGCACTGAGAATTTTACACCAGCATTCGTGCGAATGTTATACAGAGTACTCCACGAACCGACGTGTGGCATATTATAAGAGCACGAGAAGCTCATGAAACCGTTAGAGATTAAATAAAAAGTGGTTTAAGGAGTAAAGAAGCCCATTTTCACGTTTTTTGTAAGATCCAATTTTAACCCTTGAGCGGGCCAATTTTATTAAATTCAGTAAGGTAACACTGTGTTTAGATTTAACAGTAAAACACTTTGTGTATTCATTCCTTTCGTGTCTTTTTGACTTCCATGAGTTCGCTGTTGTAACTCAAAGATCTGTAGTACCTACCGTGGTAATATAGCTCCATTACTCCATTTTATTCTTGAGGCTTTCGCGGCCGTTATCCATAATACAATCTTGGTTTCCGGGTTTGGAACCGCGTCTTCTATATTTAGAAGTAGTTGACGTTTCGACCATTGTGTCTTGGTCTTTTTCAAAACGACTAATTTGTGAGGGATGTTGCTGGGTTTATATATCCAGCTTGTGGAGGCGTGGCGTTCCGCTGGATGGATATGTTCTGCCTCAGTGATTTTGTGATGACTGGTTTCCAGATGTTTGGGAGTTGTATGCCTGTGTCTCTGTTGTAGTTGTTTGGGTTCTTGATGATTTCCAATGATTCTCGAAATAATCTTGGCCAGAAATGGTTTGCGCGGGCCAGTAGTTTTGTTTCTCTGAAGAGGATGTTGTGTCCTGTACCCTGGGCGTGTTCTGCTACCGCTGATTTATCGACTTGTTTTCTTGTTGTTTGTCCTTCGTGTTCTTTGAGACGCGTTTGTATACTCCTGCCAGTTTGTCCTATGTATACTTTTCCACAGGAGCAAGGTATGCTATATATTCCCGCGTGGTGTAGTCCTGTGTCGTGTGTTCTTCTTAATTTATTCGAGAGCTTCAAAGGAGCGTTGAAAACGGTTTTGATTTTATGTTTTTGTAGAAGCTTTGATATTTTGTTAGTCACTCCGCTGATGTAGGGCAAGTAAGTCGTAGCGATGTATTCTTTCTTTTCTTTTCCTTCTTTTGGCGTGGCATGTTTTT